>JAODKL010000118.1:11942575-11956726 GCA_026780765.1 Petrocephalus schoutedeni | reverse complement strand
TGATGCTATCATGTCAATATGGACCAATATCTCTGAGGAATGTTTCCAGTACCTTGTTGAATCTATGCCACGAAGGACTAAGGCAAAAGGGGGTCCAACCCGGTACTAGCAAGGTTTACCTAATAAAGTGGCCAGTGATTGTGTGTGTGTGTGTGTGTGTGTGTGTGTGTGTATATATATATATATATATATATATATATATTCATATGATTCATTTGACATTCAAATTCATTGCATAGCTTTTAAGATGATCATGAAAGTGATGGCAATTTCCTGTATTTGACATGTCATCACCTATTAAGATATTCATCACCCAGTATGACATTTACTGTGGAAGTATTTGAGGTTCAGCAATAAATACTTTTACTTTTTTTCTGTGACATCACACTCCATAGTGATGTATGATTTTCCTTTTACAATATAATATTTTAAACAGTCAAACTGCTTTTTATATATTCAGCTGTAAATTCCAGGAATTTTGTCTCTAAGACAAAGTGTACAAGAGGATGGATCTCAGGGAAGTTGTAAAACTTGTTCAATTTCTATGCAATGTTTTATGGACTGCTGTATGTATAACAGGTGACAGGTGATGACAGTACATCTAACATCTGTGTGCACTGCTGTCAACAGAAACTCTTTGGAACCATAAATGTGTGATTAAAGATTTACTAGGAGATTGCTGTTTGACCATTTTGAAACAACATGTATATTTTCATGGCAGAACAGTCAATATAACAAAAGAAGACATATATAACGACAATTTTTGTCATCTTGGAGCTTCTGTTAATTTATTAACAATATAACAATATTATTCTTTAATTCTTAATAATGTTAAATGTAGCCATATGTTACAGTATTGCTTTCTCTGTTTATTTTAAAAGAAATTTACCACTACAGCTACTGTCCAGAGGTGGTTTTCCAGCAGCATGAGCCATGCACCTGAATGGATCCAGCTAAGTTGCTAACGGGAGCTTTTGGGGAGTGCGCCCCTGGTGGAGAGGCCATGACAGCAGCCGTGCCTTTCTTCTTCACTATGGCATGTTTGGTTTTGCTGTGTTTTTCACTGTTTTTCTTTTTTTTTTTCCGCTTGAAGCCGGCAGCAATCTGCGTTTGATATCTGCCGATGACATCATCAGCAAAGTGATGGGTCTCAGGCTGGTCTCCCCATGACCAGAAATTATTTACAGCTTGCCGCCGTCCGCCCCTTTCATCTGCTGCCACGGGAGAACTTCCCAGAGCACCTGCCCATCTGACACCGAGGCGGAATCCCGACTCGCCCGCTCGCCGACATCAGGATGTTGTTATTCTCACGACTCCCATTTGTGGACGTCATTCGTCAGGATGACACATGGCATGTGTGCTGTGCCTGCATGTGTGCAAGGAATTATCTAACCTTCGTGTGAAAAGGAAGTGTAACACTCCATCTCATTTTTTCCAAGGAATGTACACCTGCTGTATCTGAGGCTGTATTTTTAAGGCTGCTTATGATGTTCAGACCCCGATAAAAAGGCTCTTGAGAAGCTGCAAGTTTACTTAATTTCTTGTGAAGTACCATATTTTGTATTGTTTTACATCACTAAAAGTATTTCACTGACTGAAAAAAGGGCACGGACTTTATAATTAGTTTGGGTAATTAGTTATTGCCTAATGCGACATAATGAGTTGCATATAAATGAGTTTACTGATGCTTGCTAACAATTTCTGATGGAGAGAGAGGATGGAGTGTGCCCAGGATTCGGATGGCTGTGGATCTGCCTGACTGCAGAGGTGCAATGGAAGTGCCAAGAATAATACATGTGTAGCAGTGGGGTAATTACTGTGATATCAATCACAAAACACTGCAGCAAAGAGGCAAAAAGCCGAATTTGCCCAAAGTTGAAAGGAAGAGTAAGTAATGGATATTCTGGTATGTAAACTGAACTGGACCACCGCGAAGCTGATGTTTGCAGATGTGTCTTGGCTACACATGTTGCAAGTGGACATGCACCAGCAGAGCAGATGGCCCCAGAAGCCAGAAGCTCACAGCGCCTGATCAGATTTGCATCGAATTAGAGACACGCAAATAGCTCCCTTTCCGTTAACCCACAGCCCAGTTTTGTGCATTCAGAGCTTCAATTTCATTAATCATTCTCCAGAATATGGACACAGTCTGGTTCATACTAAGTAGGTGCACAACTTGTGTACAATAAAATCAGCTGCTGTTTGAACTGTTTATAAGGTACATTTAGAAATATCCAGAGTATTCATGAATAATTCTTACTGTGTCTCAAAAAAATCTCCATAAAAGCCAGTCTTGAAAATAAACCTTCTTAGTCGGGACCAGGTGCGAGAAGACAGGTTCCTTTCTCCCTGTCTCTCCTGATCACTCTGTTACACACACAGACACATTGGTTGGAGAGTAGAACCCATACAGAACACATGGTCAAAGCCATTCATTCCTGCTCATGTGCTCTGGAGGGATAACCACAGCTCTTTCCATGGAATGTTCTTTGTTTCATCACTGCACTTAGCGTATAAGTGATGTATCACACCTGAATCAATAACGTAAAATTTTTCTTGTGTTGAAGGCCATGGTGAGGCCACTGGTAACCTTTTTCTTTCTTCAGGAATTTCCTTTCTTTAGGAATATACCCCAGACACCCACACTCTACATTCAAGTTATACTGTAATGTCCACTTGCATGGCTAAATGTGCAAAATTCAAGGCATATTTTAATCTTGCCGTAATACACAATAAACAGGTGTTCACAGGCTTTGCCAAATTCAGGGATAAATTGAAGGAGATTTTTGGCACAGTATGGTACGAAACTGATATTTTAAGATGTCATGTGATATTAATAAAAACTCTGTATTTGTAGGGTTCAGTTAATCTTCTGATCTGACAAAGTAAAGTAATGTGGCTGTAAATCACACATGATTGGTAGTAAGCCTGAATCTGTGTAAATATGTCTGAATGTATGATCGTTACATAAAAATTGGCAGATTCACTTCTATATGTAGCATGTAAAATATACTTTAAGGTTACATGACATCATTGGGAAAATGCACTCTGTACGTTCGCTGTGGTCGGTGAGTATGTCTTAGTATGTTAAAAGTTGGGTGTCGTATTTTATTTCTAATAATATTTCTAATTTAAAGTAAAAAAAGCTTTATTGTGAGCATTTAAAAGTATAATTTAACATTATTTCACAGAATAAATGCTGTGTTGCTTTCAGGATATAATGGTATTGATTTCTTGTAGCATATTAAACATTTTTACATTTCATCTTGACTGTACAGGTGATTGTTGTTAAAGTGTTTCACCCACCAAGAATTGGGGAGGGGGGTTTTATAAAAATGCACTATTTCTGTAAGTACTTGGCTATTTAAAGGACGGAAAGCCTGCTAGGAACAATGACATCTCTGTCAAAATAGGATTCTGAAACAGATCTGATTACCAGTCAGAGCTGACTTGAGACCAGATAACATCCTACTTCAACGTACCACTAGCAGTCCATAAGAACTTATTTGCTTCTGGCTGGAAAAAAAAAAAAAACTTTTGCGTTTATAATGATAATCATTTCAATATTTTGCTTAAACATGTTCATACATGTTCAAATATGTCATAATCAGGGAATACTATACAGCAGTAATGTTGTTAATACAAAATAACTCCAATGTCAACTTAAGAAATAGTTTAATGCTCATTTAATATTTCATTTAATATTGGATGGCCATTGATCTAAGGCTCTTGAATGTAAGCCATGCATATCAGTTGCTGCCTTCTTTGTTTAAAATTTAGTTTAGATTTTCCATCGACAACTTTATACCTCTGCAAAATGTTAGCCTGTTCAGTCTCGACGGTGAATTCTTGAGCACAGCATTGTCTGTTCCAATTGCTGATTGTACTGTAAACAATAGAAAGATAACTTGTAATTTTGTTCAAGGCAGAAGTTTTATTGGAAAAAGGAAACATTGTTTTTCACAAATACTGCAGTGGACATAACTTTGGATTCAAATTCTCAGATATTTAGTGGAGATACTTTTCAGAAAGTGATATCTGGCCTAATGAATTTGGGCCCCAGTTAAACAAACATCCCTCTGAGGATCATGTCCTTAGTGCAGTGTTTCCCAATCTGGTCCTCGGGGACCTGCAGTTGGTCCATGTTTTTGCTCCCTGCCAGACAGGGAGCTCAGAGGGAGCACTGTCTTTGGGTCCCTGAGGACCACATTGGGAAACCATGCCTTAGTGTATTAAAAAAGCTTGCATGTTTAACTATCCATAGTGCTATATTGTCTGGAGCTTCAGCTCCTGGTAGAATCTCCCTTGGCTAACAGGTTTGTGGGAAGACGCCAACAGAGATCTCCCTTGAAAGACACCCAGAAGAACCAGCATACCCTGCTCAGAACAGGGATACTGAGACCCACCCCTAGAGTCTGGCCTGGGGGTGGTGTTTGCTGGCGAGTGCCTGGTGGCCAGGCCACCCACGTCTGCTGGCCAGTCTCAGCCCTTGTGAGATCAACACCTGCAAGATGAAAGGTGGAGGTCAGATGCAGTGCCATTTAGGTGGCAGGGAAGAGGGGGAAGGCCCCAGATGGATTAAACTTCGGCGGACATCAGCTTTGGGAATGTGGAATGTTGCCTCTCTGATGGAGCTTGAGGTAGTGTGGGAAATAGAAAGATAATTGGCCATATATAGTTATCCTTACCTCCATGCACAGTGTGGGCTCCCATATCTCCTATACTGGAGTTTCCCATTGTGAAAGACTTCAGCTGGGTGTAAAAATACTCATATGAATTTGGATGGATAATTTTTCTAATGCAGAATTTTGCTACTTTGCCACTACAAGTTGACTGTTGTTTGTGTGTATGTACCGAACACTAGTTCAGAATACCCAACCTTCCTAGAGAGAGTGGTTGAGGTGCTTGTAAAAGTCCTGCCAATGGACCAGGATGAACCAAACAACATATTGCTGAAGTTTCTGTGTGAGATGAATTTAAATCAGGCCACCAAAAAAAAAACATTATCCCACATGCTGAGTGAAGGTGGAGACATTGAGTCTGAATGGACTATGACCAGGGTATTAGTCACTGAAGAGACTGCAATGACCCTAGAACCCTATGGCTGACACCTGTGATCAAGGAAGTCATTGCTTGCTTGGAGTTCTCCTGTGACAACAGCACCAACAGGACAGAAAAGTTGAAGTGAAAGCAGTGCTGAGGGCAAAAGCTTGTGCATGACAAGAGTTTGTAGAGAGAAGCTGTAGA
Source organism: Petrocephalus schoutedeni (assembly GCA_026780765.1). Lineage (NCBI taxonomy): Eukaryota > Metazoa > Chordata > Actinopteri > Osteoglossiformes > Mormyridae > Petrocephalus > Petrocephalus schoutedeni. The sequence continues at coordinate 11,951,479 of JAODKL010000118.1, read as the reverse complement.
GAGAGACTAAATTAGTAGGCAAACGAAGCAAACTGTTTGACACCTCAGGAGGGAGAGATGGGTCCTTGCTTAGGTTGTATTCAGTGAAAATGAGTATGTCCTGACCAGCTTTGGGGATAATGCAGAGAGAACACTTTGAGGACGTCATTAATCCAGTGGATATGCTCTCTGATTAAGAAGCAGTATTGGAAAGTCAACCACTGCAACTGAAGTCGCTATGGAGGTGGAAGTTACCTCTGTGAATGCAGTAAGAGTTGTATTGCTAGGATCTCCAACAAGCACTTGAAGGATTTGATGCGTAATGTGAAACGGCATGGATGAGACTCATCACCTCCAAATCTGTGGCTATGGTACTCTCATGAAAAAGAGTGATTTGCCCCATTCAGGGGAGGGTCAGAGAGTACGCCCTTAGTGAAGGAGTTTACCTTGGGTAATGGTAATAAGTAATGTGACAGTAACCAGTGGATTCGTTCGGTTACTTCAGTTTTGGTAGTTAAGTGGGACTTCAGCTGCAAGCATGTTACTTGTCAGTCTATGTTCCAATCTGTTTCTGTGGTCGTGTGCTGTGGGTAATGATCCAAAGTACATGGGTGCAAGGATAAGCAGCCAAAATGAAGTTTGCTGTGGGTAATGATCCAAAGTACATGGGTGTAAGGATAAGCAGCCAAAATGAAGTTTTGCTGTGAAATTTCTGTACTCACTCTTCATAACAGGACGAGGAGTTCAAAGATCCAGAGGGACCTCAAGATAAAGTCGTTGCTTCATCAGCTTGAGATAAACTGATACTGATGGGTAAACTGATGTAATTTGAGCATCTTATAAAGATGCCACCTGGGCAGCTCCTATGGGGGCTGTTCTGGGCACATCCCACTAGGCAAAAGTCCCAAGAAAGACCCAAAATATGCTGGAGGCGTTATATATTCCAGCGGGCGTGGGAATGACCAGAGATCCCTTAGAACAAGATGGAGTCTGTGGCTATGGGAATAGAGGTCTGGTCGGACCTGTTCAACATACTGGCTCCATGACCCTTGTCAGAAAAAGTGCTGGGAAGATAAGATTATATGAGATATGATAAACAAACAAACAGAATTGAGACCCTTGTTAAATAAACAAACTGGGAATACATCTGAGAGTGCATTTATCTTAGAAAGAAGGGCATTTTAAATGTGTTTGTCTACACTATATTGGCATCACTGGTTTGGTGAAAGACTGGAGTATTGTATTCTGCCAAGAGATAACGGAACACAAAGAGTTTTATTGATACATTTTTGGGAGTACATAGTTTTTGTTAGCTCATACCTCAGTAAAAAGAAATACACATACGAGAAACTTCTAAATGTGCATGGGACATAATATGCATGTCTTTTTCAGTTTCCAAAATGAAACTCCCATGTTATGCTAGCACGGTATTGCATGCTGATATGAAAGTATGCTGAAGAAAATTTTAAGCATGTGATTTTTACGCTATTCATAGTAGAAACTATGCCTAACCGAAATGATGGGTTTCATGGAAAGCTGAAGGAGAACTTCCCAGTAGGCCAGCAGGCCAACAAAAACACAATCATGTTTGAACACCTTTTCCCACTGGAAACGGATAAACATAAGTTTAATCGGGATCTTAAAACAAATTATTTCTCTAAGGTTCATGGTGGGCATTTATCTTTACAGTCTGGTCACACTGACTTATGTCATCCCCTTTGAACTGTAATTCAAGGTCCTAATGTAGGAAAAAGCATATCACATCTTCAAAGCTTCTGCTGATAACACAACCCAGAGTCAGTGATATAGTTCTTCAAACCATTGTTATGATATCTCCTTTTTTTGTGAAAATGGATAGCTGATCATTTTCCAGTGTCACAAACATTTTAGTCCATGTAACAAGGCACTGCGAAAAGGCAGAAGTGTCTGTAAAGTAGCCCTGTGAAATACAGGGACAACAATATTTGACTTGGACAGATTCCCGGTGATGTGGCTGTTGATCTCAGAAACACCCTTTCTGGCAGGTGTCATGAGGAATTTCTTCAGCTAGAATAATAATAATATAGCATGTTGACACATTGGGACTAGCATGATGGTAAGATTACTTGTAACAATTTTAACAATTTAGGAAGGGCAGCAAAACTTTTTTTAAAACTAATATATAAATGAAAAAAGTGTCTTTGTTTTATATCATTTTCATTTATAAAATAAAAAAAACGTAAATCTGGAATTTAAACGAGAGAATTATTTAACGAAAATCATTCATTTAACACCTCAAATCAAAATTGCAAGCTCAACATTGGAAACTTTAGATTTTAAAGTTTTACAATGTGTGATATCCATTTGATTTCTATTTGCATATCCTGGTCAGGACTCCAGAGGGCCTATAGTCTGTCTCAGGCAGCACTGGGCACAAGGCGGCGGTACACTTAGGATAGGATGCCAGTCCATCACAGGCCACAATCCCAAACACACTCATTATATTATATCAATCATATACTGAACACAATTTCGGGATATTTCTAGTAGTCCAACTGAATGTCTTTGGACTGCATGAGGAAACCACAGTGCCAAGAGGAAACATGCACACTTCACTCACCCCGAAGGGAGGTGGGACTCGAACCGCCAGCACTGGAGGTGTGAGGCCACAATGGTACCCTAATGCATGTCAGCCTATAAAAAATAATTATAAAAACAGGTATAAACATAATACTTGTATTTCTGTTATTCCAGTGCAAAATGTCACAGATTTAGCAAGAAAATGTTTAAACCGTCAATTGAATAAAACGTAATTTTGAACCCTTGCTTTTGGATAGAATTCTGCAGAGACTTGCCGGTGTCATGTTTGCATGAAAATGACGATCGTTCTTGAAAATTTACAACAAACTTATTTTGGAAATATAGATATTGCCCTGCGACACATCAAGCTGCACTTACTCAAACTGGCCCCAGAGCTGCTCGCTTTAGGTTTGTGAATCATAAACTGTTCATTAAAAAGGCCCTCTAAGTGAATTTACGATAATGGGTTGTAAACCGACTGTCAAATTACAGGGAGTGACGGAACTCTGTTTCGTATCCTGGCGCACTGGTCACTGCGTTTCTCAGCTTTTACTGGCAGCACATGCGATATGCTTGGTAACGATTTCTGCTTCTCTTAACCCTCAGCTTTATCGCTTATTCCAGCTTCCCATTCAACACATTTTCTTCCAATTAATTTGCAGTAGTTTATAGTTTCATTTACCCTCTAATGGCTTCCAAATGTCTGTTCTTTCCAAAACTTATCTCAAACCTAATAAAAATGCAAAGTGAAGCATAAATGTGTGCCTTTCTTGTAATCCTTGCATTTTAATCGTTTTAATTTTGAGCAAAAAACACATGAAAATACTGTTTATTATTTTGAATTTGTCCGGAAGTGGTCAAACATATCAAAGTGAGCATCAAAGTTTTAAATATTATAAATCATTTAGCGCCCCCTAAAGGGTTGGCGACCACAACAAAAAAAAAAACCTGTGAATGTGTAAATTAACAGTTCAAATGAATGTTTAATCTTATGTTTTGAAAACACACATTTTGATTACTGAATTAAGTTTCCTGGAGACACAACTGGTGTCACTTTCACCTGTGAATCTGTCAGTACTATAATTCGAGCGTAAGCAAGATCGATAAGGGTGGCTTTCGAAAACAAAACTATGCCATATCTTAATATTAGCAAATGTAACAATCTGAAGAAAAGGCCTGATTGTTATGGAAGTGTACAGTAGCCTACAAAGGCTGTCAGTACGACTCAAGGAAACAAATGGAAGCAGTTAAACTGTAATGCTTTAAACAGTGACATCCAAAGGAGGCACTGTTCAAAGCATTAAATCTTAATGTTTGATCTCCATCATAAAGTATCTTGACCTATTATGTGCTGTGTTTCCACGCAGCCTGATGCCAAACTCGAGAGAGGGGTGGGAAACCCGTACAAAGGAAGCTATCATTACTACGTCTTCCTGAAAGAGCAGGAAGCCACCATACATGTGTACATTTCGACTGGATCTGACAAACATTTCTGTGCATTTTATGTTTCCCTTGAAACTGTTTAATATGGTTCACTTTGCACTAATTTCTAAGGGAGGGTCCAGCAAAGAGGAAGAGATTCCTTATCAAAACAAAGCGGGATAATTGGTCTTTCCTTTTTTCTGCTGCTGAGAAAATTGTAACTACTCTGAACGGGACAAACTTCTTAGGATTTATATTCATCTTTTGCTGGCACATGACAGGTGTTTGCCATTTTCTCGCCACAACCATAATTTCATAATAAGAAAATTAATACTAATAAATACTTGGAACAAAGAAAATAGTTGGTGAATGCCTTCAGGCTAAGGTTCAATTGAAACAAGTCAGCTGATCGCGTGCTCAAACATGTATTAAAACAGTGCACTACTTTCTAACAGAGAAGACACAAACTCTAAGAGTTGAAATTTCACCATTCATTCACTTGTCCTGATACTTTTCAGTTCCACAATCCAACTAAGTACTTAAACAGAACAGCCACTTGTCATTTAAAATGATTTGCATTCTTTGTCAGCTTTCAGTGTTAGTGTTGTCTTTTCAGTGCCAACAAAAGAGGTTTCAAGGTTTCTGTTAAAAGGCAGAAATGCCTTATAATTTCAAGTAGGCTTCTTTCAGGTCAAAAGAATTAACCTTGTATGTGTGCGGAGTCAAAGTGGGATAAGAACCTTGCAGAAAGCACGATATTCAGGATTTTCAAGCCTTGTTTTAGGTTATTCATTGCTACAAATGAACCATTTTACAAGGTTATTCTTTTGTAAAAGTAAAACACTCAAGAACTACCGGGAAACTCAAAACAACAATTTCAACAATGTGTCAGATCTGAAAGGTGAAATATTTAATAGACTGTGCTGATACTGAGCCTTATGAAAGTTTTGGATGAAAACACAAACAATTGATTAAATAATATTCTTTATAATAACAAAATGGAAGAGGAGTCCATGTAAAATACACCTTCTTAAGTCCTGGACCAGTAGTTGGTTATGTTAAAGCCCATATAGTAAAAAGCAATAAGCTCTATCATGAACACAGGCCATATTTTTGTGTTACTTTATATAGTTCTTCAAAGGTCTAATCATGACGTTTTCTGTGCAGTGTTTATTTTTGCCAGTATAACCCTTAATGATCAAACTAAGAGTAAGGCTTTCAGTGGTCTTTAATTTGTTACATAGTTTTCGACCACTTGAATTACTGTCTTTACTTAGCTTCTCTTAAAATAATACCACATTTGCAAACACTGAGCAATTTCCATTCACATACCGACTTCTGTTTTTCTTCTCGTCAGAAATAATTTATGAAGATCTGTAAACTCCAGAGTGACTGAGTGGCATATTTAACACATATGGAGCTGCCATGATTAAAATTACAAATGAGAAGGACTCGGCAGAGTGATGCAGAAATAATGCGCATTGGCAGGAAGATTTTAGAGGATGTGGGCATTTTCAGTTCCACTGAACAAAGCTGCAGTATCCCTTGGAATTGCTTAACCCAGGACCAGATATGATTAAAACCACGAGATAGTGTTATTGGGGCCATTCTTTATACTTATATTTTCTAATGGTAGAATGGGAATTAAAAATAATAAAAGTAAATCAAGGAATCAGAAAAATACTGATGTCTTTCTTGATTTACACATGAGTATCCTTGTGTGGGGTGGTCATGTTCAGCCACCTGCACGAAATGTGTGGGGGTTGGGGGCGGTCACACCTGAGCGGAGGTCAGATAATGGAGATTTGCCCAGGTGTGCTTATTTAAGGACCTTTTTTTTCTTTGGTAGCTGCCCGCAACTTGGCCATATGTCTGAGGCTGAGTGAGAGAACCGCAATAACAATGAAATTCAAGAAACAGCCAAAGCAAGAAAATTCAGTCTGTTTTTACCCGCAGTGTTTGATTTAGATTTTTTTGTCTGTAGTTGCAGAAAATGAACATTATTAAGTTTTTCAAGAATTGTATTGCATTAAATTTACATGCATAGCATTTTTAACCAAAACCAGGTGTCTAAGAGAATTGCATTTTACTTATTGACAAGGAAGGATTATAGAAGTATTCAGGTTCCATGTCTTTTATGAGAACACAACACAAGGTCACATTCCAAAAGTTACCATGTTTCGCACATTGATGGGAGGAAAACAAACAAAACCCGTTTTAATTTTCATTAAGAAACTAAGGGGAAATTCCAATGGGGTGTCAACATTCTGTTGCTGAAATCTAAAGCATTTTTTTCAGGGCTGCATGGTTGAATCATTAGCAAATCATACTTTATAAAATATAATACAGTAATATCTACTAGTGCTACATTTGACATGGTAAACAGTCGTTAATTTAGCAATGGTTATGGATCTGGAGGTTTACGCATACCAAGGTCCAATCAAGAAAATTCCAGTGCCAGTATAATAAAATGATAACAGTCATTTCCATCTCAAATTTACAGTCTGTCTTCATGCAATGTAAAAACGTAGTATGCACTTTTCTATAAATTTCACATGAGACATGAAAAATATAAGAAAATCTTTTATTATGGTTTAAGTGCATTCATACAATTATTGTATGACAAAAATGACAATCTATGTTTAATTCTTTACACCCCTACATTCAAGAAAAACAACTTTCCACTTGCTCTACATTTCTAGTTAAAGATCAAGTAAAGAGTATATAAATGGTATATTTTCCACACTATACAGATAAGTGCCTTACAAACACTGATATGGATTAGACATATCAGGCAGCAGTAAAGTCCTGTTATATCTAGGTCCTCAGGATCCATTAAGTTTTGTTTTTATTTCCGTTGCTGTGCTGGGAACCGACTGGTAGGGGTGTGTATCTCAGCAGGTTAGGGCACCGCGCCTGTGTCCAGAGGATTGTGGCTGGCAGAGTAATAATATCGCCGCTGGGCCCTTGAGCGAGGCCATTAACCCTGACTGCTCCAGGGGGGCCTGGAGGCCGGCCGACCCCAGGTGCCCCAAAACTTGCACTCACCTGGATATTCACGTGTGTCTGTGCCTCTCATGGGGAGCCAGGTGGGATATGTGAAAGCTACCCAATTTCCCCACGGCAATGAATAGTATCACTATTCATAACAGCTCGAATGTTGATGCTTTATTAGGTATGACAAGTAGCTATTGGATAACTGCAGCTCTTTATATCTGAGTACAAAAAATATATTTTTATTCCAATAAAACACAAATAAAACCAAATTTAAATTAATATTAATTTTACATAATTTATTACATTTAATATAAACTAATTAATGTTCTACTTTACTACCGGCTAGACACTAGGATTTGAAATTAAATATACACTGTACATAGATGGTGAAAGACATACTGTAATTTGTGTTCCATGTATTTCAATGTATTTCAATGTAGGAAAGTTTTGAGGTTATTTAAATGAGAGGTTAATGTAGAGGTTAAAGTAAACAAGAGCAAAAACCAGAGTGAATGCCCTTCCCTCAAATCCGCTGGGAGACTTCAGCAGCCACACACTGTGTGTGCGTCTGTGTGTCTGTGCATCTGCATGCATTTGTGGATGCATAGGTCTGTGTGTGTGTTTCTGCGTGTGTGTATGTGTGTGTGTGTGTGTGTGTGTGTGTGTATTTGCATGCAAAATTGTCCCTGTTAATGCAATGTCATGGCAGACAGAGTTGATCAAGGGGGCTTTGCTTCGATATTTAATCAAAACAACAGATTAAGTATCGCAATGATAAGTAACAACAAATATTATGATGACATAAGAACAGTCATACTGTGCTATATAGATGCATTTGCTTGGAAAATAGCATCTCCAAAAATAGCAGTTTCCTATAGGACAGTTACCTCAAAAACACAGCTGCTGGAAAAACACACAAACGCACACTCAAGCCAGGCCCACATCCACCACAGCACTGGCTCCATCCGCTAAAGAAGTTATTTCTTGTCACAGAAAATCCATGTTCCTTTTATCAGAAGGAACCTCATCTGGGGACCTTTATTAAACCAGCCAAAAAAGGATATTGCTAAAAAGGCTCTGTTTTGCCTCGTTTGTTATATAGATTGCTATGGAAATGTTGTAGTCTTAGCTACAGTGGGAAAAGAAACATGAAAGAAAACGGTCACATTAAGATTTTAACATAATCGTTACATTTGATGATTAATTCTGGAACAATGATGTTTAATTACCAGCTTTTACATCTATAATTTATTCCTACTATACAATTTAACATAATATGAAGCTAGGAATAATATCATGGATGTCAAAAGGGTGTTTTAAAAAACAGTAACAATTATAACCTATCCGTCAACATCCTAAGCAGCATAGGGTGCAGGGCTGGGGTGCACCCCGGAAGGGATGCTTGTCGATCACTGGGGACACACATTCAGATAGTCATAGGATAGGTATTTCAAAGATGCCAGCCTAACTCTTAGGACTTTGTTGAGAAAAAGTGCGTACCCCTGGAAACCCACTGGGAGAAAACTCAAGAAAACTCCCAAAGAGCAGAGGCGATATTGCAGCCCTCAACACTGTGCTGCCCAATGAACCACGGTACCAAAGCTAAACTAATTAATGAGAAATATAGATTAGCCATTCTATGGTTTGGATTGCGAAATGGGTGCGTGTGATATGTTTTCCTCAGCTTACCTTATCTTTAATTTAATTTGTTAGAGTGGATTAGTTAAACCTCAATAAAAGCTTGATAATGTACTTATAAGATATTTGTACTAGCAACAATCCATCACAGAACTGCATTTCATTATGTGGTGGCTTAGGAAGTCTCTGGATTTCGTGTGTTTGGCAAAGACTCATCTGCGTGTTCATGCGTGTTCTGGGAATGATATGGGTAAAAGTCTTAATACAGCAAAACTTCTTAAAGCAGCATTTCAGTAGGACTTGGGGGCT
>JAODKL010000118.1:11926124-11939494 GCA_026780765.1 Petrocephalus schoutedeni | reverse complement strand
ATACATAAAAAGTGAAATTTGTTGGATATATGCATGGATGTCAGCTATCTGGTGTTATTTGTATGAACCCATAATAATATTTGTATGAACCCATAAAATAACTTTTATGAATGTTTATCTACATCTTTATGTTTATCGTTTATGTTTATCAGCTATAAATTATCTGTCCTTTCATTGTAGTTGCTTAATTGCTTTTAAGTGCTCTTGTATACATGACCATTCAACAATGGGTATATTTCATGAGGAAGCCAAAGTTGTCTTTACTTCTCTACTGTTGTTAGACAAGTCAAAACAGCACAGATTCCAAAAGAATGAATTCAGTCTGGAAATCAAATCCAGTTATGGTGTCAATGATAGCCAAACAAAGAGATCATGCAAAATAAATATTTTAACAGCACTAATATTTAAAAATTCGAATTTATCCACAAAATAGATGGAGGATTCAAGGAGCAGGTGTTGCTTGAACCAAAATGGGGTTTTATTTAATAAAACAGAAGCAGGAAAACAAAAAGGACTGTGAGGGGTCAAATGGGAAGGCTAGTAAGGGGACGGATATGGGCAGACGGAAGAAGAGACGTTAAAAACTAGACTGGGGTGACGAGACAGATAGGTACTTAAATACTGAAACTAACGAGGGACAACAAGCAACAGGTGTGGCTCATGAGGGTCGTGGCTCATGAGTGCTGTGAGGACGTCTCTGGAGGCACAGCAGAGGGAAGGACAGGCTCCGGGGGTTTGGCCAGGTTCTGGAGGTTCTGGAGGCTTAGCACAGGGAGTAGCCCCTTCCAGGCTGGGCTCTGGAGGCTCAGGATGGGCAGCAGCCCCTTTTGGGCACTTGCTGCATAGGGTCTGGTGATATGGGAGCTGTGGTAGGATGCAGAGAGCTGGCGGCCTGAGCTTCAGAGAGCCGTGGAGAGCCTTTGAGGAGCTGGCATGCTAAGAGGCTTCAAGCTGAGAGGCGAGAAGCAAGATGGCGGCCCTTTAAGTTAACGGCGGTTCATCCACAGATTAAAATGTGGTAAATAAGTGGTTCAGATTTAGTGATATAGGTGATAGAAACCTTCAATTATAGTTACGTATTGTCCTAAAGTGGTGAAAAGTAGTTTAAAGCAGTATGTCGACGTCAATGTTTTTACCAGTACTGGGTGCATGGCGGGCCCCTCCTCTCAAAACTCGCCGAAGTCAACTGAGAGTTTTGATAAGATGTTTCTTGAAATTAGCAAGATAAATGCTACGCAGCAGAATGTTCCCACAGACCTCTCGACTATTAAAGAAACAAGCGCGGTGCTAAAGACAGCAATGGCTGCTATGCACGAGAGGCATCGTGCACAATTAGCTGCTGCAGGTGGGCGTCCAGGAGGAAGACGAAGTCCTCAGCTCACAGGCAAGGAGTTTCTGGCTCTGGTGAATTCGCTCATCTGTGGATCAGGAGAACAAGGGGGAATCGGTCTGCTGGTAACAGCAGCGGGGTTACTTTGGTCTGATCATTCTATTTTGATGTGCGGGATGAAAAACTCAAGGGGAAGGCACTTGTCAGACTAAAACGGGGATTTTTTTAATAAAACATGAGAAACAAAACAAAATGGACTGTGAGGGGTCAAACAGGAAGGTTAGAATGGGCAGACATGAGAAGAGACCTTAAAGACCGGACTGGGGGTGATGAGACAGACAGATACAAACGTGGCTCATCAGGGTCACACTTAGAAGGAGATAGGAGGGTCAGGATGTAACAATAGCATTCAAACTATACGCTGTTCATTTTGAAATTTTTTAAATAATATATAGAACATATGAAACTCTTTTAATTAATTTAACCTAAAAAAACACCTTTGATTTGCCAAGGAGCTCATAATATTCATACATATGTGTCAGCTGCAAGAATTCTGAACTTTTGGCATTGCTTTTGACCCACACTGTGAAAAGATCAGTGGAATAAGAATTGAGTAAGTACATACCTCATCGTAAGTAATTTGGATAAATTCCTAATGAATAAAAGGAGAGACACAGAAACATAATGATAAAGGTCATGTAGTATCAGCAGAAACCACATAGCTAATCGACTGAAACACAGATCGCGAACATGGGAAGAAAACATAAGCAGATAGCATCAAGCCGAATGTTTTCGGTTAGTTTGAAAACAAAGTACAATGGTCTGATGTCCAGGAAAAAAGGACACATAGTAATTGCCTCTCAAGGACCTTTAATTTATGCTCTGAGGAAGTTAATTAAGTGGGAGCCTCCCTCACCATTTCTTGTGTCGCTATACTGTTTCCCTAGCTATTTTCATTTTGTGAAGTCAGGCTGCACCTGTACAGCTCCTCTGACACTTATCATGGCATTTGATAGCACTTTCCTTTGTCCAAGGGTCCAGATTTTTGCTATTTTTTCTCTTCCTCATCCCAAAACAATGTCCCTCAGTCTGCTCTCCCATTTGTGCCGGGAACAATGAGTGGCCGCTGTTATTCAACCCGTGCAGAGCAGTTGGAAGCCATCAGCATAAACACCCGGAGCGCACTGCCGCAAAGAGCCGCGCAGCCTCCTCCTCCTCTTTGTCAGACCACCTGGCAATGCTGGCAGGCCCTTTGAATTGGATTAATTGAGGGAGATTATGAAAAAAACATGTTAAGACTTCTAAAAAAGACGAAGGCTAATTATAGTAGAGTTAGTTACAGTGGGGTCGGGCCATTGCTTCCAGCCTCGGGAATATGGCTACCAAGCGGCTTTATAATGGATCTTCAAGAGATTTTAGGTAGTGAGATTGCCAGACAACCTTTCATTCAAAAGAAATACAAACCCTGTAGCTACCATTTGCAGAGGCTTATTATAGTGAAGCTCTATAATTACAGGAATGCAAACATTTTACCAGTTTTGAATGCTTTTACTCCTTCTTCTACTCAGGTCCAAAGTTAATTGGAATTGTGAAAAGTAGAAACCTAGAGCAGTGAATTCAGTATATATTGGTCGAACTTTAACAAGATGAAAATAGGATTTAAGTTTTTAGGGCAATTTTTAGGGAGTGTTGCTCAGCCAAATTCTTTATGTTCTTTAATTTTTAGTTGCCGACCATGTCGACTGCTTTGGTGAAAAACAGGGGATTTGTGCATGCATAGTGGAAAACTGAATTCTACTTTTCTCAAAAATGTCACTTTGAAAGCTATTTTCTAAGAGGTATGACTTTAATGCAAGGTCCTGAAGGGATTTAGTGCATGTACCATTTGCTAAGTAACATAACATTGTGAAAGTCAGAAAAGGTGAAGTGTGATGACGCAGTAAGATTCATGGTTAGAACGTTATTAATTGTCATTGCTGACATACTACAACACATATGTGACATAGCATTGGGCAGCTAATCCTGCACCTAGGCAGCTAGACCCTACTCAGGGTACATCTGTGGCACCTTGCTGATCAGGGATTCAAACAACCAACTGTCTGATGGCAAGTGCACACCCCAAATCATCAGGCCACCACTGCCCACTGCACCTTGGTTACAGCAAGATATCTGCAGTGAGAGTGGAAGAATGGGATTAGGCTGTATTGACAAAGTAAGAAAGCAGCTGACTTTACTAATGACTGACAGTGAGCAAGTTTCCAGACAAAGTCAAGAGCTGTGGCTGAAGTGGCTACGGGGGACTCAGCTGCCAGAAGCTGACAGAAAACGAAGGGCAGGCACGGGGAAATAACGAAGGTGGAGGGAAGTGGGACGGTTGCAAAAGTTTACTTGGCCTTTCTTAATTACTTGGAAACGTGATCGTGATAAAAACAATTCATGATGTTTTGTAAATGTGCCCACTAATGTTATTTTGTGTTCTATTAAGACTTCAAAAGTGTATGATGCCAGCCTAACAAGTGTTACAATACCATAAAAATTCAATAATCCTAATATACATCAGTGCATTATAATTCTGTGTATAAACAGACTAGACACAATGAGATAATACTAAGATTTATTTTTGCTTCTTAATCTGGGACCATTTTAACAGTTTAACAATTCATTGTATATAATTAGTAGCATAGTAGGACAGAAATACTTTGTGGATTTTATATATCCCCTACTAATTAAGATACAGTACAGCATACTTATGACTAACATATTTATGTTGTTTTATTATTTTACCAATTATATTACATATTAACATAAGGACCATTTTAAAATAATGTTTTGGTAAAACCACACCGTACATAGTACAACTTGGGTGGAATTCAGAAAATTTTACGAGAATCTTCAAGGCCTTGTCATTTGTACGTGTTGGGTCACGTGCAGTTGTCCAAAGCCTTTGTAGGTCTTCTCTATGTTGCAGGTGTTGGTCTCCTTTAATAATGGCAGGCTTTGCAAACACAACATTGTTTTCCTGGATGGCTTAAGGTAGAGGACTTCATCTGATTGCAAACTGCAGAGAGCAAGCCTCCGCTCCAGGATTACTAAATAAAACCTGGCCCACAGAGGCTTTCTTTAAAGCGTTCTGTCCTCGAGACCTTTGGAACACATTCAGGTTTTGTGGTTTTACTCTGAAAAAAACAGTCAAGTATATAAAACATAAATCTCCTCTTCAGTCACTAATGGAAATTCGCCAAGATCATAAGTCAGTTTATGGTCTGCCAGCTGCTTTTAGGACTTTTAAGATAATGGTGTATAAATTAAAGTTTAAGAGGCAGAATTATTTTCCATGTTTTATGTTTTTTAATATACTAACACATTGGTTTCTCAGATTACGGCAACAATGGCAAAAAAGATTTCATGATGTACTTATTTTGATATTTAAATTAGAGCTAGAATCAAGATTTATTTACATCACTTCTTCTGTTTCAGGTGTAGCTATCAGCTTTTCACAGTTATCATTCATTAATCAGTTCAGTTGCACATACACTAACAAGGTCATGTTTGAATATTTTATCAATTACACTCCTGTATAATTTGTTCCCTTTTAGCTAAAGTAATGAAGCATACAACATGAAGCAACGTTAAAATTGCTGATATTAGAATCTCTGTTAACCTCCTGCAGGCTTTTGACACCTGTCTTCAGAACTCGGTTAAGCGCAGCACACATGTGACAGCCTTGAATCGCTCAGTGATCTCTCCAGCCTTGTTATGTCCGGGTTCATATCAAAGTGTAGCATCACAAACCTTTTTCTGTGCTTTAAATGCTCTCCATTCTGACACGATCACTGATCTTCAGTGTGCTCCTCAGACATATGACTTTGGACAAAGTTCTATTTTGAATATGGATATCCTTCCCACAGGACATATCATTTGGAGGAATGGCCTCCACTAACATCTGAACACACAATACTCAATTCTTCTTTGGAAATAAATTCTGCCTTTTTCGACCGAGTGACTGCTGCAAAGCTGTGTCATATCACATTTTTTTATGTTAAAAAAACTGCTAAGGGGTGCCTTATTATGCCTTATTATGGCTAACACGGCTAAACCACAACAAATATGGGACATCCACTGATCTTCTAACCACGTATCCTAGCCAGGGTCGCAGGAGAACTGGGAAACCGTCCCAGGCTGCATAAGGTATAAGACTCACACTCAACTATGGGCAATTCAGAGACGCCAATTAGCCTAACTGCATGTCTTTGAACTGTGGGAGTGAACCAGAGTACCTGGGGAAACCCAACATGTTACACGGGGAACATGCACACCCCACACACAGAGTGGGGGGGGAATTCCAGCCTCCATCCCTGGAGGTGTGAGGTAAGCATGTTACCCACTGAATCACCCGTTGAAAAGTATATATGAATAAAAAGCACTTGTTGTTTTTATATTATTTATTGTTGTGATAATTCAGTCTGGTGATAATTCATACTGTTATTAGTATGTAACTATTTAACCAGAGATAATCTACTGATGACATTTAAATTTAATACACCCCATTAATGTAAGTATGAACTAGCGGTATTTTGGACACTAAATGCATTTTTTTTAAAAAACCCTTTATAAAGATTTTGAGCTGTGAATTTCTAAAGTAAGTCCAGAATGAGTGACTAATTTAACACATGACAAGTAATTGCATCTGTCACTTTTTGATTTATCCCATAATCCATGGTTTACTTGCTTTGGTCAGATGCTAGTAAATTTATAACTATAGTTCCTCTGTCCCGTAGGGTACACCACTGCACAGATGTTGACTGCTAAACTTAACTTTTCCTTCCCGCAAGTAATTTAAAACCAAAAGAATGTAGAAAATTAGCATAGGAGAGGAGCTTGAAGAAAAGATATCTCTGTATTTTTTCACTCCAGAGTTGGAAACATACACCTTTGATTTCTTAGATTTGTGCATATCCGACACCTGCCAAATGCTGTGTTTTCTTTCATCTCCCATCTTAACCCTATCTGATAAATGTGTCTTTGACTCATTTCCAGCTTGTCCTGCCATTACCCTAAACTTAAAGTTTCCAGATTTATTCCAAGCAATCTTCAAAATCAATATAATAGCGGGTAATTAAATATTTCATAGACTTTCCCATACATTATTATTATCTGTACAGTAAATGTCTACCTCATAGGATCTGGAGACAGTGATATAACCCCTAATGTGTGGTATTTCAGATACAAAAGTAATACAGTAATGTTCTGTAATCATCTGAACATTTATATGAATGCAGCAGTCTCACTTTTCTCCTGATTCTTTCACGCATCTCTACAGCAGACCATACCCACTTACTATCAAACCGGAAACGGATGAAAACATCTACTAAGTTTTAAAAGATCTCTTGAATCAGAGGCAGGCCTTTTCTGATGTCAAGCTCACTGTAATTTGAAGTATGTGGGTTGTAGCCACCTATATTTGGTGTTGGTTTTGCTGGTCACGTCTGTGAAAAAAGCCCAAGTCCAAGAGCATTCCTCTTCTCAGCAAGACTGCTTGGCAGCTCACTAGCACTCCGCTGCCCGTGGCCGTCTGGCCCTCATGGTTAACCTCAGGGTGTAACTCTCTTATTGGTGTTTGGATGTGGGGTCACCAAGCACCTGGCCTCCATTTATTTATTTCCATATATAAACACCAGAGCACTGTTTATAAATAAAGATGCAGATGCAGAACCCATATAAAAAAGTATGCAACCATTCACCATTACACTGTTTTCTTAATGTTTTTAATATATTTGCATAAAATGCCTGCACGGTTAAGAATAATATTGAAAAAACGAACAATGATTTTGATTTTACGAAACGTAAATAAGCCACGTCCCATGTTTCTTCCATTGTTTTATTTGTTTGTTTGTTTGTTTATTACAGCTTATAGTGCTCAAACACATATAGCCAATACCCAGAGGGTTGGTTTAACTATACTCTAGACTACAGAAAGCACCACTTAGTTACAGTTAATAAATAGTTATTTCATTTTCCATTCCTCTGCCTGAAAGTATACCTAGCAACACAAGTTCCAATTACAAGCAAAGGGGGCATGTACTAAAATGTATGCCTTTATGCTTCTGAGGCAGATTCAGATCTAGCCTGGTTTGTTCGACCATGTTATAACTATGTCGGAATGTGCCAGTGCTCGATATACTGTACTTTTCCGCTAGGATGTCAAGCCACCATCAGCAAAACCTGCGGACCATTGTATCCCTGTTATAAATTTAGCAACTATGACAATGTAACCTTACATGTCTTTTACTGGTTACATTTAAGGTAATAATAGAACTTTTCAGTGTCAGCATGCACAATTGTTGGAATGTTCACAACAGTTACGGAATGTTCTGAGAGGTTTCGCATCACAGTTCACTACACCTCCTATTTGCTGTATAAATACTGCCTATTGATACAGTGTATTCAGGTGCAGTCAAAATGGAAGGAGATTAAATGGAATTGTATATAGGAGTGCATTGGTCGTCTTCCCTAAGTCCTTTTGTTTGGAAGCTCTTTCTGTGAACTACTTCTACTATGCCTGATGCTCTGCGAATTCTTTGCCCGAAAAATCCCATCCCATGCAAACACCGTTTCTGTCAGTCTATCATTATACGTATTTTTTAGATAAATGGTCGTACATACAAATTTGTATCAAGCAAGTTAACATTTAACAAGATCCATTCATAGGTCCACAGAGCTCCATCTGTGTACATTCCCAAAGGTATAGACTAAGAGTGTTGAATAGATGCTTAACACATTCAATGAAAACATCTGGGGAACTCCTGACTGCAGAATGACTCAGTGAAGAAATATGTAATAAAATGTCTTCTTCCATAAGTCCACTTATGTATTGATTTGGGTACAAATGGCCTTGATGGAGAATAATGTTTGAATATGATGGAAAACCATTTTTTGGATCCATTTCTTCCATTTTTCTTTAATTTAGATTGCTTGTGTTCAGTGACATTTTGATGAATTTAGTTAGTTACAGTTTTATTAAGACCTTAAGTTCATGGTCTGCCGTGGAGCTCTCGTCCCCTCTGATGTAGGTTCCTCTGTTGATTCTACTATGTACACATACGCCATTCCTGTCAGCAAACTGTGTATCAGATATCCAGAGGAAGTGTAAGACTGGTAGATCCCAAACAAGCAGCACACCTCAACACATCTGGTTTCCCACTGCTGCATCTCCTACACAAGCTTGGCTTTGTGAAGTGACTTCCAAGACAAACAAGCGAGCTCCCTTTTTCATCAAGAAAAACTCCGAAAGGAACGAAGCCTAGGGTGCCACAAAAGGCCCTCAAACATTCCTTTCAACCAGGCCATGTTTTCATTGCCCAAACGTTTTACAGTTATTACTGATGGGCCAGGATACCTCCCATAAAAGTGCTCGCCCAAAACAAACACAGGCCAGCTGACATCCAGTGACACCTGCAGGCTCCCTGACACTGAGAGCTCACTCAAAGATAAGTGTATAGAAAACCCAGCAGTAAAAATATGCTTTTCCTCTCGGGGGGGGGGGTTGCACTAGAATGAAATAAACCCCTTCCTCCAGTATGCTTCAGTTGCTCTACAAGTGATGCAGCTTTTTACTGGCTCTCCACTATTCCCATCCGGTTAGCCTAATCTACATATCGGGTGGCACCATGGCTGAATACGAAGCACTGTAACCTCGCACCTCCAGGGTTGAGGCTTTGAAACACGCTCTATGCGTGTGGTGTTTTGCACGTTCACCCTCTGTGTATGCAGGTCTCCTCCCACAGTTCAAAAACTCATGCTTAAGTGTATTAATCTCCGAATTTCCCATAGTGTTTGGTTGAGTGTATGTATGTGTGTGTATATTAGATCAGACCGAAGGACTTCAAGAGTCTTGTATTTTGTGTAGTTACTTATGCTTAAGGTTAGGGCTGGGTAGGGGTTAAGGGCGTCGTGACTGGGATTAGGGTTTTTCTCATATAAAGGAATGAACGGTCCTCACCATAATAGGAATATAAACATATGTGTGTCATCCATCCAAAGTGTTCCCCTACTTTTTGCCTATGTTTTCTTAGTCTAACAAATTGACCCGGTAATGGATAAGTGGCAATAGAATATGGATAATCTCCTTATAGAGGACACCCACTCTAAAATGCATTTCCTGTTGATGTAAGTAACTCACACTAAAAGAAATGTCACATCTCAATTTGGGCAGCACATTGAGCTTTGTGGGCCCTGGATGCTGACGTTCTTGTGTTTCTTAACCACTGAACAGCAAACTGGAAGTCTAGGCGAAATAAGTGACTTTAGGGCGGCTGATGCCTGCAGTTTTAGGGGTATCTCTGCTAAGGATGTGAACATTTTTTTTTACTTGTCATGAAGATTAAGCTGGTGACAGTAGAGCTCTGGACCAGGATACCTTTTCACCACTGTGTGGTGCGGGGTCGCAAGAGTATGCTTAGTAAACATGAAGCCCACATGAATGCTATTTTTCTTGGTCTTTTTTTAAGTATTGTGGCTGGCTCAGCCCTTGCCCAGCTGTGAAAGTGATAGCATCTGTTTTAACAAATATAAAGAAATCTCCCCCTTTGAAATCTGATGTGCAGATTGTCTCATCTTTATTAGTAAGTAAAAAAAAATCACCAGTTCAAATTCCAGGTGGATCCTTTATTTTTTTACAAAAAAGTGAGTATAAAGACAGGTAGGAAATGTTATCTTTTTCAGGAGGAAACCTGGTGGAAATCTCCATGGCACAGGGAGACCATGTAAGCAGATTCTTAGTGTTATGAATGTGAGGACTTTCAGGTGACTCTGTGGCTTAGTAGATGGCCATATAGCCTCATGTCTTAAGGGTCAGACTATTTGGCATCTCTCTCGTTGTATGATTGTATGATTGTGTGTGTGTGTGGGGGGGGGGGGAGTTGCATAGATCACATTTGAGGACCAAAAAGTCCCAAAAGGGTGGTAAAACCTGAAATTTCCCTACTTTTGGTGAGATCTTTCCAGGTCCCCATTTGGATAATCTCAGTATTTGGGTTGGTTACTTATGGTTAAGGTTAGGGCTGGGTAGGGGTTAAGGGTGTCCTGATTGGGATTAGGGTTTTTCCCATAGAAATGAATGGAATGTCCCCATGTAAATAGGTACGCGAGTCTGTGTGTGTTTATGTGTGTTGGGGAGTTTGCATAGATCACATTTGGGGACTGAAGTGTCCCCAAAGTGTGGTAAAATCTGAAACTTCTTTGCTTTTAGGGACATTTTTTTCAGGTTCCCATTTGGATAATTCAATTTTATAAAAATCTGTGAATGCAATTAAAAAAGTAAAAATGCCAAAGGTCTTGTATTTGGGTTGGTTACTTGTGGTTGAGGTTAGAGCTGGGTTGGGGTTAGAGGTGTCATGATTAGGATTGGGGATGGATGAATAAAAGGACTATTTCAGAAAATAAAAAACACTCAATTTGCCTGTAGAGCCATCGAAAGCCACCAAAAAGCACCATTCCTCCCCCTTTTGGTGAGCAGACCTTTGTTGCACATTAATTTAAAAAACAAACAACTTTATCTTATTAAGTTGATTTAAAATGCTGAAAGCTGAGATGGCCATGGCCAAGAGTAATTATTTGTGTTCTCTTTCAGATAAGAAAAAGTATACAGCAGCCTTACAGTCACCCTTCATAAAGCAATTCTTCAACTGCTCTATGCGTTTGTGATTGTACTTTCAGTACTGACAGTCACACCCGACTCTCTCCAAGACTAGTACATTTTGTGGGAACGGAGGCACCACTGACAGTTGACCCTCTAATAACACTAAATCAACAGATTTTTAAGAAATAAGGTATATTTTGGGAACATTTTAGTAGAATGGCGAAATAATGAAAACTATTCTTTTTTATTTTAAACAAAAGCTTTCCGTTTCCAAATTCCATTTCCAAATGAGTTTCCTTGACAAAAGTAGAACAGGATGCCGACTACACTAAGGATTTGTAATGCAAGAAATTCAGGTCGCGTGTGTGAGGCTGTGTTCTTGTGATTGCATGAAGAATGTAGCTAGAAGGATTTCTTCTCAAGAAAAATACAGGTTGCTTCTTTTGGCCAAAATCAGATTGCCTTCATGCTTGGCTCCTGCAATGCACCTGTGTCTCGGGCTCCTTTTGCCTGCTGTAAAAATATTTGCTTTACTGACTTACTTTATTAACTTTTAATATGAAAAGAAATTATTTCAGCCCCTGATGTAGATTAGCGGGTCCCCATATGGGGGGTTGTTTGATATCTTATCTAAAATAAACAGCAAATTGATGGCCATGGTGTAAAATTGTAGCGACATTAAAAAAATCAGTGCTGCGTGCAGATATTCACACATGGTGACCATACTTTTTAAAATTCCATTTCTTTTTTTTTGTTTATTGGGAAAATAAGTTTTGGATATGTGGTCAATTATGGGCTTTGAGTCATGAAGAAGACACATTTAATAGAATGCATTATGGTGACTCAGTGGTCAGCACTGTTGCCTCATACCTCCAGGGTTGAGGGGTTTGAATCCCACCCCTGTTCTGTATGTGAGGTATTTGCATGTTCCCCCTGTTCCACCTGGGTCTCCTCTGAGTGCTCTAGTTTCCTCCTGCAGTCCGAAGACAAACAGATCAGCTAACATGTGTGGCTAAATGTGTTGGGATCTGTAACTATGTCCAGAGGTTTGTGGGTTCCAATCCTATGCTACCTGGGATACAGCCCCATGACCACAATTAGCACTTAGTAGATGGTTGGAATACATTGTATTAATAATGTAATGAATAATAATATAACTATAATATAATAGCTAGTAGGCACATGAGGTGGCAAATCAGACTTATTTGCTTATACAAAAAAAATTTGTAACAGAAACCGTTTAATAACCTTTTTTGAAGATAGTCAAAAGCAGCAGGATAGCCTTACATCTCCATTTTTAAGGTTTAAATTCCACCATTGGCCTATGTATAGAGTTTGGATGTCCAAAGACATACTTTGTAATATATCTAAATAGCCTGTATTGTGTGATTATGGGCATAAGTGCATGCTCCCTAGATAGACTGACATCCCCTTCAGGGTGTACCCCTGCCTTGTGCCCTTTGTTACACAGTATAGGCACCTGGTATAAGCAAGCCTATCTAGGGTAAGCAGACAATATTCCCATATAGAAGAATAATACAGCTTCTGTGTGCTGGTTTTATGTAATTCAGCAAGCTCTATTTAAGTAGATAATATACAAATTTGGGTACAACTATTAATAATATATAATATAATATTTAACTATTAAATATTATATTTAATTAAAAAAATCCATTATTTATACAAGACAACGCATAGCCTTTTAACTTTAAATGACAAAAATACATTAATATATATTTTTCCATTTTTTTCCTTTTAAGAAATACCTCACAGCTGAGCTATTCTCTTCTGGTAGTTTGTGGCTTACAATAACATAAAAGTGGTTAGCCAAAAATGCTAATTGGCTTCAAATGGGCACTTAAAATACTACTAGTCCTAATCCTAAATAAGGTTTACACTGTTTACTGTACAAAATGTTTTTCTCTTTTGTCTTGAAAATAATTTCACTTTATCACTGCCTAAAGATCATGTCCAGAACTATACAAAACATGATTTTTCATGTTTTCATTACTTTAATGCAATGTATTTGACTTAGACAGCTGTGTCTTAATTTTTCTCTTCAGCAACATGAATGGTACAAAGCTGGCTCATTCCACCAAGTTCTATGAACATTTGAGTGAGGTCTAAATAATTTCTTGTGTTGGCTCTTCCCAAGAAAAAAATGTCACCCCAAACAGTAACAATACATGGGCTGCAAAAAAGCAAAATCAAAGCAAAAAAATAAGTTCAAAACGTGAATATGTGTGTCATGATCAGCCCCGCCCTGCGTGTCTTTTTTCCCTGTGTTTCCCTCAGGCATGGCTCAGTTAGTCTTGTTTAGATTTGTCTTGTGTTCCAATCCCCTTGTTAACCCAGCACACCTGCCTACTGTTTGTTCCTTGATGTCCTACCCTTTATTAGTTA
>JAODKL010000118.1:11908137-11921184 GCA_026780765.1 Petrocephalus schoutedeni | reverse complement strand
CTACTTTCCATTAGTCTGCTCTACAGTCACTGGTCCATTTTATCTATGTAACATTTATCCAAGATGATGTTGCTTGTGGAGTATTTTTGCATTGGAGTACAATACTTATTACATCAATACATCTTGATGAAGCTTGAGAAGCCTTGAGAAGGTTAGCATTCACAAAGTATTAAAAATGTAACGCAATTAAATTGGAAACTAATTAAGAATGATCGGTATGTGGACTTCTTTTGATTTCTCTCTCTCTCTCTCTCTCTCTCTCTCTCTCTCTCTCTTTTCTCTTCTCATTTCATATTGTTCAAAGGATTTCAGCCCTAAACACAAATCAAACACCTCCACACCATACGCTGACGGCTCTTTTGGAAGAGCACATTGCTCTGAGAGCATATCTGCATTTAAATGTGTGGCTCTGACATCCCAAATAGGTGGATGCATCGCACAAGCTTCCCGTGCCCTTGTTGAATATTTAGTGCGGCGTGTAACGGAGTACAGCGTTCGCATGTTACCGTGCGCAACGTGGTTTTTACCTCGGTAAGCTGAGGCGCTCTGCCATTGGCTGAATGCGGAGATCAGCCCTGCTCCCACATACAAAACCAAGGGAACTTCCTTCCCGAAGTGAAACGGCTGTGAGTAAAGGGAGGAAGGCAGGGGACTAAATACACTGCATTACCAGCCGTCCCAGGTGATTTTATCATTTGAGAGATAAGAACTGAACGCTTGCGTACAAGCCTGGCTGATTGCATTACGTTCAGATCGGTATTGGGATTTAACATGGCACCTTGTCAACATTTACTTGTCATTTTTTTGGGATGGATCTATATCTGCAGTGGATATCGCTCCATGTTGGACGAACATCGCCCTGGGCTGAAAAGAAAGGCAGAAGTGGGACGGTTTGAAGAGGACCGTGGTGATGATCGCTTGGCCAAGGACGAGGGCGACCTTGCCTTGCAGGAGACCGTATCGGAGCACATGCTGATGCTGTATGAGAAATACAATAGTGCTGGATTTCATTTCAAGGATGGGAATACGGTTCGCAGCTTCAAAGCGCACTGGGGTATGTAGTGCTCTCTCTTGTTTGTGAATATAGTCACCGTTCCTGTCTCTAACTGCTTGTAATTTACCGCAAAACAAGTTTAAGGGTTGTCATGCAATTCAGAGACACCTGTTGGGACGGCTACTGTAAGCTGTTGGATGACAGTGGATTTGAGAAAAGTACGATTAAAGCAGAGCTGTATCTGCTGTAGGTATATGGTAAAATAGTGGTATATGTGGTATTTTGCCGTGAAATCTTAAGATACAATTTTTTAAAATAATATTATGCTGTTAATTTTTTAACATATTTCCTTAAGACTTGCATGTCATTCAAATTATGTCGCTATTTTTGGATACCTTTAAATGTGCTTATTAGAATAATTTATTTATATCTTGAATTGTCAAATATTTGCGTATCCCTGTCTTTTGCGTTCTTTGCGCGAAATCCCAGTTTAAAGTAATCAGTTTTACCCAAAAGTCTAGATGGATTTTCGGACAGCGGAATCTCTATGCTCTATGGAACTCACCAGTATATTTATGTATATGTATCTAAGTACGTTCAAACTTTAAAAGTTTATAATCAAGATCATGTAGCCTGATAAAATAATAAACTGTACTTCTTGAAGTTATTATCAGAAAAATTATGCTGGAATTTAGTTTGAAAGCGCTGCTGGAATTTCCATCGGGACTTGGGTTCCTCCTACTGGTATATTTTAGAAACTCCAGGTCTGCCTCACGTATGGTAATTTAAGTAAAAGTGTATCTTCTCTGGTCTTTGAAAAGATTATTTTAATATTGCCACTGAAATAACGAAGTATGTAATCATTTTACCGTTATTATTCATACGTATATTTTCAGTTATTAATTGTTAGTCAAAATGCAATTGCTATGCACTAGTTTGTAAGTGGAATTTGTTACTTCTGCATTTAGGTACAGTTAACAGCACCCAGATGCAGATCTTTAATCTAACTTCATTAACCAAATCAGAGGACATCATTTCTGCCACGTTACACTACTTCATTGGTGGCTTGCAGAATAGCTCCTCCAGATGTACAAGGCCCCAAAGTTGCAGTCATCACAGTTCTAAGCAAACCCACATTAAGCTGGGGATCTGGAGTTCTGCTTCTTTGGATAATGACACCAGGACTCTGGGCCATGTTCATATCAGGATCCCCGCAGCCCACAGGGATGTGACGTCCTGGCAATGGAAAGACATCACATCCTTTGCGAAGAAGGCAAAGCGTCACAGTGAGCTCCTCATTGGCATCCAAGTGCCTTCAGATGGACGCAAACTGTGGAATGAGCTTCTTCTTGGCCCTCCGCCTTACATCCTGGTGTATGCCAATGACTCCGACATCTCTGGTCCAGAAAACGTGGTGTCCACCCTGCAGGGAGGGCACAAAGACTCCGTGCGTCCAGGCCTTCACCGGATGGGAGCACACCTGAGTGGCAGCACCACGCCGCACCGGTCCAGGCGCTCCACCGACACCCTCCTCCCGCTCCAGAACAACGAGCTGCCGGGGAGCGAGTACCCGTACGAGGCGCCGCGCTGGGACGAGACCGACCCGTACAACCCCATAGACAACAGGCCGGCGAAACGGCCCAAGAAGAAGCCCCGGAAGAACCACCGCCACAAGGTGCCATTGCTGCAGTTCGATGATCAGACGATACAGCGGGCGCAGAAGAAGCAATGGAGCGAACCGCGCAACTGCGCCCGGCGCTACCTGAAGGTGGACTTCGCCGACATCGGCTGGAGCGAGTGGATTATCTCCCCCAAATCCTTCGATGCCTACTACTGCTCAGGATCCTGCCAGTTTCCCATGCCAAAGGTAAGCTCATTCCTGGTTTATACTCAGAAATGCATCCAATAAGGAAATGAAGAGAAGAGGTCCTGGATTAGCAAAGTGACCTGGGAAATCATTATATAACCTGAGAGACATGGATGTCATCTCCGTCATATATCTACCTGTTTCAAGGGAAATTATTCAAGTTTAGAATCTTTAAGTGTCCTTAAATTCGGCTTAATTAGGTCAGTGGTCAAAATGAGTTTGTGATGATGTTTA
Organism: Petrocephalus schoutedeni; assembly: GCA_026780765.1. NCBI lineage: Eukaryota > Metazoa > Chordata > Actinopteri > Osteoglossiformes > Mormyridae > Petrocephalus > Petrocephalus schoutedeni. The sequence continues at coordinate 11,918,089 of JAODKL010000118.1, read as the reverse complement.
CCCGATGTCTGATCTGGACCGCGCTCGCAATAATTTGTTAGGTAGACCTCACAATAAATAGCTATTGTGAATTATTTAAGCTGCTTTGAGGTGGGGAAGCAGGGAAGTAGTCAATATTATACTTTTTCTTTTAATGATTGCAAAAAGCATCACTTGATGTGGATTTCTTATGCTATTTAGGACACTTGGTTCTGCTTAAGGCCAATTTGAGATGCCCTCATGTGGTTAAAAATGTATAATTGCAAAACATAAGCTGTGCCAAGTGCTTAATGTCACACAGGATATAGTTTTAATTTTAAAAATGGGAGTATCACTAAGAAGATAGACATTCCTCTAAACATTCAGGGCCAGAATCTTGTCTAATGTATTAATGTCAGTTTTCAGTGAGAGAATCATTGTTGCTACATGGTCATTCTCAAGAGCACCTGGTGTTGAACAGAATTTAGCAAAACATTAGCAAGAAAAGGTTTAACATTGCCGAGCTGCCAGTGCAATGCTATTAATAGCTGTAAAAAATATTTTACATGATCATTTTATGTTGCCCATTTTTCTAATTTATGAAAGGTTGTGTAATTTTTCTAAAGTGTATCACATAATAATAATGAGTATAAATTTAATTATGTCTGTATTTATCACCACTGTACACTTCAGCAATTAAAGCATTTCACACTCATTCTCAAGCAGGCTGCAGCTAATTTTGTTTATGTCCATCTCACAAAGAATCAAGGAATAAAACTGACAGATTCTCTTATGCAAAACCCGCTCGAGTGCTTTGATGTGCTTTTTCTGGTTTATGTTGCAGTGTTTCCCAACCTTTTTTCTGCCATGGCACACTTTCCATAAGGCAGCGTTTTCCTACCAGTCTACAGCGGCACACTAGTGTGATATTACAAGAAAATGAAAAAAATTAAGCTGATTGTGCGTGGTTGGGGTTAAACTGAGAGTCCCTGGTATTATTCATGTGCCAGCACAATGTGTCTTAGTGAACACTGTGACCACAAAGACAAAAAAATCGAGATCTATGATGACAGTGATCTGAAGAGTAGATATGGCACTGGCTCTGGGAAGCATGCCGGTTAAGATCTCAGAAGGGGCCTGTTCCTCTTATACCTTTGAGCTGCAAACTGGAGTTGAATTGCTGGAGTAAACACATATTTGGCTGCTGAGTCAATTGTAACAAACCCAAGTGCCTGATTATCTACTGATTGATAGTCAAGTAAATACAGCTTAGGTTATTGTGGGTCTTTGGACACAGAGTCATTTAGAAGCAGCGTCGTCATCGTAGCAGGTTGATCACAGAGCTGTGTGCTCAAAGAGCTGTCTGACTTCCTGCCCTCTCTCTCTCTGCTTAGTCCCTGAAGCCCTCCAACCACGCTACCATCCAGAGCATCGTGCGGGCGGTGGGCGTGGTGCCCGGCATTCCGGAGCCCTGCTGCGTGCCCGAGAGGATGTCACCCCTCAGCATCCTCTTCTTCGACCAGGACAAGAATGTAGTGCTGAAAGTTTACCCCAATATGACTGTGGACTCCTGTGTCTGCAGATGATGCCGAAATTGCATTTTGCACTGAAAGAGAAACTAAAACCCTGATGTATAGCAAATTAAGAATTGGTTCCCGCATCACTTAACAAATTGTTGAAGACTTTATCTTTCTGTCGTGGAAGCTTGAAAGAAACATAACCTAAAATAATATATTTTTGTAAGAAATGTAATCTTTCCTCTGCCCCTACCAAAGGAAGTTTTGCTCTGATGTGCCTCAGAAAAAAAAATTAAGTTTTTAACTTTACGATATAACACTGTCTGACTTTGAACAAACATTGGATAATTTTCCTTTTCACCGAAGAGGTCAGAGACTGAATCACTCGCAGCAAAGGACTTCATCTGATCCGTGTATTCAGGATCGCAGCACATACAACAGAATGCTACGTTCTTGTATGAGTATATGCTTTAAGTTCTTACAATTGGTTGAACTATGGAGTTTAAACTGTATTTTCTTTGTCGTAATTATTCTCAATAATTGTCCTGAATGAGATCAGTCTCCTCTGTTTCTTACCCAACCCCAGTACTTTTTGACCCAATGTTTGTCTCTGTGGTCACCATGTCAGTGCATTTTTAAAAAATAATTTAAATGTTCAACATATATTAAAATTGATGATGTTTAAAAATTCACATGATCACTATATTGAGGTATGTATTATATATGGATTCCAAAGCCTAAATATTTCAAGTGCCTTTTGGAAAATCAGTAATAGTTTTTATTACTATTTGATAAAGGATTATTGCTATTTGTAGTTAACATTCTCAAATATACAGATATTAGTCACATATTAGCAATTATTAAATGAAGTAAGACAGTACCATGCTTTTACACAACTATATATACATAATTATATCTATGAATACTTTGAAGCTTATTCAGACAGTGGCCAGACACACATGCATTAATAAGGTCATCCTTTTGTGCTTACGAAAGGTGTGCAGACACCAGTTTTTTTCTTGACCGGATTCTTATCCCTGTATATTAGAATCCAGATGCAAGTGGCTTTAAAAATAAGAAATGATTGGATTCATTAGCCTGAAGTCTGTTTGTCTAATCGATAGCCTGAAACAAACATTTATGCTGCTTTATACAGTAAAATTCTCAGCTTTCAAATTGAAAGCAGAAGTTTATCCACTCTCAGTTTAGATACTAGGAATTATCTCACTAAGGGTAACTTTAACTTAATATTTGTATTTGTAGTATGATAAACTCATGTAAAAAGGGAGTTCTTTATCTTTTTCATCAATGCTGAAACAATGATCAAAGATTTCAACATAGATTCTTACTGTAAGAAATATTAATCAGTACTTTTTTCTTTTATACATATATAGTTTATTTAATACTTAATGAATGACAGGTATTTTAACATCTTGATGCAGCTGGTTGGGCTGTAGAGGTAGTTTTCTTTCGTTGTCTCATTATTAGCAATAAACGTTTTAGATGCATTTTATTTTTTTTCACATTGACTCTTTTGAAAATGGCCCTTGAGTGGACTTGCTTTGTGAATCAGCCTGAACTTCACAGATACAGCGACTCAGGCTGTCGGTGTTTGAATGGCCCCTTCTTAGAAACGCTCGAACCCGTTGAAAACTGCCCGTGGGCACACACATGCTGTCGACAGGTATAATGCTGTTTCAAGCAGCTGCAAAATGACATCATGTGTCCATTGGCTCGGTTGCTTTAGTTACCTGATCAGTCTTACATGTAAACATACCACCTGCCAGTAATGCCTTTTCCCTGTAAGTGGCGAGCAATTATCCTGTAGCTCCTACTACATTTACTAACACATAAATATCAACGTGTAGCATAAATGTTGTACCTAAATATTATGAGAAATGCTTATCTGTCAAGCAAATTCAGTTATTTTTCTTTTCTTTTTGCCAGAAAACCCAACAACCAAACTGTCCGCTCTTTAGTAGTTTCAATGTGCGAAGAGAACTTCATAACACAAATCTCGCCTTGTTAAAATGTCGACAATGACTGTTTACTATGAGCAATATTTCAGTGGGAAAAGGAGATAGTTTAGTGCATGTCACTGGTGTTAAGAGACATTACGGAACGCTTATGTGATGCTAAAAGCAATTCAGCTTATTGCTTAAACCATTTAAAATCAAGCCTGGGATCATTCTGAATTCAAACCCAGTTACGGAATGTTTTCTGTTTTCATCGAATGGTGCCGGTAGAGAATTTAGCTGCGCATTTAATACAAAGTTTAACTTTTGTGAGTGTTCTTTTGTGGGGATGTGTCTGAACGATTTAGTCTCATATGAGCAATCAGAGCTTTATCTCAGAAAAATGTATCAGTTTTAATGTACAGTGATTCACTTTTTGTAGGCTTCCAAGAAAACTATTAGTACTTTCAGTGCATTCAATAATTTTTGATTGTAACTGCAATGTAATGTATTGTATGGGTGCTATGCCCATATAAGACATTTTTTGTATCTGTAGTAACGGTGTTAATGGTATAGTTCTTAATAATTAATATTTTGTATAGCTGTTTTTTTCTTCCATGCATGGAGATGAACATCACTTTTGTTTGCTTTGGCAGTCACTGCAGTATGTCAGATAATGCTATGAACAGGACTCCCCCATACCACTCTGTAAAGTCTGTAAATATATAACAGTAAGAGAAAATGGTATTCTTGCACAATAAGCTTAATGATATTATATTTGTATATGGAATTTAATGTTTAATGATGTTTTATTTATATTCTGTGTATTGTTTTATTATTTTCTCACTCTCCTGAGTGGCTATTTTTAAGACGTGGTTGCTGATTGGCAGGGAGTATGGAAGAAAGGGTGGGGACGATGCCAAGAGGGAAACATCACATGACCTGTCAAGCTGTGAATGGCACTCATTACTACTGATGTACACACTCTCCTCTGTGTGAGGACTCCCCTGCTTTGAGAACAGACCTTTCTTATGAACCATTCAAGCAAACAATAAAGCTACATATGCCACCTTTTACCAAATGAAATGTTGTGCAATTTTGTTTAGCCCTAAATGCACTGGCAGCTAATCCTGGATTTACTAGCTTTGTATGTATTTCCATTCATGCTTTGTTAGCAACATTTATAGGCCAAAAAAGGTCTTATGAAGGAAACACCTCCATCCATACAAATCATGCACCCATTCAACCGTCCTTACAACCGTCATACGTCCTTACATAACTGTTTAACCAATGCAAATATACTAAATATGACCAAATTAAAGAGAATTCAAGACAGTAAGGTCAACACAGATTATAGTGTGACGTCAATATATCTCAGAAGCAAAACCAAATCATGAACAGGTATCACAGACAAATAAAGTATGTCACTATGTGCACAATAAATTGAGTTTAACACAGAGACTTGTCATATATTATCAATATTTGTCACTGGATTTGTCTCCTGAGTCCAGGGAACATATTTTTCAGAACAGCTGTCCACGCAGAATTCCTTTCTACATTCTGTTTAATGATTGAACTCAAAGGTATCCGGACTATTCTGTTAAAACATCTGGGCTATGATTGGGTTACAAATTCCATCTCTCACCCAGGGAGGTATTTATTTGATGACAGAAATCTCCAAACAGAAATCAGCATTTATGAAGTTTGTTTAAAGTACGATCCTGAATTGAAAAGGAGCGAGTATGAGGTCATTTCTGAACTGTTTTCCCAGGTTGATGTGCAGCGGCAGGAATGTGTTGGTCCTTGTAATTTGATTGCCTTGTAACGTTCTCTGAAGGGTAAGGCTTGAGTGTGTGGTGGGTCTGCAAAATGCTTAGTTTCAGTTGTAACGTCAATAATTTTCTGGCCACTTAAAATGAAGTAAATAAATAAAGGGGAGCTTAAATACTGATGTATATTATTTCACTTGAAAATGCACATAGAAATAATGCATTATTTATTAGTACAAACATCTCACACTTTGTTTAAGGTGTTTATAAACATTAACCATTTATGCATACAGCATAAGTTGTTGAGCTCCAATAGTCCAATCAAGTAAAGTATATGAAAAGAAAGGTCAATAAAGAAATAAAATAAAGAAATATGAGCCAGTATACCCTGTGGGCCCCACAAAAAGAAATGCACTGACACACAGCTGGACAGGATGAACATATGTAGACAGGTTTATTGCTTGGGTTGAGAACAAATAATGGTTGTCAAACAGTAGATTTATCAGGTTTGCATAGGTGCAGCAGGACAAAGGTGAATAGATGTCAGTTCAGGTCTCTATAGTCAGTGTATGTATTCATTTGAAGCCAGGGCCATAATGGATCAGATATAATAGCTGTGTGCTTACCAAGGAATTCGCTCTGTGTCACACAATGTTCTGGCATTGCATTGCAGTGATGGATCAGGTACTAAGGTCAGGTTGCCACGCGGCGGGGGGTTAGCGGAACACACCACGCTGACATCGGAATAGTTACCACGTTCCTGAAAGACGTGTTTACACCTCAAGAAAAATACATGTTTAAGATGTGAGCTCGTTTCGCAGTTGCATCATCTCGGATCTGAAAGGGGTAATGGTTCCACACTGGACGGCAAGCAAGTCCAAAATATTTCTGTCTAAACATTTCAAAATTAATTCAGGCAAAGGAATATGTCGTGTGGAGGCAGCAGTGTGTTGAGGTGGTGTGTTTAAAAGTCCTTGATTGTACTAGATCTTCCACTGGTTTCTGCACATCAGGTGCTTGCTGAGAGTTAGATAACAAATATAGCTTTTTTCCCATCCTGTCTTTTGCTCATCTTGTTTTGCACTGAAAGTTTCATGTTGGACACAACCCATTAAATGTGTTTCCTTAGTGATGAGGTCACATATAAGCAAACAAGCGCACAAGAATGAAAAGGGTCACCTAGTGGATAGCAATGTTGCCTCATACTTGCAGGACTGGGGGGTTCAAATCCTAACCCCGCTGTGTGTGTGGAGTTCACATTTCCTCCCTGTGTCGTGCTGGCTTCCGCCTGCAGCCCCATTTGGGGGAACCCCAGCCCTGTGCTGCCTGGGATATACTTCAGCCCCCCTGTGACCTTGACAAGTGCTTGGAAGATGGATGGAGAAATAAAACATGTTTGGATGAACTGAGTGTGAGGTTCCTGAGGAACGAACAGAAAACAGGACAATCAGAATTTATGGAGAGCAACATGTAAAATAGCTACACTTCCAGTGCATTGATCCAGTCAGTTACCACTTTATCCATTCCAGATGAAGACGAGCATGGGTTTACCATGGAGCAGACACATTTACTCATTAAGGGCAGGCTAATGTCAAAAGTTCACCTCAATCACTGGCCAATCAGGTGGCTTCTCACATGAATATAATTGAGTTTTCCCAAATAACCCTGTAAAATGAAAATCCACTTGGTGGGCTCCTTTCGAGCTGTCTCTTATGAAAGCTTATCACCGTCCATGTTGGTCATCATAACCTACTGGAAACATCATGAGTAAAATGAAAAAATAAAATAAGATAAAAATCAGACATCAGAAGACAACTAGGGACACAGAGGATTCCATATTTCATTAACAGGGTACAAGCACATTTTTTCAAAAACATTATTTAACAGATACGACTGCTCTAATGGGTACCACTTTACAAGGTATCCGGACTATTCTGTTGAAACATCTGGTCTACAAGACCCTGAGCACAATGAATAGCTGTCTATTCCACCCCGGGAATTTCACCCAGGGAATGTTTCGAGGAATGGTAAGAATTGTGCACAAGCACACAGGTTTGGTCAACTGAAGGGGACAGAGACGTGACTAAGTAAATTAATGTTTTATTACACTTTAAAACAGCATGGTTATCATCCACAAGAAAAAAACATTCAGTGGGTGGGGGGGTCAAGAAGAGGCATCAACCCACCAATGGACAGAAGAGACTCGCCCCAGACTGGACCAATCAGGTGATCTCACATTCACACATAGATGTGTTCAGTAGGCTAAAGCCAAGTGATCTACAGCACAAAGTGAGGGTCACCACCACCAGCAGGGAGGTCTCAGATCTGGAGACTCAAGGCCACAAACTCTGAAACAAACAAAATTAAGGGTTAAAACCACATTACGCTTCCAACACCCTCACTACCCTCCGTGGCAAATGTATAGAAAAAAAAATCAACCCGAAGGAAACACTCCAACAAAAAATGCGAATACAAAATAATTAACATAAATAGGCACCCTCGATTTCAGGGCAACCGTAACAAGAGAAAAAAAAAACTCCATACCCTCCCAAAGTGCTAATAGCTGAAATGGAAAGCCATACTTCATCTTCATCTGGGCGAGCAAAAGGGCCCTTAGCCACTGGCATGCACCAGATCCCCTCCTCTGGTTCCCGTGAGGGAGGGAGGCGGATTTCAACAGGCTTTGATGGACCTGCCTTTGCCTAGTTAGATTCTCTACTGATGCAATGGAATATATGGATCCACCTTCATTAGGGGCTCTCATAACCCTATACAGCCTCAAGCTCCTCCAATCACACAGATACACCAAAGTCTTTCACTTTCTACCAAAGTCTCTAACATGACAATCATGCACTGCCTTATATCGGTCAACCTCTGCCCTAAGTTGCTCCTTACCACGTGTTCACACCGCGGGTGGCGAGAGCATCAGCGTTCATTGATGCCAGTGAGCACCGAAGATGCTCTCTGAATTAATGGAGTGGGCGGGGACAAGGTCCCTCAGAATGCTAGGCTTTGGGAGCTTTTTCATTGGCCACAAAGCAAACAAACATGTGGCTTATATCTTTATGCTGACTGCCGATAGGATATCATTTGTCAAAGAACATGAAATCATGTTAAGACAAACACTACTGTTATAAATAACGTTTATGTTACTGATGATTCGCATTGTTTTAAATGCTATGGCGCCATTAGTATGTGATTTGCTTTCCTTTGCACAAAGATAATTATATTTTTGTCTATGCCTCATTTTTTAATTTACAGCCCTCCACACAAAGAATTTTATAATATACTGTACCTTTGTACTAAAAGTCCCCTTTTAACATTGCACATTCATTTGTACCATGTTGACGTGGTATAAAAATGCAAGTCTATATGGGTTTTTTTAAATCCACGGGCATTTTTTTTACTGTGTCTAGAGGGTAAAAATGCCACGTGGAGACGTATTTTGACTCACGGTGAATACCCCGATGGCATTTCTCCTCTATTGTGCTTGGGAACTGTTTGGTCGAAACAGTCCTGCACACTCCCTGGCCTAGGCTCTGGGACCCTACCAAGCAGGAAATCCACAGGCAATCACTAACCTTAGCTCTGGGTCCGCATTCATCAATGCACCCAGATCAAAGGGATCACAGCAAGGTAGTACAGTAACCACAGCCTGCATAGCTTGAGCTGCCTCCATTGGTACTGAAACCTGCAAAAGCTATGGGAGAGCTGGAATTTGACATTGTGCGCAGGGGGCTGAAGGCTACGATTGGCATAGCCTACCAGTATTACCTCACTATCCTGCTCCTGTGAGAGGAGCTTAGCCTTAAGGGCTTCAAAACTCTGCTGACCGAGTAGTCCTGTAGAAGATGCCCTTTGAAATTTGGTGCTTGCCAGCTCAACCACAAGCCAATGGAGTGGGGCTGCAAGCTTAGCAAACCCTTCCACAAGCCACCTATAATAGCTAGCAAACCTAAAGAAGGACTGCAACTGGTTGGAGCCAATTGGCCGGGGCTTCGATCTTTCTGGATTGGGGGACGCCCCCTGGCTGGAGATGACATGGCCTAAATACCGCACCTCCTGCTGAAAGAAAACACTTCTCCAGCTTGGCCATGAGGCCCTCCCGCTGTAAGTGCCTGAGCACCAATTCCAGACATTGCAAACGTTGGGACATACTGGATGAAAACACCACAATGTCATCCAAATACAAAAGCAATGAGTGGCATTGTTGATCCAGAAACAGCTGTTCCATAAGGCGTTGGAAGGTGCTAGGAGCGTTACACAGGCTAAAGGGCATTCGATTCCATTCCAATAGTCCGAATGGAGTACAAAATGTGGTTGTTACCCTCTGTCACTAGCACCTGATTATATCCATTGGCCAAATTTATGATGGAAAGCCATCGGCCCCCATAAATGCATCTAAAGACTCCTCAATGCAAGGAAGAGGAAACATCCTTATGTTGATCTGTGTTTCCAGCAGCTGAGGAATATGGGTCTTGGCCACCACATAGTCAGACAGTGGGTTGTGGGATGCGGTGGTTACAATTAACAAAAAGAGAATCATTCCATACAAAAAATGATAAATTAATACCTAGCAAAATAGACAAGAATCGCATATAAAAACGTATCCGTACAGGGATACTCAACACGCTAACATTGATCGCCGCTAAACAACCCGGCAAGCACAGATGATGCATGGAGAATATTGTAAACAGCGAAATTAAAGGGATAAGACAACAGCAGTGATGTCCATTCCACAGATATACCTGCA
>JAODKL010000118.1:11894352-11908037 GCA_026780765.1 Petrocephalus schoutedeni | reverse complement strand
CATGGAGAATATTGTAAACAGCGAAATTAAAGGGATAAGACAACAGCAGTGATGTCCATTCCACAGATATACCTGCAATATATTATAACAGTCAAGCATTAAACTAACATTAAATAAGCCCCATTAAAATATGAATTTTACGTACTGCAAATGGATGAACTAACTCAGCGACTGCCACCGCCATTCCACCAACAATGGGCAGAAGAGTTGCTTACAAACTCAAATCAACATTTAAATAACCCAACAGCCTTAATTAAAATTGGCTCCCGAAGTATAAAACTACTCCCTAGTCATGCTAGCTGCCAGATACCCCAGCATGCAACAGTGGTTTATAAGGCACAGTAGGGAGAGCCAGTTGACACTACTGTGCGCTGATACCACTTCTTCCTTAACCACAACCAGCTCCAAAATCAAACAACAGTTTGGACACATTGCATTCCTACCCAGATGCCCACTTGCCTACAAGGTCATGCACCGCCCACAGGACTGACATAAGCCAACTGAATGTCAGATAGGCAAAACTACCCATATGCGACACATTTTTAATTAATTTAATTAATTAATTAATTAGGTTGTGGCAGTTTGTAAATCATTTATAAACAATTATAAACAAGTTATAACACAGTGTTCTTTATTATTAATGAGTTACTACCATTTCTAAGTGTTAAAAGGGAGCATTATTGTAAAGTAGTACCTTCTAATGCAGGGGTGGGCAATCTTATCCGCAAAGGGCCAGTGTGTATGCAGGTTTCTGGGATAACCTTTAGGTCAGCTGTTCAAACGCAGGTGTGAGGACTCTTCAGCCAATCAGTCCTCTAATTAGTAACCTAATTAGAGAGTTGCAGCGAAAAGCCACATACACAACACCCCTTCCTGGATAAGATTGCCCACCCCTGTTCTAATGCCTTACACACTGGCCCTGTGTTGCTGTTTCTGTGGGAAATCCAGTTTCTTTTCACAGAAAATGCTAATCGCTAACTACCAGAACCAATAAGTCAGAGTGCTGTTAGCCTATGACAATGAAAACAGACTGTAGTTCGATTAGGTTCAAATGCTTAGAATTTACAATCATACGTTGGATGATCATCTTACAGCAAATGGATTCCTTTTTGAACGATGTCTCCACACTTTAATTCCTAAATTAAAGTTGGATTTTTTAGAAAGAGCGGAAATGTACCAAATTTAATGTACACTAAGCTCGCATTGCAAACAATGAAGAAAATCTAGTTATGGGCTTCTTTAGGTTAATGAAACGTCAGTAATTGTTTACGAAGGGTTGCATAAAGGTATCGAGACTGCTTGGATTCTGTAAGGAGCGTTGGCATGGAGACAGGTAGCACATTTCGATGGAAGCACGTTCTCTCATGAATATAAATGAGTTTTCCCAAACCACGACGTAAAACCACAATTCGCGCCCCGCATGCATCTGCATGATTGCCACAGAGGCAAAACCAAGCCCTTATATATATATTTATTCATATATATCCAGTCTTTATACATATATATAAAGACAATGACTGAAGACGTGGAAGACGGAAGGCGGAAAGCGTGCAGATACGTTAAACATTGATGGTCAATGGACTTTTGCTATGAAACCAATAATTTTGGAACATTATTACAGAATTAAGCAAGCGTCCAAAGACCTTCTGTGAGCACTGTATATGAATTGAACAGTAAATGATTTTCTGTGGTTTGTACGGATGGGTCAATAGTTTCAAGGATTTCCTTCCAAAGACGTAAGAATTATTACATTTAGGAGTCGCCAGTAGATGGCGGCAAATAATCGTATCCTAAAGCCTCAACTTCCAATGTCATTTTGAACACCTATTACCAAGAGGTAGGGCAACTTAAATTTCCTCGTTTCTCGTGGAGGTTTTCAGCTATCTATTAAAAATGTTTCCTTATATTTTACTTTCAATGCGCCAGTTTGCTTTTACAAAACCCTATACTATATGTATGTAAAAATATGTAACTAGTGTATATAATTATATAACAATTTTTAAATAGTGTAACCAAAATCTCAATGACATATTACTTGAAAAATTCTAGAACCAAAATCAAGTAAAAGAAATAACCAAATATTGTTTTAACTATATTCAGTTCTGTAGAACGGCATACCTAATCCGTATTTCCATTTTTAATAACATTCAATGTGTACTTCCTGTAAATGTATTTTGGTGGGCTTTGTTTTTGAATAGCTGGATTTTATTTCCAGCTTGAACTGAACTTTGCATCATTCACATCAATTGACAAAGGCAAGGACACTTAAGCAGATTCTAAAACATTTTATTAACGGTCTTCCTTATTTTTTAATGTACCATTTCCCATTATAAAGAAATTACTGAAATGGGATAATGTAAACGTATAAATTATTTACACAGGATACCAACATCATTGGTTTAGTATTTGAGAAAAGACACAGGCCAGTGCATATCATTCCAAGTACCTAGAAAACTGTCACTTACAGTTCTTAAAAAAACACATTTAACAGTATCTTTGCAATATATAACTACGAAAAGTGAAGCTCGATAAAAATTACCTAAGAGAAATTAAATAGAAGCAATACACAAAAAGCTGTAAATATCTAGTTTTTCACACAAACAGCTAAGAAATGCACATTAATATTAAACAAATGAAAATAATAAAAACAAGATCGAGTCCCCTCACATTAATAGAAATCAGTCATGGTAATGTCATGGAAAATACTGAATCGCCTACACTCATAATTTATGCACACAAAATGCTACTCTGCTAATTCACTGTAAACTCTGGCTGCCACCTGACCATCGTGAAGTGGGATTACGCAGCCACTAGCACTATTTCCGTAATCTGTGGGAGGGAAGAGGGGGCAGGGAAGCTGCAAGCCTCTTCTTCCAAAGTGGATAATCTCAAGTGCTTGAAGCAAACTGTGCTCCGATGAGATTCTCTCTGTAGGCAAGAGCCTGAATAATAGCGAATATTAGGAACAAAAATGCATCCAGTCCCTGGATTTCGTGACCAATTCCCTATAAATACTGGTGAAATAAGGTCAAGTAGCAGTGGAAAAATTGGAGCATAATTCTAGCTATAAGGAGTTTGCATGGCTTCAGAGAATAACAACAAATTGTTAAATGTACTCAGTGCATTTAACATGTCGAAAACCTCACCCAAAAAATGGTGATCAACCACACTTGGTTGGATAACACTGTACTCATTTTTACAAATAGAAAAAGTATATTATAACAAAACTATAACTGTTAGCTTACTTAATATTTCAGGTCTGATAACAATATACCGTACTGTTTACACAGTACACACAATGCTGTCACCAAGAGTGAGCCAACCAGCAGCAAACTCATACAAAAACTCCAAGCCTGTAGCTGTTAGCCATGCATGATAGAGCATCTCCTTACATGTCGTTCAATGGGCATTTCTTAAAAATCATTTTATTCATAAATATTTCAAATGATGAAAAAAATTTCCTGAAATCTTCAATTTGAGCAGCAGAAGAAATATTTACAGTCTTTGATATTGTCGACCACTTCGATCCTCTTTGACACAGTCAAAGGAGTGCCAGGTTCTTCAATTCAGGATACTTCACAATGTTCTTGTGTCACAGGACATTTTACATGTTTCCTTTAAGCATTTATACCCTACTTAGTAGAGCAGACCTGCAAAAAGGAACAAACTGTTAGAGGAAATGCAGATTCAATATAGATACATATATTTAATGTACACTACATTTTATATCAGTTAAGGTGCATGCAATTAGGAAAATTAATAAGAGTCTAGGTTCAATATAATTTCAACTTTTTATAGCATGTACTGACGACTAGCATGCAAATAAATTCTATATATTGGCTTAAATTTTACAATGTTGATACAACACAGATGTAGGTCAATGTGCGAATGATTGATCACTGATCATTAGGCTACTATAAAAATAGCAGATGCAAAGGGACAGTTCTGTAAATTGTACCTTGTACCAATATACAGTGCTATTTGCATAAATAAAGCCCTAGCAGCTTACTGAATAAATATAGTGGGTTGTGTTCTTAATGAATTGATGAATGGGTTTGACCTCGGTACACACCTAAGTGACTTCCAGCTGTCCTTCTCCATGTTGTTCTCTGGACCCTCGCTCTCATAGGAGGCCATATACAGGGCTGTGGAATGGGAGAGAAGCATAAGTGTCACTCTGACATCCATCCCTTCACTACAGTGTGTTAGCTCCTTACAGATCAAATCAATTTAACAAGGTGGATGTTCTAGTAATGGATAACACTGATGTTTTAAAGGGACTGTCTAGTACAATTTTCACAGGAAGAAGAAAAAAAATCAGCAAAATTATTTAAAAGAATAATAAATAATTCAAAAATGTATGTAGCTGTACTATGTTTAGAAAGCATTAGTATTATTGAGTAAATGGCAGTGCATGCTATGTGCAATTAATGATTAAACACAGAGTTCCTATTAGCACATTAGTAGCCCAGCTTTCTTGGATAAGGAGTCGGTTAATTAATTTGATATATTTTTGCTGCTCATTTGCATTGTGATGTGCAAAGTCAAAGCTGTGAAGCAGGCAAGCACAGTAACAGGAAATCAATGGTAATGGATAGCTAAAGCTCACAGCTAAGGTTCAAATCTGGGGATGCTGCATTAGTGCGGCAACTTCAACCATTTTCCCTTGACCAATCTAAAAGTACATACCATCCTCACTGAAAACGGGCGCAGTCAGCAGGTACTGGAGGATCTTGCGATCCCTCTCGAATGGACACTCGACTTGCTTCCACGTCATAAACTCACTGACCTGCTTGGCCAGTTCCCAGAATTTCTGACATGACAGCAGAAAAATCCATGAGTGTTTTGAAATCTTTCAGTCTGAATGTCACATTTTATTGCAGTGTATAGTCAAGTTAAAATGGAATGCCAGCCACTTAATGAAAATATATGTGCCCTTGAATGACATTAGCATTCTGAAGCAATGTATATTGTACAACAAAACACTCCATTCTTATGGAACAATTGTGCTTATTCTGTATTGATCACCCCTGATCTAAAGCATATGATTCAAAACGGGTGTATTACGAATGCATTTGTTATAGTAATTACCTCAAAGTTAACATGCCCATTGGGCAGCAGGTTGGAACATCCTTCATTTAGGAAGTAGATATCCTTAATTAGCAGGCTGAAGAATGGAATCACAATCTACAAGGAAAACAGAGGCAGAAATTCTCATAAATCGTATTTAAAAGCAACATATATAGACTTGGAAATATTATAGCAGTAGGGACATAGGAGGCTATAACAAAGTACCCACTACACACAGTAAAAAGTAAATAATAAAAACCTGTTTTAAATGCACTCTGCCCGAATCTGTAATACAGCAGATGTGGTCATCGATTTGCAATAATGGTCCTTAATGTACAGAATGACATTCTTGATAATGAAACATTACAGATCCATCCATTTTGCATGTCATAAAGGTGCATGGACTGGCCTCTGAAGCTTGACCATGTGACAAAAGATGGGCTTGTAGCCCTAAAATGATGTTCTTTGAATGTGCACACTGGATGACTGGACATTTTTAGCCAACCTATTAACAGCACATAAAGACTGTATTCTTACTGCGTAAGAACCTGCACCCTTCGTGCATGCGTATAATGCAGAAGAAAAAGCTCTTTGAGATGTGTCTCTGCATGGCTTTAAACTTGTACCTGGAGGCGACTTCTAATTGGCCAAATTTAGCCTTCGAATGCATTTTCTTATACAGGTTATTAGAGTTAGATTCAAATGCTGCAAGGAGGGCATTCTCTTCCTGTGCTACCTAAGCTTGCCAAGGGGTAGCAGGGAAAGAGGACAGCGAATAACTTGGGGAGTACACAAGTAGGCTGGAATCTATATTTTAGTTGAGGAACTAACCTTAAGGACAAAGGGAGTAAAACAGTTTAACTAAACTGAAATGCATTTTTTAAGCCTTACAATCCTCCCACCAAGTCTGTTATAATAGACAATATATTTATTGTGCTGAGAAACAGATGTCTGTACAATCCCACCAGAATCAGAAACAGAACATTTCAGCTAGTCTAGGGATACTGTCACATGACTAGAATGCAATTCAGAATTCAATGGTGGTGATTTTCTTAAATAACGCTGTTATTTTAATGGCCTGTGTTGCATAACACTGCTAATGTCAGACCAATCTCCATGGGAGAAGAACATAGCTAAAACAGGAAATGGCTTTTTATAAAATCAGTCCCCCTTTGTTGACCCATGTATGTCCTAACCCCTGTCCCCTTCGTTTAAAAAACAGTTATGTAATGAAAATGGTTTAGTTTGGAGTCTTTAGCATAGTGTATAACATCAAGATCAAAACCACATTTCACTGTCAGAAAAAAATCTGGATATTTTCCTGAGAGTTGCCATGGTACACAGCACTCTGACCTCACAGAAGTATCTGAAATAGCTGTTTTTCCCCCTATAATTAATCTGCCTTTATCGTTTCAAATTGTGAGAGAATGTGTCTCTTTCCACACAATTTCAAATAATGAATGGTAAATGGAGACAACCCCTAAAATGGCAAGTAAACCATAACTTTCCGGCTTGTTTTTGAAAATCAAGCTTACAGTCACAGATCACAGAGACTAAAATGTTGCACAACAAGCTTGCTGGTCTACACAAGGAGGCCTGAGGAAACAGGAGGCAGGGGGAAAAAAAGAATGGCCCAAGAACCAGAGGCTGGATTTACCTTTTCTCGGCTGGTATGCGCCATTATGGACCTCTGAGCAGCACCACGCAATGCTGTTCGGTAGTTGTAGAAATTGCTTGATGGGTCCATTTGGTGCTGCATAACAAAAATGGAACACCAAGCTCTTTAGGTTCTTGATTGTGCGTCATGATATACTGCACCAAAAAACATCCAGGCCTAAATTACCCTGCAAGTTAACCTGCGAGAAAACAGAATCGATTCTGATTCAACTGGGTTCTTTCTGAATTACAATCATAGGTTCCCACTCAGGTAGTATGTGCTACTAGTGGGAGCTTGGAGAGAGCAAACACATGGACTGCCTGGGGGTCCCCGAGGGCTGGGCTGGGGAATACTGCTGTAATCTACTGACTCCCAGTCTTAGAGAGGGGAGTCATCCACCCTGAGCTCCCATCCCTTGCACCATCTGTACAAGTGCACAGAGGGGATTTAATGGGCTTCACACAGAATTCATTAGCATAGGAAGAACATCTTCCCCCTCAACCATCTCCTCCCCTCCAGAGCACACTGCCAAGCCACAGTCCAGCAGCCGGTCTCCACACACGGGAAATTTACATTTCAAAACACTGCCTGTCCTGTGAGGAGCGTAACTCTCCAGAGAGCAGAGCAGTGTGTGCTACAAAGGCAACTGAAGACGGTGCCCTGATACCACAGATTTGCCAATTTCCAGCTCACTGAAGAAACTATACGTCTTCAAGATCACTTGGTTGAAGCCTCCTATGATGTATTGCAGGTGCCTCTACATGCTGCGGTCTACAATTCATAAAAGCATCAACCAGGAAGTTGATTTTCTGCCTTGGCTTTAAAGTACAAACCTTCATCAAAGTGATTAGCCAATATATCAAAGAAAGGGTTAGGGTATACATGAAAGTTTGTTGTAACTACCAGTAAGATTCAGAAAAGGAGAGCAATAAAACTGAATTAAGGAACACAAGCCCCTTAAAAAACATGCAAATTGACATTTAATTAGCATAGTTAAAACTTCAGTCATTCTGATCGCATCTATGTGACCCTACCACCAGTATATGCTTAGCTATCATCCATTACAGTATAAGGCCTGCTGAATATAGCCACAGTCCTCACCTCTAGGATGTCGAATTTGGCCGTTTTGACCTTTGCCCAGGTTTTCTTCAGTCGGGAAACTGGGCTCATGTTCATCCCGGCTGGAGAGAGAGGAGATGAGAGCACACGTCAGCACATGGAGCACAACAGCTTCCCTTCCCCGCATCCCAGCCAGCTGCAATGCCTCATACCAGCCCTTGTCTGGCATCTCCCGAGCTCCCTCCAGATCCGGAAGCACCCCAGGCTGGGACAATGGGACCAGAGTCCCAGTCATATCTTCCCCAAACCGCATTAGCATATGGTAATGGGATGCAGAGGGAAAGGCAGCACAAAGATGTGACCTCGCAGTCCCTGCGGACTTAGGGAAACAGCCTCGGGCTGACGGCGGCACTCCAACACCTGCACGGCTCATTAAGGCCGGCTTGCTGAAGAATGCCCACATCCAGCAGATTACAATAAAACTTCACCGCTGTCTATAAAGGACATCTGACTTTATATTAATGATATGTACTTTACTCCACTGGAAGATCAGCTTCAAGGAAAAAAAAAAAAAAAAGTTATCGAATGAATACTTCTCTTTTGCAAAAACTATTCAACTGATGTGATTCTCAACAGCTTGGTTAAAAATATATATATACATATATAATTTTATCAATGTGTTCCTAAAAGAATAACTCATCAGAAAAGGATTTTTCAGCACTAACAGGTGTCAGGCACAACAGAAATTAACATCTACTGAAACAGGATGGCACGAGTTCATTAATTGTGTGCAAAGGCCTGGACAGGGACATCAGCCTATTCACGGCTTACAAGGGCTAAGCAGTGCGCTGCAAAACAAACTTAGACAACAGCAGCCATTCTCCTGGCTGATTTGTTTTTTTTGGGGATACTCTTTTCTGCTCCCGTCTCTCAGGAGAGGACCCACTGTACGGTCTTGCCTGTGGCTGTATATCCCCAGGGAAGGGTCAGAATAGGGACAGCTGCCCACCTCTTCTGGCTTCTCCTACAGGCCTGACCAGCCCTTTCCCTGACCATCTGCCTGCAGGAAGGCCCACCCGGCACATTCCGCCCACACCCCCCCCCACGCTCTTTGCTGGCCAGCCAGCTGCCTCTCCCGTCATCGCCACACAGCCCCCTCTACCAGCCCCATAAAGGTCCACCGTGAACAACAAGCAGGGCCAGAGCCCCTCAATGCTAATGGCAGGGCTGAATCTGTGAGCTGGGAAACATTTGCTACAAGTATCCCTCTGTGTCCTTACATCCCATGATCACTTCATTATGTTTTTGTTCTGTTCTGGTTAGGTTTAACTTAAGCACTTGGTTTGAAAGTGATCAAATGTGCAGAGCAGTCGAAATTATTTAGATTACTGCAGTCTTTTGTCTAGGTCGAGATTAGAATACTTGTCATATTGTTATTGTTTTCTCAAAATATGCCGATTGGGACGCAGCCTCCATCACTGGCTTAAGGCTGCATTCTTACTGCCGCATGAACAGCAGTGATGGCAAAAACAGACCCCCATCATCACAAACCTGAGACGAACAACACAGCCCTCTCAGGTTTCACAAGAACAAAGGCTCGCCCTCCCGCCCTCCTCCGGCGCAGCCGCCGTGACACATCACAAACTGACATGCTGCTGTACTCACAAATGATGGCCATGAGGGAGTTGAAGTTGCCAATGTTGAAGCACTCTCTGGCGACATCGATGAAGAACTCGATGACTCTGGCTCTCTGCTTCTTCTTTACGGGCTAGATGGAGGGAGGACATGTCCGACGTATTAAAGGCAGAAAAAAAAAGCCACAAGACAGACGGCTAAAAAGACAGAAGGCTCACCAGGCATATTTCTGTGGCCACGAGGTAACTGAGCCTGTTGAACCATTCCACATACACTTCTAGGTTGTTTGCCTTCTTGCGGTCACTGAAACGGCTCTGTGAAAACAAAGGAAAAGAAACAGGGGAATACAACCGTTTAGACCTTTAGTGCAATTCCAGCATTATGGATGTGACACAATTAGACTCATACTGGCAATCAAAATGCCTCAGAGCATCAATGAGTCAGTTAGCGCATTCTTTTCCGGTAACCTCTTGGGTTGAACATTCATTTGTTAAATTTACCTGCCAGAAATGCATAGGATTTTTATCAGTGTTAGAGACGTGACATCAACTACCCATTAACATTTAATGCAAGACATTTTCGCAAAGAATATTCAACAAGTTTCCCCCCTCCCCCTCCTCAGTTTCCCCCATAACACCAGTCAACACTCCACTGGGGAGCCACTGCTGGTTTCCCTGCCCGGGTGGCACAGCGGCTCGCCCCGAGTATTCACATTCCCGCCATCCGGCGGTCCCCGCCACACAACAAAGGCACATACTTCACAGGCATGCTGCCGGCAACGTGCAATTACACCCAGAGCTGTACCCCTCAAAGGGGGGGCGGGGGGGTCTGAGCCGGCCATTAAGTAAGACTGCAGACAGTGAAAAGTGGAGCGTGTCAAAAGACAAAAGCCCTGGTGGCCAGGCGGGCTGAGCCTTCAGCATTTAGGCGGAACGCTCTGCTCGAGACGTGGGTGTGTGGCTGAGTGGCGACAGCTGTTATTAACAAATATGTTATACACAGCTTTTAGGCATTTCATTTCTTCGATTGATCTAATTAAAGACTAAGTCACTAAAAACTGCCCCCATTACCAAATTCATTTAATTCCCTAGACTTTCAGGGTGCAACTTATGCGAAATTAGCCAAGACCCACCCTCACTAGTGAGTGCTTCATTCCACATATGCAAAAAGCTTCCTTTTTAAAACAAATGCATAGTTCACATTACACACATATTACCTTATTATTATCCAAGGGGTCTTTCTGAACAAAGGCTTGTACAAATTCCTCCGGTCCAATGTAACTGAGTCTCTCCTAAACAGAACAAAACCAAAATATGTTTATGTCAGAGGAACATATGGAGTTTCATTTTCACCCCTCAGTAGACGAACCATCTTGCTAAACAAGTGTAACGTGACATTAGCATGAAATTGGACTTCCGCATCATTTAGTCCCTGGAATAAAACGCCGCGCGTAGCCCAGGCAGAAGCGTGCGGATCACTCACCAGCTCTATGTGGGTGAGCTGCTGGGCCAGACTGAAGGGGTCGTTGCAGACGGTCAGGACGTCCCGCTGGATGGACTGCGGCTTCGTCTTCAGCACGGTCAGCCTGTCTGCCGCCGTGGCGCTGATCTTCACCAGCAGCTCCTCGTACTGGCTCAGTGCGGCCAGCTTGCGGATCAGGCCCTGCGTCATCTGCTGGACGGCCTTCCTGCAAACCTGCAGGGGAGGGGGAGGCTAAATATTTTACACCCATAGAGTTTCAAACCCCCCACAAACAATAAATGGCAGCACAGTTCCAGGGCGAGGCACCAGCAGCACGGATGGAGGCAGAGGGTCAAGCTAAAAGCTTTGCAGTTCATGTGAAGAGTTGCAAAACAGATTCGAGTGCCTGTAGGTTTTCCCCTAAGCGATTCATACGGAAGGCATCCTCTTTATCTGGGCCGGTTGGTGTGATGCGAAAGAACCTGGGGGATTTGACTGTCCTCCATCAATCAGAGGGGTTAAAGTGAGGAAACCGCCAAAGGCAGACGATTTCTGAAAGAATCACAGTGATGGCCCAGCCCCTCCCCACACACCGAATTAAAATGTGCTTAATGGGTGGGCAGTAAAAGCTTTATTCCGGATGCATAATGAGATTCTACATCATACCCTAACAGCAGGCTATCACAGGCAGAATCTTAGCAATCTCTCTTTTCTTTAACCAATTGTGTGCCCTTAACATTATGCTACTCGTCTTTCAAGGGATGGGCCAACCGGAAATCAAAGAAATCCAACTTGCAAAAGATAACCATCTGTTAATGTATTGGGTCCAGTTGCCAACAGAGGGTGTAAATTTAGAAACATATTCCTGGGGATTAGTTGTTAAAATTCCTGGACCACATGGTGCACAGTTGATACCGAATGCTGACGGGTGCCAGTTCTTGAACAGTTAACCGGACTGCATCAGGAGCTAGCGGGACAGCAGGGCTCACCGCGTGACCCCAAGCAGGCTGCCCGGTGAACTCCCTGCTCAGTGTTTTCCTGGCACTGCACCATCTCATTCTGGTAGACCAGCTTGAAGCGCTTCGGAACGCCAGCTCTGCGGAAGGGGTGCTGATAGATCGCTCACGACTGTCTGTGTGAACCGTGGGGGCGGAGTCCCGGGAGCCACCCTTGTTTAGGTTCCCCGGTGCCTACTCCAGAAAGCCGACCACCTCGGTAATGAAAGCCTCTGCAAATTAAGGGCTGTGAAGCAAATGGTGGTTTGGAAGTCGGTGAAAACAGATGCTGGATGATCTATTATGGGCTTCTGCCATCCTGCCTGAAATTTGCGGTCCATCAACTCAAAGAGCTGTAGTGGTCAACCAGGATGCTGAATCCAAAAAACCAATCCCTTGCAGAAGTTGCAGCGGCCCATCTGGGAGCTAAATTTATAGCGGCACCCAAAATGCAAAACTGGTGCACTTGTGTAAATGCTCAGCGCCTTTAACACAACATTAGAAGGCACCAAAATTGTTGATCCAAACTAACTCCTGTGTAAGCACATATGCCATCAATACAACAAAGAACTTTCAACCAAATCCAGTTTACTATTACAGTGAATAACAGCTGACTACATCTGTAGTGTTTGGCCTTATAATATATCATAATAACAGATACGTGCAGGACTCCATCCTCCAAGCACAAGGCTACAGATACAGAGGGACATCTCACAGGCACCAGCAGGCCAAATCACAGTGCGCAGTCTCATCTGAAACAATGTTGTGCCTTGGAGAGTACGTGGAGTTCACAGTGTACGGAAAACAACCAGTGCTAAACTTAGAACAGCTGTCCTGTAAACACACAAATTTAACATCATTCTGGCTTCTGTCAAAATATGCAGCCAGAGTAAACAGGAGTATGACTCTCAAAATAGTCTAAATAGCAAAGCAAGGACATCACCACATGATAATCAGCACATTAAATACTTGTGGTTTGTAGAACCAGATTTTTGTAAAATCAGATGAACTCTGATCATTAACTAACTGGAACACAAGCCAGGTTCATCTCTGGTACTACTGCTCAGTCTATGTACTCTCATCCTATACAGTTACTTTTTTCCTCTGAGTTAATGCTATACAGTCATCCAGTTATGAGTGTGACATGCGGCTGAAGTCCGGGACAGTTAATAGAACCACAGACAGTAGCGGCACACGCGTGAGCCAAGCCTGCATTGGGCGGACAATTCCAACGCTGCCTAGTGCTGACAAAAGCTGCCAGAATCCTGTACAATGTGCCTTTTCTGTTTATGCAGTCAGGCTCAACAAACTGCTTCGAGGTCAGTGGGGAAAAAAAACAAAAAAAAAAAGATCCACCCTCTCCATTTTCTCCCATCCCCCCAATTCCAACTACTGAAGCACGTCTCACTCGCAAGCCATGTGCATTTTATCATTTTAAACAAATATTGCTCTTTCGGCATTGTGGGAATCCACGAGTGGCCAAGGCTTGTGACGAGCGCCTGCTGGCAGTCACAAGAACAACTCCGAAGGCAAATAGGAAATGCTACTGCCCTATAATGTTCCCAACATAGAACTCAATCCTCCAATTCCTTGTCCATTTCCAGTCTCAAAGGTGCTCTATCTGGCCTCACAAACCTCGAACAGATAAAAAGCATAGGGTTGTAATAATGCTGCAATGAAGTGAACAGGTTCCTCAAAAGGTACCAGGAGGCAGAGTCAAGGAATTTCAACTCTGCTTGCAGCTGGAAGAAAGCACTAGATGACTCCCTGCTCCATCACAGTGTGGTAACCAACCTCGTCGCCAATGG
>JAODKL010000118.1:11869741-11881440 GCA_026780765.1 Petrocephalus schoutedeni | reverse complement strand
ATTTTGAAAGAAGGAGATGAATTTATTGCAGAGGTCATTAGTAGGGTCAGTGAGTGATGGTGTTCGAGGCTGGAGGATAATAATTCAATAATAATAATAATTCAAAATCAAGGATTTAAAACCCCCTGGAGCTTGGAGGTAACACTGATATCCAGCAAGCCACCAGACTGCACCTTTTTGTGATTTTCCAATTGGAAAAAAATTGAGTTGCTGTACATGTATCTTTCACTATTCTATTAGGTTAATTTCCTGAAGGTGAAACTGTTATTAAAACTAAAATTCTAGTTGCTTTAAAAATGATCCTAAGAGAATGAAATCCAGCGTTATGTGAAATCCACTTGGACATATTGTCCTCATGCTGCAAGCTGCAGGATGCCAGCACCAACATGCCCATCAGTAGAACTGCCTAGTTTCAGCACCAGCAGAACCTGCATGCAACAGGAGGACAAGATGCCCCCTGACCCGGCGCAGGAGTGGCACAGATGCAATGACAGCAGCAGCTGGGAAACAGGGGAGGCTCTAGGAAGTGGAGGAAGCTGAGGGCCACGCCCTTACTGCCCCCCCCTTGCCTCCCCGCCACCTCTGGGGAAAGGCCAGCACAATGAAGAGCATATCGCACATGTCACAACAAGGCCAGCCAGCCACCTGTAGCACAGACTGTTTTGGGGTCGCCATTATTTTGTTTGTGTGAGTCTAACCTCAGCCAAGCCCGGGCATGCATCAATCACATATCATGAGGATCATATAACATTCCAGCTTGTCTAATTTCTATGCTTTTATGTATATAATATAATAAAGATGGCTCCTTCAAAGAAGACTTTCAAAGGGATCGTCTGCTGTAATATAAACTTGGCAGGCAACAATGAAAAGTAGATCAAAAACTCCTGACGTGGAGGTTTTCTGATGAGAGGTATCCACTCTGCCGCAATAGGTTGGCACCCCATGCTGGGCTATTCCCTGCCTTGCACCTATAGCTCCCATAATAGGACCCCTGTGACCCAGTGGGTATAGAAAATGGCTGGATGGATGGATGGATGGCGATATCAACTCTTATAGGTGAACTGTCAGCTCAGTAATACTGTTATTCTTTCCTTCCTCCTCTATTTCTTCACTATGATCAGTGACAGGACGTAATTTAACAGGACTTTACAGTTTAATAGCTACATTCAGTCTGTTTGATGAGCTGCTAACTCTGTCAATCAAGAAAAAAACTATTTCTCAAATCAAACAGTGCGCTACATTAACAATGCAATGTATCTCTTTTTTGTCTTTTTTCTTTGAGTCTTTCATGACTGAGGACGTACATCCGATACACACGAGAGCTTATTCTATTCCAGCCCTCAGAACTGCTATTCAGAGGCTTCTGCTGGATGTTAACAAAGAAGGGCCAGATTGCACCAAATGCACTTTATTATGTAAGGTCTCCTTTATGTAACACTGAGCAGTCAGTCAGCCAAGTGGGTTTCACATCTCACGACACGCTGGGCCCGTCCAACCCAACAGACGGTCAGCTCTGCTTCCAGCAGCGCTGCTACAGCCTGGCGGCATAGCTGACACAAGCGGGCACAGATGGGGAGATGAGATAGACCTGGCACACCATCAAAATTAAAGAATAATAATAAAAAAAATACAGTACAGGGTGGGTCCAGATGGATCTGGGCTCGAAATCTTAAGCCGGGTAGCGACAGCTTGGTGAAATGCTACTACCTCGCCCTGCGATGACAGCCCGGTGACGGTGACAATTAGAACAGTGGCGGTCAGTCATGGCCATGCCCTTTGCTGACATGCGTAAGAACGTCAGCTTCATCTGTGACAAGGAGCAGGGGAAAATGAGGCTTCCTGTAGGGAGGAGGCGGCGATTTCATAATCAGCACCATGATCACAGGACCTATCATCACAGACCCACAGCAGAAGGAATCTCGATGCTTGCCATTAATTATGTCCAGTACAACGGCTGAGCAAGTGAAGTGGGGAAGAAATTAATATTCAGCCGCAGGACAACACAATAGCCCACAAATCAATCTGTGTACTGCTGAGAATCTAAATCTGATATTCTTCCATGGACCTCAGAATTTATGTTAGCATATATTCCTTTCACAGAATGAAAGATGCCTTGCATGTATGGCAGGGTGGGCATTTAGAGAGTGTAAGAATAGTCAAACTGAAGCTGAATGATGATCATCAGAGTGATAAAAACAGCTGCTTTGCGGTTCTGTCCTCTCCATCCTTGTGGTCACGATTTATCTGACTCTATGGAGAGCAAGAACATGAAGGATGCACTTTGATTAATAACCCTTTAGCCGACTTAAGCACAGGATCGTTCAAGCAGCCTTGAAATACTGTAATATGATTTATTATGTCAAGGGTTCCTCACAATTTCTCAGCATGATAAATATAATCAGCCTCTTGTAATTCCTGTAGCTAAAAATAAGTATGCAAAAAATGTAACATCTGACTACAAACTAAAGTAATGCTTTAATGTGTCATCTGTTTTTTCCCTGTTGTGTCTGTTGCCATTTGACCTTTGTGCTTCTTTTCTCTGGCACATTGATTGCTTTGACCCTTCGAATCAGTTTTCAGGACGGGCTTTGGTTCCACTGAAATAAGTAAGCCCTGGAAGACAAACCACCTCCAAGACATATGCTATTCCACTCTCATCTGCAGCTAAGACTTAAAGGCCAGTACTGAAACACAGACTCCCACACCATAGCTGCGATGTAGCATCAGTTTCCTTGGAAAATCATGAAAATATTCAGGCTAAAGAACTTTATTTGCTTTTCATATATCATTTTATCATATCCCAAAGATCCTTAGGCAAAAGACCCTCTTCTAAGGGTCCAGATTATAAGCAAAGGGCAGCAATTCTAAGGATAGCTGTTCATGTTGTGTCATTTTATCGAAATGTTTAACTATACAGTAATTGCTTGCCAGCAGTAGTGATTTATAACTGTGGAGCTTAGATACACTCTTTAAAGATAATGGGTGGATAATGGGGGATGTAGGGAAACCATAAAAGGGGGCTGTATTTACTCCACCATTGATACTTATTTGCTCAGTTTTAACCATGAAGGCGATATTGGTAAGAAATAACAATCTTAGTCAGTCTCCGGAAAGTTAATCATTTCACAGTTAATCACGTTTGATATGTAAACAGATTCAATGTAGTGGGCTGTCTATCAGTTACTAGCACTAAATTAGCAAAAAAAAGCTCTTTACTGAAAGCTAGTATATAGCAGTGGTGTTTCAGTTGTTGACAGCTCTGGCATTTCCCTGCTTTCGTTTTACCCAGCAGTCAACATTAACATAGCAGGACTGCATTTGCCAGGGCATTAGGACACAAATCAAACCCTTGGATTTAGACACTGCCTAACTGCAGAGCTGGGTGATGGAGGAACAGAGAAAAAGTGCTAACTTCATCTCCTTCATCTCCTTCCACATCACTGACCTGCTGGCAGCTACTGATTGCTGGATTAGCATGACGCCATGACATCACTTCCAACTCACGTCCAGCTCTCCGGCTCGCTTTTGCTCTGCCTGTGATTGACTTTGTCTAATGCGTCAATACAATCCATCGAACGTGCAAAGCGCGAGCTACGCAGAAATGGCAAAGGCACCCATGGTAAAAGAATCCACTCGAGCGGCAAATCCATAAGCTGGCATAGCGCTGCAGTGCATTTCTTGTTAACAGTGATTAAATCTCGGTTTAATGCCTTGAAGAAGTCAAAGAAGTAGAATTGGTGTGTATGGTCCCAATGATAAGGAAACTGTCTTACTGCAGTGTTTAATACTCACTTCACACTTTAGTGATTCTCCCAAATCTCCCATTACCACTGCAGGGAACTAAGCTGCTTTCAAAAATAATTTGTTTTTGGACAAAAGCCAATAAATACAAAAATTGCATTAAGACAATTAAGAAAAAAATTGTTTTCATACCCCATTAAATACATAGCCTAGATAGATAGATAGATAGATAGATAGATAGATAGATAGATAGATAGAGTGGTACTTCACACAAGCTTAAAAATGTTGCAAAAATCCTGCCTGTAATCCTTAGAGTGAAAATAAGAAAAACCATTCTCCATAGACTGCTGGCAGTTCAGTTTAGCTCCACTTAAAACTGAGCTTTGTGATGCTGATTTATATGTATAAATTTCACAATAGACTCGCAATTTCCTGTAAACTGTAATCGCAAGTGTATGGTTTCTCTTCTCAACGCTATACTGGCCTTATTTACAGCAACCCTGTTCTGAAAGCATTCATGTTTTGACATGTAAGGTCGCAGAACATCTCTATTCAGTGCACCGATCTCAAAGGGGTAAACATGACTGTAGGCTCTCATATGGAAAGGGTTTAATGCTGACACTAAGAACATGGTGCAACTTGTTTACTGTCTGCCCCTAAAAGGAACGTTCTGTAAATGCACATAATAATGGACAGAATGGGGTGGTACTGTGGGGCTACAAGAAAATATCAGTTTTGGAAAATATACTTAATCTCGTTGATAACATAAGTTCAGCTTGGAGCATTGTGTTTGGGTTGTGAGGAATGAGGCTGAATCTACAGGGCACTGTAATAATCTTCTTGCTTGTCCTCATTTAGCTTCACTGCTGCTATCTCTAAATCCTAAACGACCTGTCAGTCACTTTCTGCATATTTGCTTGGTTCAGCTGTCCCAAGGCATTAAGTGGACAGGAGACTTCTACAGGAATGTCGAAAGCCCTTGTTTACATTATATCAGTTGGATTTTTCAAGCAATTTTATCTTTTTTGACAGTATTGTGAGACAAAAATGATGTCATAAAAAAATTAGCTTTGCAGCTGTATTAAAATTTAAATATAATACAAAAATATATATAACTGTTATGCTCAAGTGCTTAAATGTATATAAAATATTATTTGTGTTTCCTTAAAATATTTAAAAATACAAAATAAAGAGTTGAGATAATTATAGAACAGGAGCAGGGGGTTATTGTTAAAACAAAATGTAGCCATTGACATCTTTTAAAATTATTTCCAGAATTTAGCTATCAGTCCTGTGTCCTTGTAGAGGTTAAGTGTTTAGAAGATGGCTGGGTGGACAGATGAGTGGATGGCCACACATAAACACTTAATTACCACATACACAACATTCACATATAATAATTACGCTATGTTACAGTAACCTTCGTTGTGTTTTTGCAGTCAAACATACAATTCCAACATTCGGATGGGCCACACCCAATAAAACAATAACAAAGTAAAGTTATCCTTCGCTCTCAGACTAGAAATGCGCCTACCATGTTTACACAAGTTGTTCCCCTGCTGGAAACAGATGGCGGAGGAGGCTGTAAACGGGCTGCTAAGTGCTTTGAGTTTATGAGCAATGTGAGATCCCCACAAGCAGGCTGGGCCGCAGCCTCAGCCTTCGAAAGGACTGGCTTTAATGCAGCTCCCCCATAGTGCTAGGGCTACACCAATAAAACTCTCTTCAATGTAAAGTTCGCCCTTAAATACTTCACAAGCATTTAAAGCAGAAGCTCAGGACGGAGCTCCACGGTCCCCCTGAAGAACACGTAACCATTAGCAGATTTACAGAATTAGCACAAACTGTGCCACTGTCGTGCAATTAAATATTTATACTTGGTCGAAATGGGTCAATGGTGGAAATGTCACACTTTGCATGATAATCCATAATGTTATTATAAAACCATGCTTTTCTAGAATTTCTAATACATGCAAATATGTGCTCTGTTTTTGGTCAGGAAATTGTTCTCTGAATTTAAGTCGTCGTATTTAAACGTATATATTATAAAATCTCTGTGTTTCAAATGCATTTCATTATGATTACCTCTCTGCTTTTTCTAAAAAATGTATTTAATTGTTACATGGCATGGAAGGAAACCTATTAGTGCAATAATGAGCTGAATAACAGGCAGTACTGAAAATGTATGACTTTCTTAGTGCCAGACATCCCCAGGGGCCATTAAAAGCTGCAAGCCGATCCCTCTATTCTTCTCCTCGTCCTCCTCCTGTGCTTAGTCGCTGTGTCTGCTCTGTAAGCACAGTTTATATATAACAGATCCCCCCTGGCTCCAAAGCATTCTTTGTGGCATTCACAGCACCCTCGCAGTACTATTTCGAAAGGCTCCAGCTGCGGATACTCAGAGCTCCATTCAGCTGCACTGTCAGGAGGCAGCTACTCTGCATACATCACCAACCTGTTTGCATAACATAAACAGCTGCATTAACACAATCCATTTAACTTTATGATTAATACAGTTTCGAAGGGAAATTCCTCACTATGCTCCCACTACCAGCATCTCGTGTCCTTGCGTGAATCAAATCATGGCATTAAAACAATCCCTGGATGTCCCAGAAAGATACCATAGCTCTGTAATGTGAAAGCAATGCAGAATCCTTCCAGGCCAAAGAGATGTCGCAGGGCAATTCTAGTCAAAACAAAAAACAAAGAGTTGCCCAAACAAGCCGCCCGACTGCATGACTGACTTCATGCTGCATTGTTCCTGCCAATTGAAGCAGCCATGCAGAGTTATTGAGTTGAATATATTTTATGGTCCATTTAGCATCGAGCTAATTGAGAAGATGGTCAATGAGTAGCAGTTATGAGCAGTCCCTAATGTCCGACGTTTTGTCATAGAGCACATAGTATGGCGTGTCACACAAATTTGGATGGGGAACAGGCTCTGAGAGTCGCCCCTGGATTAACATAAAAGCTGTGGTGCAGTGTACAATTTAAATAAATGAAAAAGAAAGAAATAGCATAAAATTTGCGGATTAATTGAATTTTAGATTACTCTACACAAGCAGCTTACAGAGAATCTTGATGAAACCCAACCAACAGATTAAGGTTACTATCACTATGGTGATGGAGATATAATATATTTCTACATGTGGACTGAGGTGCTGTCAGAACTTAACTCCCTGGGCCCCATATAAATGCCAACACTGCAAAAACCTTTACGAATGCCATTATGGTTTGCCCATAAGAGTGTTATTTCTGATGATTAAGTAATGATATGCAGAAACACGCACAATCCCTCACCATACTCCCCACTGGAATGTAGGGGAAATGTCACAGGTAAATTATACCAGATATCACAGCACAGGAGATGGAACATTAAACATAACACAGAATAGTTCCACAAGTACAGAAAATAACCAATGAATGATATGTGATATTCCAATTACTCAAGATAAAACTTGCCAAGAGACAGAAAAGTGCTTTTAATGTAATGTAATATATCAAAAAACACCCATGAAACACCCATTAATGTAATGCATCACATTATATCAAACTGCATCATTTTGTTACTGAAAGTCATTGAAGCCACCTCTGGTTCGGTTTATAAATGCACACACGAAAGGGAACAAGAGGAATATTCCAAAGCTTTGTTGATGTTTCTAATACATCAATCTTAAGGCAAGACCATGAGGTCAATTGTTGCAGCTAAATATCTGTAAATATAAGAACTATGGCATGTAGACTTACCATAGGATTTCAAATCCCTTATGTTTTTACTATCTCATAAATAATTCAACAGCGTATGAGTTTCTTTCAGACCTAAGGGTAAAGAGGGAGGGTTACTTTGTCTTAATCATCAGTATCTATGCCATTTATGAATTGATTTGAACAATGTAACATTAGAAGATGTTGGAGGTTCGGACAATCCTGAATTTGTTTCAGATACATAACACCATTTACTGTTATTTTCATTCTCTTTTCAACACTATTTTAGTTACATACTTTGTTATGGTGCCATTTATAAAATTTCACTGTCTCCGAGTTCTATACTAAATTATATTTAAAAATGATCACTTCAGAATATGTTCAAAACCACTGAGAGCATTTCAAGGTATTTCAAGATCATTATAAGTTTCTTTTTTGCATTTATTTCCATTTTTTATTTGTATTTCAAATAATATGGATTCTCTTGTTGATGCCAAATTATTATTCATCATATTTTCTCTGCAACAAATCCCAGAATAAAAGCACCCTTGCAGTACTATTGTAGGCACGATATCTACCAGTGCAGGTTTGCTGGAAACAGAGGCCCTTGTCAGCAATACATAATACTGCATTTCTTCCTGCATTCTTAGTGTGTATGTTTTGTCACCTGCAGGCACCAGGGTAAGCCATTAATCTATGCAGGCCACTGGGAAAGAAATAGGTCAGTTCATTTAAATGAAAGAGTCAGCAGTAAAAGCCAATTTAACTGGATGACAGCTGGAGTGGTTAGGATCCATTTTCCAGGACTTTCTGGCCTAAGCTAATCCTCGAACAGCTGTCCATACATTCAGAAAGAAGAAAAGTCACCTATCAATGACCAAATGTTCATTGCAACCAAAAATATTACCCAAACTGGTAAATTGTATTAATAGTCATACATTTTAAGGTTTAAACTTATGTATTCTAAGTTTGGCTTTCCTGTAGTTAAACTTCAGGGACAGCATGGGATTTACACAAAGCTTGCAGGTTTCTGTCGTTACACTAGTACATGACAAGTAAGAAATAGAAAATGACTTCTGTGTATTTCTGTAATACATTTTTCTCAATTGAAAATACTGCATTCAAAGTAAGGGCAGAGTCTATGCTGAAGCTGAGCCAAGCCATCCAGTCTCATTCAGAATCCCTCCTTTTAAATCCTTCTTTATTTCTTTTCTAAATGTCTTCATGGTTGTCATGTTCCTTTTATGAGCCCAATCTGCAGCACTCCCTCCCAGACTATTTCAAAGCTATAGATTCACTGTCCATTCATCAAAGCATCTTAAAACATATTTAATATAGCATATAAATGAGTGAGTTTTCAAACTTTTATTTAGCATTATTATTATATTTTTCCTCTCTGTTCGTTGTGTTTTTCTTGTGTTCATTATACTTATAGTGTATCTTCTTTTGTTTGTGGTTATTTAATTTCTAAAGTTTTGTGTCACTTTCAAAGCCATTTGTTTACTTCTCACCCTGCCAGCCACATCTGCCTGACCCTCCTGTCTGCCGGTGTCCTGCGCCATACTAGCCTTCCTGTTCTGACCCCTCGTGGCCTCGTTCACCTCCCTGCTCCTGTTCACTTTAGTAAACCCCTCTTTGTTTGCCGGCCACCTGCCTTGGAATCCTTCATCTCGCATCTCATGTCAGTTTACCTCGTTCAGTTGTGTTCATGGGAACAAACATCGAGAAGCAAACAGTCAGGCGATGGCCAGAGCCGGCAGAGAGGATATCCTAAGCTCAGTGAAGGTAATTTCACTGCTACCGTGTCCCTTACTTAGCTACAAGTTCTGTGCAGCAGTAGGATTCCTCTAGTCAGTCATATGGCCCCTTAATTCTGAGTCTGCTGACAGCAGGTGGAGTTTTTGGGAGGCCTGGTTACTTTGTTATATAGGCAGTGTTTCAGTGGCTGTGTGCATCCATGTACATTTCCCTGTGTGGCTGTGCGTGGGATTATGCATTGGCATGAATATGCGTACTGTATGTGTCGCCCTGCAGAGCCGCGGAGGTGGGTGCGTGGTGCGCTCCTGGCTTCGTCATCGCAGCCCCCGTGCTCCACCGCATCCCCTCATTAGTCATACTTCTGTCAGCCCACTCTGCCCGCTACACCTGTCCCGACTCCATCCACTCCCACCGGGACAATTAAAGTGCCAGGCCTGGCTGCCTTTGTTTCCCCCATCCAAAAACAAAATCTTCCCTCACCATTGAGAGCCACCACCCTTCTTGGTGGGAAAACCACTGGCATAGACATTGTCTCAGCTGGACCATGTGTAGCTAATTGTCATATTTGGTCGATTTGATCACTACAGAATCACTACTTCACAGACTACCACTTAGAAGCATTTGTAGTAGTGATAGCTTCCTGAGGGGGCCGAAAGGAATTCTGGGAGTTATAATGGTGAATACTAGTCAAATGCAATTGCACATCTTTAGCAATTTAGCATTACTTTACAGTTAATATAGGTGAATTTGAGAAAACATAAGTCAATTATTAGTCTTTATCATCTTGTATAACAGCATACATTTTATTCTGTTGCAAAATGCCAAAAGCCATAGAATATCCTTAAACAGTAGGAATTCCCAAGTTGGAAGGGCAATTAACCCCTATCCCGTGTTTGGGGTCAGTCTGACCCCAGAGCATCACTAAACGGTAGGGAGATTTCACATGGGGAAATTATCACGGGAAAAGGGTTAAATAAGCTTGTCTAATTGAAGCAAGCAGCTAGTTATGTGATGCAGCTGAATGGTAAATACGGCTTACTGGATCTGAAAGGTAAACAGTGACACACCAGCCCACCTGCACTGCCAGGATTTCTGTCCAGTGGTCCCTAAGTCTGCCGGGCAAAACCCCATAGGAAACAGACAGTCGCTGTAATTCGGAGCTGCTGACTGGATGGACAGCTCTGGAATGAGGTGTACAGGAAGAAGGTTCAAGTGCTGATGGCTAGTGGGGCCAGGAAACAGAGATGAAGACACGAGCACCAGAAGAACTGGACTAGAACCAAAAGAATGGATTACAAAACCGAAGCCAAAAAAACCCAGATAAGCTATGAGCGCAAGGTCTTATGCTCCTAAAGAGCCACGGCACTAAGCGATGAGCTGAACTCAGTCCTCGGAATGTATCAGAAACAGAACATCCTGTCTCAGCTGTACTCCTCACTGCACACAACAAGACATGGACATGAGAGGAACATTATGTCATTTAAACATTTTAACCACTTATAATAGTTAAAAAAATAGGTGGTGCTCTGGGGTAAAATACAACTATGCATTTTTAACAAAGAAGGATTTCATTACATCAGTGGTCCTTTATTTGTCTTTATAGCCCAATACCAGAAAGTTTAATTCCCCATATTATATAATGGCTATTAATGCACACTGATATTTGACATAAAAAGTATAGTCCATAGTCTGAGCTATTGAAATTCTTTTACATTTGTCAGTATGGTTGTCATCATGGTTGGCAATGTATGTACAATTTCGCATCTAAATGTATTGTCTCTTATCTAGGGCTATTAAAAAAGTGGCCATTAAAGTGTAGCAGTGTCTGTGCATATTGCATTGTTTAGATTTCTTCCACATGGCAGAATCAGAAAAGGCCTTTCTTGTAAGAAGACAAAGACTAGCCATCCAGAAGCACTTCACCCACTGAGGTCGATCCTGATGCTCTCTGCATAGTACATATTTCATAAACCCGTTTTATGAACCTGATTGTCACCCCCTCACCATCCTCTAGTTAAGGGAAAGCCTAAGGTGGCCTACAGCTAAGGGTTACACAATGAAGTGCACTCCAGTTACCTGGATAAGCGCAATTCCGAACGCCTACAGTTACACAATAGCCACTTCACCACTGTTCTGATTCAGGTGGAAGACCTGCATGTTGTCAGAACAATGATTCAGCCACCTGCTGCTTGCCGAGGAGGCAGTGAGTAAGAGAATGGTTACAGCATCTGGGAAGTGGGCGCAGCTCCCACACTGCTTCTGCAGGAAACCGCTCATCAGGCGAGCTCCTTTCCACAAAACATTTCTGATAAAGGAATCCTCTATGGAAGCAACACCCTCTAGAAAACAAATTATATGGCGGGAATTCTTGATGTATGGAGTTAAAAAAGATACGTTTTTCTTCTGTAGAGGAAACTCCTACTAGAGGGATTCTTTAGGAAAGGAACACAGTTTAGAAACTGTTTTTGATTTAGGGATCCCCTGTGTTTACTGCC
>JAODKL010000118.1:11849389-11859667 GCA_026780765.1 Petrocephalus schoutedeni | reverse complement strand
TCATTCAATAACTTAACTAACTTAATTCCCAGGGGCACCAGTATTTATCATTAAACAGAAAGAGAAAGTACAACAGCTCCTCTGGAAAGTGCTAATAATAAGCTACCAATTGAAGTATATAGCTGAACAATGAAGGGCATATGGTAGGATATGCAGACAGAAGGAAATCATTCACAGGAGACAGGAACAAGAAACAAGAATTCACAATTAAAGTGAGGGCGCAATGTCCGAGCAAGTAGTGAGACACAGCTAGAATTCCGTACTCTCGTTTGTCTGAGTTGTTTGGAGCTTCACGTCTAAAGTTATGTAACTGACTTTATTTACTAATGCAAAAAGTCAAGTTGTTCATGAGAGAAGCATTGCATTATGCAAGGCTTTAGAGGCACAGGTTCCGATGCGGCAGCTAAGTTCCTGCATCTTTTTCTAAAGGGTCTATCACAACAAGATTTTATCAGTGACATTCTCTGGGATTTTGGGGTGAATGTGCCAGTCTTCTGTTTATTGTGACACCAGAGCTGCAACAATAGCAATCCGAAATTTGTGCTATAGGTCACCCTGCTCCTAATACCAAATGAATGCTATTCGGCCCTGAAACAGGAGCTGCTGACCGTCGCCCCAGTACAATCTCGCAAACCACGTCAAACTCCATTTCCTCAGGTGAGACTTTACTCGACAGCCCTGCATGATTTGTGCTCGTTTGTTGCTCAGGGCAACTCATTTTTGAAGCTCTCAAAGCTTTCTCAGATAGAGAAATAAACACCCGAAACCACAGACACATATGCATTTGTTATGTTATGGACAGAAAACGTAAGCTAATCTGTTGTTGTAAGTGAATTCCTTGGGGAGTTAGAAAACAGGAAAAAGAAAGGTTAACTTTACATACCCACTGTTTAGAGACACGCTTCAATTTGATATGACTCTGGCTTTTGTTCTGTAGAGGAAAAGAGAGGAAATATTTTTACAAAACACAGTGAATGAAAAGTGATACATTTGACCTCTTATACTTTATCAACCTAGCCGCCTATTAAGACTATTAAATTTCTCTGGTTGAATGCATAACTAAGTTAAAGTACAAGGAAAGTGAAGAAATAATCATATGTACCATACACTCAGTGGCAACTCTATCAGGTACACCTAGCTGGTAACAGGTATCTCCAACTTTTCCCTCCATAACTGCGTAGAAGGTATTCTGAACACCACTGTGGTACTGACCTGTTATTTTTGAACTTGGGGCCTTGAGGCCTGTTAACTTGGCTAACTCTCCTCTGACCTCTCTCGTTAACCAGGTGTTTGCTCCCAAAGAACTACTGTTGAATAGATTTTCTAGTTTTTTTTCTTTGTTGCACCATTCACTGAAAACCTGTGGCGTGTGAAAAACCCAGGAAGCTGGCTATTTTGAAGAAGCTGGTGCCACCATGTCTGTCGCCTACAATCACGCCTCATTCAAATTCGCATAAATCATGCATCTTAACCATTTTAAACCTTAGCCAAACAGTAATGGCACCTCTTCACCCTGTCTGTATGCTACATCTATTCAGTTGCAGCGATAAGAGTGGTGTTTCGAGGGTAAGGTTGTTTGTGTGAACAAGCTTTGTGCCAAATAAACTTTATATGCGTGTATTGTGTTCAGAAGCTAAATATGTCGGATGGTTTGTTACATTAAAGTTTTTACTCCCAGGTAATTACACAGGAGGTCTATTATTAGGACATAAGCAATCTACTGTAGTGATAGCAAACCACCCCTATGGAAATTCACTGTGGTTTCCTATGGTTTTATACAGTAACCATAATTATGATTACTATGCTCCTATCCATAGTACCTATGCAAGTATAGCACTTCATGGTGACTTTGGTACTACTATGGTTCACTTATAGCTCTTCATGGTAACTAGGGTTTCACTGGGTAAACCATAAAAATGGGGTAAACCATAAAAATGAAAAACCATGGTTATTCAAAGAACCACAGTAAAACCGTGGTTCATTTTTGCATGGGCAGTGCCTGGCCATTTGGACTGCTGTAGTTCTAGAGGATTCCATCCATCCATCCATCTGTTTTCTGTACCTGCTTGTCCTATGTAGGGTCACTGGGGTACAGAGCCAATGCCAGAAGCTAGAGGAAAATGACAGGGATGGGGCACCAACCCATGACAGCACACACATAGGATTCAACCAACATAAAACATACAGAGAGTATTAGTGTATGCTTTATATATGTATATATTAGTATATATTATTAGGGTATGTTTTACATATATTTATATATTTTATATGGTTATATATATATTTTTAAAATCTGAAATGAATTCCATTGTTTACTCTTACTCAATGCAGGGTCACAGCTAGGACACCATTCCATCAGAAGGCAGTCACACAATAGCCACAGATTCAGCTAGAGTGACCGGGGGAGGAACACTGGTACAAACACATGCAAATTCCAAACATACAGAGCCTGGGCAAGAATCCCAAACCCCCAGCTCCCCGCCGGAGGTGTGAAGGCCACTGTGCTCACCACCACGCGATCGTGCTGCCCTCCACGATGAACAATGTCTGATTAATTCTGGGTTTGCTTGTTATCTGCTAATGTTGCAGCAGCGTTTCAATCTGTCAGTCGATTATATATGATATATATAATATATTATATTAGATATGTTGACATACGTTCAGTGCTGACGGCCACATTTGCACCTGTATGGCAGACTTGAGGCCTTTCGTGTGAAAATGCTGGGCGCTAATGCTGTGTTACACCCCAGGAGAAAATACATATGGAACTAAAGCCCCATAGCTGAGTCAATAAGGCTAAGCTTAGCATTTCTTACTAGTCGCGTTAACAGTCACCCCATCCGCTGATATGACCTTGTTTTATTAAATGTAGGATTAGACATTCCACTGGCTGGAAACTGTGATCACAACTGCATGCTATGTGGACATCTAAAAGACACCTCTGTTCACGAATATGACCCGTGTGATGAAAATCACTACTGTGTATATATGTATCACAAATGAAACACTTAAACTCTTCAGTCAAATTTAAAAATCAATAGCAGTTCCTTTGAATCACAGCTTCAAAAGCAGCAGTATTTTAGAGTGAGCTTTTCCCAGAAATTAGAGGCAGGGAGCATTCTGTGTGGGTTCTAGGGCTAAAAACACACACTGTGAGCAATTTAGAGACACCAGTTCATCTAACTGCCGATATCAGATTTTGTATTTTTAGCAGTAATATAAATGCTATTTAATTTAGTTATTGATCATCTACACAAATGTAGATAAATTGGAGTAAATTTTACATCGCTTATTTCATTATAGAATGATCCCTTTTGTATTTACTGTGAGCTGTATTACAAGGCACTCTTTATATTAGTCATTAGTATTAGAAGTATTAGTAATGGAAAGCACACAGGTAGCATTACTGATTATTATACTATTCTTTTTTCCAGTACCATGAACTTGGACGTAGCTCAGATGCAGTTTTATATGCAATATACATATCATTCTAATTCTCTTGCAGTGCTACTTTTGTGGAACATTTGGCAGGTAATACTAATATAGTAATATTAGTATGTATTCTCCTTGAACACATGGATTCCTGTGGATGCATGCAGTTCAGATAAACTGAATACTTTAGGCAGTCCACTCTGAACTATTTCTTTTCAATGCAAGGATAGATTGTTTCTGAGAGATAGAATGTTAGCTTTAATTGTAACAAAAAAGAGATATTATACCTGTAAATGCAGTTTTACCTGAACATAAAAAAACATGTTAAACTATAATATGTAATGGCAATAAATATAATAACTTTCTAATATCGTTGGAGATAATAAGACCAATAATTGGGGTGGCACTGTGAGTGGGCATTTCAAACCTCCATTTTGTGGGTTTTGAATCTTGCCCTTCTGTATGTGTGGAGTTTGCATGTTCTCCCCATGTTGTGTGGGTCTCCTCCAGAAGACCAAACATATGTAGTTAGATGACTGGGCATTTGAAAATCACCCATGGAGCATGTCAGTGAATCCTTTGATGACAGGAAACCTGTCCAGGGTGCCCTGTGCTGCCTGGGAGGGGTTTGAGGGACCCACCATACTAGATAAGTAGACAATCAGTCATTTCATGCCTGTAGCTATCATTGAGGACACAGCGGTCAAGACCTCAATATTTTTTCTGCAACTCCAATAACTATGATCCATTACGGAGCACTCATATGAAGGGCTAACACTTTTGACCTTGGTATTTTAGAGATCCTGGCAATATTATTTTTGTAAATGTTTTGTGTTTTGTATAATTTTTTATTTAATCACTGTTTTTTTCTGATTCAGCAAAAGAAGACATTTGGGGGTTTTTGTCAAAACGGTTTAGATGGCCACATTCTTTTTCTGTACATTGGGATGCTTGTAGTGGATGCTTGTACAGGCAACCGTACAGTTAAATCCTTTTAGTTTTCTTTGCTGTGCCCCTGACTTGTCCTTTGTCTTTTGGAGTCAATTTCATGCAAATGTATTCCACAAGTACAATAATATTTTTCTCCTCAGGCAAGAAGAAAGGAGACCTGTCAAAATAGCCCAAACCCTGGAATGCTGCTGATTTGCAACAGAAGCATCCAAGAGAAAATAATTTTTATACCTTACACGACCTCAGTCGGAACACTAACATTGTGGTAGATATGAGCCCGGAATTGGCTTCAGTGTCTGTCGTAGGGGTATAATTTCTGCACCCCTGCTGGCTTTTTGCGCTTCCAGTAGAAATTCATCTGGCGATTTTGAGACAAAGGAATTAATTTACCTCTGACTTCGTAAATCTCTTGGCTTCTTTTATGGAGCATGGGAAAAATCAGCCAAGCAGTGGTATACAGTTCCCACAGCAATTCTGGGAAACACTGGTGTCAAATCTAGTCTCACTCTATTAACCCAGAGTTGCATATAAAATCACAAGAAAATCCCACTTTAGAGGAATTAATTATTTTTTATGATGGGCTTCAATAACCATAGGGAATTTAGTGCAACCATACACTTAAAAATATTTTTCCAAGGTTGAATTGCTTAAGGGTGGCATTGAGTTTGGTAAAGATCTTCATGTGACATTCTCTGACATTCTTATGACATGCCATGTGCTCTTTGCCTATGAAAGACTTTCTGGAAATTGAGCTGAGTACGATGAATAAGAATAATACTGTAGTCTGTCACCACAAATCTCCATAGTGACATTTCGATCTCATCTTGCCAAACCTCTTCCTAGGGACATTTACATTTATAGCATTTGGCAGACGCCCTTAGCCAGAGCGACTTGCATAAGGGGCCGTGTGTGTGTTGGTTCACCAATATATATTATGACATATGCATGACATATGCATCCCAGTGTTGGTGTTAAATATGTACATTAGTAAGTCAGTAGAAGTCCTTCACCACACGTCCAAATTAAATTAAGTGATTAATTTTAATTAAATAATTATTTACATTTAAATTATTATTTCATTATTATTATTAATTACAATAATAGGCACTAACCAATAATTTAGCTTCAAAATCCAGCATATATATTACTAGTCAAAAGTTGGGTTGGATATCCCTACTAAAGACCACTTGTTTTCCAACAAGATAATCCTAAGTACACCTCATGGTTATATAGCAATATTATCTTGTGAACAAAACCAGAGATGGAGTGCTGTGACAGATGACCTGGCCCCTACAATCCAATGACCTAAACCCTACTGAGCTGGTCTGGGATGAGCCGGATCAAAAATTAAGAGCAACATAGATAAACATGAAGCAGATTATGCCCAGAATTTGTGGAAACTCCTTCAGGACTGTTGGAGAAGCATTCCATTAAAAGCTGTTGTTCGCAGACCACTTATGCAGTATAGGGCTGTGGGATGGTGGCCTGACACCTCTGGGACCTGGGTTCAAGGTTCTGCCAGGGTTTTGTGTCTGTGGAGTTTCCATGTTCTTCTCGCTTCGTTGTGGGGTGTCCTCTGGTTGCCCCCCCCCCCATCCAAAAACACACTGAGGCTACCAAACCGCCCATAGGTGTGAATGGTGTGAGTGTGCCCTGCGATTCGTTGGTGCCCTACCCTGGGTTCTTCTCTGCCTTGTGCCTGTAGCCTCCGGTGTAGGCTCAGGACACCATCACCCCCCCGCCCCACCCACCCTATATAGGTCCTCCACATACACACAAAAAGACATGGTCCTCCACACAAGCAGGGACAAGATTTCAACCTCAAACCCTGGAAATGTTTGGCAACAATGCTACCCAATGAGCCATCATAACCCAAAATCCAAGTAGAGTTAGTACTATATATTATTTTCTCATTTAATAATGAATCTTATACCATTATGAAGAGTAGAATAAAAAATAGCTGGAAAGACAGTATAGTATTGTGCTGGAAGGTAAAGTATTACCATGTATGGCAATTAATTAACAAATATTTGTCTTTTATAAATAAGAATAAATGTCTTTCACAAACAATTTAGAAATGTTGTGTGTGACCTAGTAATCTAGGTTTGTCCTGAATATAGGCACTCACACAGATTGTTGTTCCCATAGCAACTGATCACCTGCCCTGCTCTCTCATTGGCATGCGTTAATGAAACCCAGATGAACCTAATTGGATTAATTAGGTTGTTAGGACATTACAGAGGGTCAGGTGGTGTAATGGGAGTGGGTTATTGTTTGTGTGAGCCATATGCACGGTTTTTATTTTGTTTCTTTGTGGTGGTTTGCCTTTGTTGATTTGTTGATGACATCTATTTATTTAGCATGTTTTGTAAAATCTAAATTTTATCATTAGCCCTGTTAAGCCTAATTAATTTGAGACACACACCATACTTGGGAAAGTGACGTTGAACACTTCAGTGAGACCCTTAAGCCCAACAGCTTAGTGTATGTCAGACACTGGCTGACCCTACCTCTGATTCTCTTCTGTTTTGGTTGGCAATCAAGTTTCTATTTAAAGTAAGTGGTCACTATTTGACTTATGTTTATGTCTTATACCTATGTACAATGTAAAATGTTTTATCTGCATATATTCTATACGAGCTTAAATTATGGAAAATCAATGTGTGTGTGTGCACCTTCAGTTCTGATTAAATGGCATCATTTGTTAAATATTTTGTACATAAATTACATATTGTCAAAAAAACTGCTTTTCTGGAGTCTATTTAATCACTGGGCAGTCTGTGTGATCAGTTATTTCCTAGCCATAATTTTGTTAAAATGTGTGAAATAGGTACAATCACCAAGGCGCATGAAGATCTGTGATAAGTTGTATATGAACATTAAGGGAGGGGGACCTAAAAAACATCAGTGACCGCCCCCCCATCCCCTCCGCTTCCGCATGTGACTATCAGCTTGTTCTCACCTGTGAATCCTTTTAATGTTCCTTCTAAGCAGATCCACTTGCTATTTATAGTGACTGTGCTGTAGGCCAAAGCTGAAAAGCCGTTTAGCTGTCAACTATGTAATGACTGTATACAATCCAAATACCGTTCACCAAATGGGAGATTGCAGGTAACTCAGACATTACGCTACTGTTTCTATTCTCAGTATTACTGCTTCTTTCTATCTATTTGATCACTTTTACTTCTACACTACAAAAGTAACACAAAATGCATCTTTTTTTATCTTACAAAAAGGTGCCTGGCATGGTGCACTGTCACCTCACACCGTCATGAATAAGAGTTTGGATCCTGTCCCTGCTGCGTGCGTGTGTCATGTCGTGATGGGGAGGAACGACCAAGAATGCAGACTGTCAGGCAAAAATACCTCACGTGTCATGCCCTGCTCATCTGATCCTCCTGTGTGCCATGCCCCTGTACGGTTGCCTGTTAACCTCACGTGGAATCCCTGCGTTTACCAGCTGTTCCTTGTTCTGTGCTATCAGTCCTGTGTATTTCAGTCCGCGTTTGAGTATGTTTCCTCAGTCCGGTCACTGAAGTTATGTCGTGCTGCTCCCTGTCTGTGTTATCTCGAATAAACCCTGTGTTATCCCCAATCCTTGGACTCCCGTTCCTGCTTCCCCGTTTCGTATCTGGCAGCTCATTACACACGGGGCGTTTATTCGCAGTCAGAGAAACTAAGCTACGTGACAGGCAGTATTCACAATGACCGGACAGGGATCACGTGACTGAGACACACTTACACAAGGCAAATGTGATCGGTTAACAAGGGGGCAGGAACACGAGGCAAGGCTAACAAGACACAGGTGTGGCTGATCAGGAGTCATGCCTGAGGGGAAAACAGGGAGTAGAAACACAGGGTAGAGCTGGTCATGACAGCGTGCGTGTGTTTGTGTGTGTGTGTACAGGTTTTGTTATTCTTTTGTGAACCAAAGGACCTCACAAGTATAGCAAATCCTGAAAAAAGATGAACAGTGATGTCATTTTATAAAAAATCAGTGACTGCAATCAAAAAAAGTAAAAATGCCAACAGTCTTGTATTTTGTTTGTTTACTTCTGGTTAAGGTTAGGGCTGGGTAGGGATTAAGGGTGTTGTGATTGGTTTAGAGTTTTTCCCATAGAAATTAATGGACAGTCCTCACTAAGACAGGAGTATGTGTGTGTGTGCGCACGCTTGCATGTTCTCATTCTGTACTCCAGTACTCCAAAGCCACACAAATAGCTAAATTGCCGTAGTGTGCCAATGTGTGTAGAAACAAATTAGTGAACTGAGAGTGTATTTTTCACAGATCAGGGCTGAAAGTGAAGGTGACCCAGAGCTTGTGAGCAGTAAGAACACTGGTTCCTACTCTGCTGTCAGAAAGTTTTGGGATCAGTCCCTGTTCTGCTCCTTCTGTGTCTCTCTTCCCTGTCTGGCCAGCAGAGTAGGGAAACACTTAACTCCTAGTGTTTCCCTACTCTGCTAGTGACTGTGTTACTTAACGGCTAAGTGTTTGGCCATTGTCCAGGCCCTCCTTTTGCTGTGGGTTCGAGGCTGACCAGAGGCAACAAATTAATTTAACATTTCTTTCTTGTGTTTGTATTTCCCTGTTGTACCAGGTATTTCAGTTACAGTTCCCTGTTTTGTGCTATGTTCATGGTGTTTGAACCTTCTGTATCTATTGATTGACCCCACCTGCTCATCGTTGCCCCTTGTTAGCCCTTGTTATTCATGTATACATGTGCCTGGTCTTGCCCTGTTTCATGAGTCAGTTACTGTGGACATTACTGTGTGCTGTAGCTGTTGTTGCCCTGTGTTTGCTGCTTATTGATTTATGGTTGTTCCTGTGTTGCCCCCTGCTGTCTTAGTATGTAATTTTTCTGTTTTGTTTTGATCCCTCGTGGTCCTTTGGTTTAGAG
This sequence comes from Petrocephalus schoutedeni, assembly GCA_026780765.1. Taxonomy (NCBI): domain Eukaryota; kingdom Metazoa; phylum Chordata; class Actinopteri; order Osteoglossiformes; family Mormyridae; genus Petrocephalus; species Petrocephalus schoutedeni. The sequence goes on along the minus strand of JAODKL010000118.1, from coordinate 11,850,386 downwards.
CCGGGCTGCCTGACCCTGCTCCTGGAGACCTACCACACTGCAGAGCTTAGGTGCAACCCTAATTTAACACACTTGATGCAGTTAATCAGGCCCTTCAGTAGCATCTCAGCTTGGCTTCCACATAGCTGACTAATACTGAGATGCTAGTGAAGGGCCTGATTATCTGTACCAGGTGTGTTAAATTACAGCTGCACCTACGCTCTGTGGGGTGGTAGGTCTCCAGGAACTGGGTTGGGTAGCCTTGGTTTAGTGTGTGTTGCTTATTTGTTTGTTGGAGCCGCTACATGGCTCATCTCAACCTTCCCTGTGTCCTGCCCCCATAACTAGAGGCTGTCTGAAATGATAAAGGAGCAGAGGATGTGTTTCTCCTCCCCAAACGCCATCCACCAATCAAAGTGACTATATGACAGACTCATAGTAATTTAAAAGCATAAGCACCACGTCATGTGGTGGCGACCTGCAGCATCCCCCCATCAGGAGCTAGGCCCTGAAAGCACCATCGGGCGGATTGGAGATCCTGTGGTGCAAAGTCCTGGGAAGGCAGCTGGCCATTAAACTCTGACGGAGATTCCCAGAGAGACAGCATGTACAAAAAATGCAGTACTGATAATGGTGCTATTAGTGTTTTTCATCTGATGGACTGCCAGCAAACCTCATACTCTGGACAGGTTCACCACAGGGACCTGGAGTCTGTACCAGTTAGTATAGGGAACAATGCCAGGGTACACACTGGGTAGGATGCCAGGCCATCACATGGCATTTGCACACACACGCACACAAATACTTTTTGGGCAATTTAAAGACACAGTTTAACCTAACTGTGAGTCTTCAGACTGTGGGAGGAAACCTGTGCAACACAGAGAGAACAAACAAAGTCCACACACAAAGTGTGGAGGTGGGGTTTGAACCCCCAACGCTATAGAGTTGTGAGGCCACACGGCCACCCACAGTAAAGCCATAGTTTTCATTGAAGGCAGAGTCTGTCTTCTACTACTTA
>JAODKL010000118.1:11805345-11818242 GCA_026780765.1 Petrocephalus schoutedeni | reverse complement strand
TGAACTGCAGAGACACAATGAGTATATAAGCGAACTGCAGAGACACAATGAGTATATAAGCGAACTGCAGAGACACAGTGAGTATATAAGCGAACTGCAGACACAGTGAGTATATAAGCGAACTGCAGAGACACAGTGAGTATATAAGCGAACTGCAGAGACACAGTGAGCAGGATACTCTCAAGAACGTGACGCTGAAATAATTCATAGAGTGTTATATTACGTTATAAACACCAATATTTATATTTATATTCATATAAGATTTAAAACTGGAATTTAGAAACACAATGCACCAATACAACGTTACTGCCAAAATCCAAAAGATTGACTGCACCTGAGTTAAAATGTGTGTTATTATTCTGAGTGGCATTAATATGTACAGCATTATTCTACTCACAATGAACCCAAAGACAAGTGTGCCAAAGAATCCCCCGATGAAACCCTCCCAGGTTTTCTTTGGCGAGAGCTGCAGAGTGACACCGAACAAACCATTACAGACGAATAGGGCTGAGCCTGCTCACTTTATACACTCACACATATACTCATTTATATACTCCTCTATGGCATTAGTCTTAAATCCATTTCCTGGATATACTGTAGGTCCCAGCTGGCATAATTAAATTACCTAATCACATTAATCACAATCGGCATAATGATTTTGAAAAAATGAACATTTTAAAAATCAAAGCCTAATGCCTGTTTTCAAAGCCTAATGACAGTTTCAAGCAATTATACAACCTTAATCAAAGGTGTTCTTCCAAAGAAGAAACCAAACAGGTAAGCCATGATGTCATTGCAAATCACAATGGATGCTGGAATAAGAAACCTATGGAAGAATGTCACTTTTTAAAAAGCAAACTTACTAAGGATTGTGACACAAAGGAAACATTTATAATTTTAATACTCATGTGTATTATTTACCTATATCCAAATCTATATTAATAGTACAAATAACTCTTAGATAATAAAATATTATAAAAATTATATATTTGCAAGTCTCAAAGAATAAAGCAGACTGCAGGCAAATATTTTATATTAGACAATTCAAATCAGACTATTTTATGTCTATGTTACACAAACTCAGTCATGCTTACCAGACTAATCCTTCAAAAAGGTTCTGAATTACCAGATGGGACTGGGTTACTACGATCAGGAGTGTCACATGGGTCCAGGCAAACTGAAATGAGATGTAAAGCACAGGGCTTTCAAGAGAAATGGTATATCACTTCATTGATATTCGCTAAATTTACCAAATAATTCATTTTGGCAATACTGATATATACACAAAGCCCTATGTGGTTAAAAAGTCCTGGGTGGTAAGCATATGTAGTGGGGGCAGCACTACTACATTACCTTCCAGGGCCAGAGGGTGAAGTGCCGCCTCAGTGTGTGGCCTGTGCATGTTCTCTCCATTTCACATGAGTTTGCTCATATGTCCCCATACCTAGTGTCCTGTATCGCCCAGCCAAAGGTTCTAAACCTTGTGATGGTGGTGAAGCTAGAATGGTTCCCCCTGACAGATATTTGCAGATCCCAGTAAGTCATTTGACGCTTTTCCACAGCCACCGAGAACAAAGCTGTAGCCGGGCCGCACCCGAGCTGTATCCATACTGACACAGCCCCTATTACTCGCAGGGCCAGAAGCAGGACTAAACCAAGCTGGCTGTGTCTGATTTGTTGAAAGGGAGAGAGAGATGATCTATGTTGATATGCATGAATTATTTAAAGGAAAAAAGGACATATTCAATATGTTCAATCATTAATTATTAGTAGTATCACACATCGCAACAGTAAATAAAATACTTTGAACAGTAAATAAAAAAGAAACAGCTTTTATGTCACTGTCTCTCTCCAAATCTGCTGACGCTTCTGCAGTGGGAAATGGAAGTGAGCTGGAACCACCCTATATCTAGTGTCTCTTTGCGGCGCGAGTCAGGTACAGCCTGGTTCCTGAAAGCCGGTGGAAAAGCAACACTAGTAACTTATACAACACTGCAGATGCGTAAACTGTCAGTTTAAATTAAGAAAAACTCCTGTGATTCTGCAAATTTACTGTATATTATTTGACACCACTATTGTATTGTCTAGATAAATGGAGGTGGTTGATTATTGACCCTAGCATTCTTTTGACATAAGAATGGAAGGGGATAATTATTGGCTTTACCATTCTTTTGACAAGAGGCAACTTGTACTATGATGCAACCACATTAGCCTGAAAAGGTGCTGGCTTTTATACAGCATGTACACATTGTAAGCTCATTCATATCAGGTTCAAAGTCTCCTGCCACTCACGCCCTTTTATGCCACATATAATGAGGTTTTTGGGTGGTGTAGCAGGCTCTGGTCCACACTGGCAGGTACATAACAGACACACACCATGTAAAACTGCAGCCGGTATTGTTTCTTCACTAAACTCAGCACAAACATGCAGAAACCTGAAAAAAAGCAAAAGATTTCCTGTTAGTTTCACTTGAAAGAACTAAAACCTGAACAACATCTGTGTAAGCAAACTCCAATGAATGTGTATGACTGCATGTGCTAGGAGGAGCTGGGAGGGGGCAAAAACGTGGACTGTTCAGCGGTCCCCGAGGGCCGGGTTGGGGAACACTGCTTTAGAGCAGCGTTTTCCAATTCAGTCTTTGGGCCCCCCAGACAGTCCACATTTTTGCTTCCTCCCAACTCCTAGCCAACCAGGAACACCAAATATCTGGTATAGATGTGTTTGGACCAGGGAGAGAACAAAAATGCAGACCGTCTGGGGGTCCCCAAGGACCGGATCAGGTAACACTGCTTATAAATCAGTTGTAAGCACTAAGATGAAATGTATGGGCGGTCTTCACATTGCAGTTTGCCCTGCAGTAGACTTTATGCTCGGTAGGTAAGCCATTAACCTTGAGATTGAGAACGACAGTAGGATTATGCTAAATGAGCTGTTAATGGACAGTGACAAATTCACCCTGCAAATTTGGCAGCCCAGTAGTCAGTAGCTACGCAAATGTCCGTCCTTTGGAGTGACCCTTAACAGTCTATGTAGTCTACAAAAGCTTCTACAAGTCTACTTGACAAACTAAAAACACAACCAAAATACTGATAATCACTATTTTATTTCATTTAGTAAGTAATTATAACATTTCTACATTCAAATTCTTAGCAAGCAGACCCAGTGATTTCTTTTTTTTTTTATTTCTTGTTCTTCCTTGTTACATTCAAATTACTTTAGCATTTCTTAAACCATTAGTTTGCTCCACAAAATAACAACGTATTTGTGCAATGGACTAAACGACAGAAATTGCGGTAACTAAATCGCAATTAGAAACACAACCACAAAACTGCTCCATGCCAGGCTGACAGTTAATAGTTAGCATAGGTCTTCTATTAAAAAAAAGGTCTGACAATGAACAAATACGTTAATTCTCAAAGCAATATGAGGCAACAGAGCTCCCAAAAGGCCAAACAGTCCGAGCCTGAATTTGGGGTGTACAGTATCAGTTACAAAAGCTGCATGATTAATGTGCAAATTGGAAAAGTCTCAAAAACTATGAGAGTATATGCCACACAGACACTGCACTGGCAAGGAGGATCATTGGTCAAAAGTCAAAGCTGACTGACAGGGACAGACGGACACTTGGCAGGAAACCGCAAAGCTGTGGCGTCAGAAATGACCACAGGACCCAGTATCAACAAAAACCTCGCAAATCTGGAATAGGGCTGGAATAGTTCTTAAAGTACTTGTATCCAAAGCCAGTGCAGAATGACATGGGTGTAAGGAGCACAAAGCTGGATCATCTGATTAATCATTTTTTGCCCTCTCTCTTACATCCAGATGGCTTCATATTGGAGAAAGTCAAAGGATTCCTTCAACCATGTCGCCAAACATAAACACGCTGGGGGCTCCATGATGGCATGGGCAGCCAACGCGATCAGATCTCATTACTGCTCTCTATGGCTGCAAAATGGCTGAGGAATATGCCAATCAACAGGAGCAGATGCGTCCTATGCTCTAAACAGCCTGTGTTGCCCATACACAGTGCTAAACAAATTCAAGAGTGGGTTAATGAGAACCAAAAATAACTCAACGGCATTCCATGGCCTCCCCAACAGCTAGATCTAAGATTTATACTTCCTAACTGGAAGCTTTCCTTCTTGAAGAAGACTCAAATATTCTAGAAACTGTACGGCAGCATTCTAAGAAGAACCAAAAACAGTTATGAAGCCAAAGGATGACCCTAAACCTTATTTGACCCTTGAAATGAAAGTATTGTTGTGCATTACGGTTATTTTCCATTTCTGTATGTGTGTGCATTGCTTGCAATCTTATATACATAAGAACATACTAGGTGTACTTTCTGATCATAAGTAGCATCTACCTTACTGCAGGTGATCCATAGGTCAAACTTGAGCATAGGGCCTGAAGCAGCTAGAGTACCTACCGGCCAGATAGAGGGTGAAGGAGATGAAGCGGTGGTACCGCACCAGGAACTGCAGCAGCTCCTTCCTCCTCACCAACACGCCGAAATAGTCAGCCACCGTCTCGCCGTAGAAGAAGTAGTTCACACAGATCAGGAAGTACCTGAGGTTTAAAGCAGGCTGCATGGCAGTTCTGCCCACATGCACCATCCACAGCGCATACAGAGGTCAAAATGCAAATACAAAATTCCCAGTTTCTCCGTGCAGAAAGAAGAGCCGTTCCATTTCAGTTAGTGAGATAGTCGGTGCCATGCCAGCAAAGAAGGTAGAACAGTGTGTATGAATAAAAGGCATACAAGGCATTGGTCAGCATAATCAGGGAGCCGGCCCTGGGGTCTTACCATACACACTTACCAGCTTAGTGTCCTGAACCATGGGAGCTCATAGGAATGGTAAACTCTGTATCCGATGGTAATTATTTCCTGAAAGCACTTAATCTGAATGCTCATAACCTAAATATTATGAAATATAAAAAACAGCTGTTTTAGTCATCAGTGTGAAAATGGAAACACTTAAAATAACGATAATTTTTAATTATAAGGTTTTAATAAATAAAACTGGGCTCTGGAGATTTTTACTCAGGGATTAATATAGTTTACCTACACATTACCTGCAGCCTGTTTGTGAAAATATTAGTAAAGGTAAGTGTCATGCTGTTTGATGCTGATTTCGTGGCATGCAGTTCTTATAGTTATATATCTATCTATAACAAAAGCTGAAGGGTTCCCTGGCACTTACCAGTGGTATTAGCATGACGGGTCCAGCCCAGATCATTAGGCAGAAACCAACAATCATCGTTAGGGATAAAATGACACGTATCCAGCAATTCTTCCATCTGCAAGATAACAGCAATAAGAAACTCAGACAGATTTCTTCCCCTTTGAGAATACAGAGACGTCCTCCACTGCGGTGAAGCTGTCGACCTGGAGGAGAGGCCTTCTAAAGCTTTGCTGAGACATTCTGGAGTGTTGTCCACTGATGGCGGGACCTCCGGAGTGTCAGCTTTGGAGTCTCCCTCCGCTTCCACCTCTCTGTCTCCCTGTCCCTCACCTGAGAAGGCCAGTCTCTCCTCACCATCTTTCTCCTGCAAGTGAAAAAACGTGCTTGATCAATATTAATGAAAATGCCCTGTGACCTGCTGAAATCCCATACATGGTGTTCCCCTGCCTTGTCCTTCGTACAGCTTGAGATCGCCTCCCATTAGAGGTGCACCGATCTATACTTATTAGGCGGATTGGATATCGGCCGTATGTGACCGATCCACGTCCGATACATACTTATTTTGTTTTGGTCGTCCGTAAAAAGCGAGCTCCTATTTCTTGTTAAACAGATTTGTACAATCAATCACACGACGCTCTTTCACATTTTAGTTGTGTTTTTTTGCTTGCTGAGGCTGCCACTCAGTGGAGGAGGCCATTCGGCCCATCAAGCTCGTTTGGGGAGAACTCAACTAATAGCTCAGAGATTTTAAAATCTTATCTAGCTCTACTTTAAAGGAACCCAAATTAAGCTGATGCATTAACATTTCAGTTTCAAATCACCAATATAAGTACACCTGGGATTTATGCTTTTGTTGCTCCCATAAAAAAAATGAACACTACAAAGTGGACCAATCACAGCTCTTGCAGTCTCCGCTGCCGCGATGCGAAGTTACATTTCTGTGGAGATACACGTCAGGCAATGAAGTAAGGTCCGTGGCTACGGCGTGCTTACGGTGTCAATTTGATGCAGAGGTATAAAACAGCCTATACACTCAATGTTTTGTTCCTTTGTAAAGACCTTTCAAGCTGACAACTGAGAGTGCTGATATAAATAACGGAGTTGAAAGAAAAACTCAGTTTAAAGCAAGGTAAATAAATACATACATATGTATTTCTGGATATATATATATATGTGTGTGTGTGTGTGTGTGTGCGTGTGTGTGTGTGTATACCTCCCATCCAGGGTGCCCACCTGCTCTGTGCCTTGTTTTGCTGGGTACTGAAAATGCATGTCTGGATGGAAGGATGCATTAATGTAGACATGTAATGAGACATTATTGTACAGAAAATTATTTTTTTAACGTAATCAAAATTGACCAATATAGTGGAATGTTATTCGATGAAAGCAGCCTTACATGTTAGCTAATAATGACCTAGAAAAATACTGGAAAATCTGAATAGTCACTTGACAATAATAATAGGGTCAATCTGGCTCAACTCGACAAATATTTGGTATTGTCCACGCTCGACCACCTCAGAACGGAACCATTTTGTGGCATTTTGTTTGTCCCTAAGCCAATATGAAAAATCCAGAATTTCTCTTCCCTAGCTCATATAACTTAGGAGATACTCTGGCTTGAAATTCCATGACACTGTCCCTTTATTCAAACAAAAATTCTTGGTCGGCCATTTTCAGATTCATGTATCTTTGCGCTGGTAACACCTACGCACCTGAAAACAATTGTGGACATACAAGTCTTTGGGCTAATTCCAAATATGCATCTAGCATGTAGAATGTACCTAATGTTAAAAAAATTTAAATTAAAATAAAAAAAATAAAGAATAAAAATTCTCTCTGTAATCTATTAAGAGACCCAGAATCTCAAGGGCTAGTAAAAATATTGTCACTTTCATAGTGTCATTTGACCGTGAAATTTGGTAAATTCCTCAAAAACACTGCCAAAGCCACCCGGAAAGATCAGCCATTAGGGACCTGGATCGTGGCATGAAAACAATGTGGAAATACTGCATTGCCTAAACAGATTAGATCAATGGCCTTCCTCCACTGCCTCTATCCCTCTCCGTTTTCATTTTTAGAAGTCAGACATAATCCCCAAAGTTAATACATGGTTTATACACATTTCAATAGTAGTTGATGTCATTCGATATATAAAATCCAAGGTAAAAAACGGACATTGTTATGGTAGTTTATCATTGCCATGGAGGTGTATAGGCAATGCTAGTTTTCAGATGTGACTGTGAAATCTGTTCTCAGAATGACTGCTGACGTTTCTATGGAAGCCCGCTCCGCTTTCTAGAGCAGAAAAACACACGCATTTATCTCAGAATTCTGACTTATTAAGTCAAAGAATTTCTACTTAAGTCAGAATTCTGAGATAAATGCATCCTTTTTTCTACTATAGATGACGGAAACAGGCTTCCATACATTTCTCTTACTGTTCCATGTACTGTACTGTACTGATTAAATAAGGCTCCCCTTCAGTGAGGCATTAATGTTTAAAATTAACACAGGTGAAAATACCTTTGCTCCCTAGACAGTATCCAGCAGTGATATTAATGCAATAGGGAGTAAGCTGCCTGAGAAGAGAGATATGGGTCAGATTCAGGTGTGGACCGTTGGGCATTATGGAAGTCATTGCTCGTTTACTTTCAATGGGCAAAGGACGCGTTTGTTTTCGTGTCAAATGAATATTTTGCTCTATTTTGCTAGTTTAAATAAAAAATGACAATTAGAAGGAACTACTGGAATAAAAAGGGGAATTAGTAACTTGGGGGTAGTATACTCTAAAAGGCCCTAAAAGGACAATCCACCCCCTGCTCTTCCTGCAGTACTAGTGTGCAGTCACCCTGACAGAACTTATTGCTCCAGGTTGGATGGTGGCCAGAGGCCTCATCTGATAAGCACACCTTGGGCAGCAGGACGTTAAGTTAGAACCCTGCACAACCTTTCCTGGTGCTTAGCCTGTACCAGATAATTATGTTAACAAACGGCTCCTTCTTGTTTTGACTAGTAAATGTACTCAAGGAAAGCCAACAACTGTTGCGTAATGGCTCTAAATATTGCACTGTCGAACCACAGTGTATTCAAAGGGGACATTTAATGTGCTTACCAATAAAAATTAAAACTAGTCTTTCCTGTTTTTATTTCCACAATAAAGCATTCATATGTTCAGATACCAAAGTTTTGCAACTATGACAACAGAAGGCTTATGGTATTATTTCATAATTATACATTTTTATGATTAAGGTTTCCACTTGAGGCAAAACTATGACCATGTCTGGCTGTAACCCAGGGAGACCTTGACCTGAGCTCAAAATCATGTTATAGATTCTCATTTACCATGCAAAGCTAGGGATAGAATATGCATACATATACACATACACACAAACACTATATCATACAGAATGCTACAATACAAGAGCAATGCTTTGTTACACAATAAGGATATAAGGATCTTCTGTATATTGATGGGCAAAAGGCACACATAGCAAAACCGAGATTTCAGCTGCCAAACAGTCATGTAAGGCAACCGTGCTAGCCACTGAGCCAGTTACCAACTGGTTTTGCTTTCCTGTTCATTTATTACTCTAGTAATCATGACACTAAAATGTATTCACCCAAAGCAAACACAAACTATCAAATATAATAAACAAAAACAAATAAGCTATCAAATGTTCATTATGGTTGAGCCTGTAATGAAGCATTGGCCGCCATCATGCAATTCCATTATAACACTTTCTCCTTCAGCGGTCATAGAGGGACCTACTGCATCACAGCACAAACCAAACAAACAAACAGACAGACAAACAAACAGACAAACAAACAGACAAACAAACAGACAAACAAACTGATGGAAATGCCGCCCCCACCCCTCCAAGGAACAAAAAGTAACAGAGTAAAGCAGGGTGCAGTTAAATGACAAAAGACACAGACTCTGTTCCAAAAGAAGAGTGAGTATGGAATTTCACACCAGGCCTGTCTCACTTTTGCAATGCGTCTGCGTGTTTCGAGAAGCTCAATGGCACACCGCAGGGAGTACCCGCTTCACTCATTCACGGGGGAAAGTAACCAAGCAGGTGACTGCGGTAGTCATTTTCGGGTATAGTTATCACACCATGTATCTGGATATCATACCACTGAATAGTGAATATTATGAACGCATAAACACAAACAAATGGGAATGGTTTAAAAACAGCATTAATATCTAACTCTGCTTAACAGGGCTCTGCTTCATGCTCGAAAAGTCATGGGAGTTATAGTATAGACTGCCTGGAAAAGGTAATCACGGACCTGATAAATGAGACTACAGGTAATGGGCGAGCACACAGCACTCAGCCATTTCTGCACCCAACACCCAAATTATCACCAGAAAGCAGCCGTGGGAATGGCAAGATTGGTTTCTATTTAAACCCTTATCTATCACAGCCCTTTAATTAAGACTCTGAATTGTGCAGCAGACAGCCAATTAAACATGGCCTCCTTCAGTGTCTTCTGTATGGTAAGATGCAGACATTCCCATGGAGATCCCTAATGCTGACATCAAGCACCAAGGTTAACCATCAGGAGAGTAGCTGCTGCAATACAATAATATAACTGAACTATTCCAATGGACTTTTTTCAAGATTTTTGTTAAATTTTCGGTGAATCTCTTGAAAAAGTGAAATATGACTATACTGTATGTTACATATATTTTACAAATATATTGATTACTCAAAGATAACTTTCCTGTAGGTGTAGAGCTACGGGAACTATGCCTTCTAATTCAACTACATACATACTTGCCTGCATATTCAAGTATATTACACAAATGTATTTGAATATCTGATTAGATTTTACATGTATCCATGCATAACGACTAAGAAACGGAATGTTTAAAATGAACAATTTAATCAGTTACGGGAAGGACTTTCCGCTGTTAAACCCACGTGACAACTTCCGCACCCACCCAGCAGGCAAAACTGGTCTTTATAATACAGTCTAGGATTTCAAACAAACCCTTAAGTCACCCCACCTACTCCAAACAACACCCGAAGAGCTGAAGAACAACAGACGAGCTCAACATAAAAAGCAGATCTGTGCCATATACGGCACAAAGAAAGAATTATAAAATACGAAATAAAGGTGAAATTAATTTCTCAGCTATAATTTATGGGGCTGAAAAAGTCAATAACCTAATGGAGCTGTAATTACAGAGCAATTATCATGCATTATTTACTGGTATTATTTATTCAGGAGATGATCTTTAACATTTATATTTCTATGTTAGCTATATCTAGTTTTCTTTTTTATTATTACAGTAATACGCACCCAAGGTCAAGTGGATGTGCACTTCACATATCACATTAAATATTGAAGTCTTTAAGACACGTTTCAGATAAATGATTGTTCGCGTAAAGTATGACGGGCGTGAAACGGCTTCTGCCAAAAGCGCCAATATCGTGAAAGCTGACGTCATTGTTGTCACAATGAAAACGCGTCGCCTTATGCACCGGGCAGCCCGAACGCGTCCGGCATTCGCTGCCAGACAATAAGACGAGAAGACCATAGATTTCTTTAGGGTTAGGGTTAGGGTCTCTGAAAGCCGCCAGCCAGACAGACCCTGCAGCGTTTAGATAGCCCGTCACCGGCTTGGTTTGCTAGGTCTACAGCAAAAGTTAGCGACGGCATGTGTATCCCTATCAGTTCTACATGTACATATTATCGGGTTGTTTTTACAGTAACGCCATTAGCGTTAAGGTCGCACATACACACCAAGTCTCCGTTTACTTGCTTTATTGCTGCAGCCTAATGATACCGTGGATTACTTGACGCTGCACAACCTTTGAACTTTTCATTGCATTGAAACACAGCGTATAACATGCCGCGGATGGAAAATTAGCAAATGCATATTGTAAAGGAAGCATATTGTAACACTGCACATAGTGCATACGTTTAAAAAAATGGTGATTCATATTCACAAAAGTAAAAAAGCGATAAACGCAGAACGGTCGGTATAGAGTGAGGCATCAGCCGCGTAGTAAATTAATTATTACTATATTTAGCTACTGCAGGTGTTATCTATCGTTTTACTATTTCAATGAAGGCGGCACTTAATAATTACACATAAACCGATACGAATACTCCGCGACTGATTTCCCCCACTATTTAAAAATAACTTTTATAATGGTATTAGCCGGATATACTTCTGCTAGATTCCCAGTGTAGCTAAAGGTTAGTGTAGGCTAGCTAACTTCAGTGATTCATTGTATCTTAAGCGGGGTGGGTGGTACCTTCGAGGCAATGATTATGATTTAAAAAAAAAAGCATAAATGTAGATTGACTTATCCTAAGCAGCTCTTTTAATTATGTGCTTAAGCACGGGCGTGACGTCTTCACTTACTCAGTTTAAGGCAGGTTGGGATCTGTATAAATAATAAGCGAAACCCTTAAAATATAAGGCGGATGGTAGCAGTTTGTACCTTGTCACTGATGTATCCCGAGCTGTCAGGGTCACCTCTGGCGGCTCGCCTCCGCGGCTCTGTCATTGCTCCGCGGCGGCGATTCCTCACGCAGCACAAGCCCGTCGACCGGCGCGGTTTGGCACCATGAACGTTCGGGGGAATCCGGGCCGGGCGTCTCTCGGGAGCGGCGAAGGACCTCCGCGTCTCCGCACCTCCCGGCAGACTGCGCGCATATGCCTAAGACCGCGAAAGCAGCTCAAGCGCCAGGTCGGCGCAGCAGATCCGCGGTAATCCCTTCATCTCCCCGCTTCCTCCGCACCGACATGCCCACATCCCTCACTCTCTCTCCGTCTCACCTTCCCCGCCCCCCAGCTCAGTCTCTTGTAAAACAATCCACATCTGTCACTAGGTCGGTTTAGCAATGGAAGTTATGTTTCAGGTTATTCATAACCGGCTTCCATTAATAAATGATTTTAAACGGGTGGCACTTTAACAAACACAGCACCCTCTGACGTCCAGGCTGGGCCACGGCAGGCTTCTCACATGTCGGCCTTCAAGGAAGCCTACGGTGCCTTTGGATTAATTAGCCACAAGCCCTTTACGCCGCTCGGAGGCCGTACCTGCTAAGACGTCTACAGTGGTCATTCATACCTGCTTAAATTCTTGTCTGCCTTCTCTGCATTCCAAATTTCCCCAAGGGCAAAATTTTAATTATATATATATATATATATATATATATGTGTGTGTGTATAACACAGCTCTATAACTGAATTTATCATAGGTAACCAGCTTAACCCCAACATCCCCCCAACCAGCAATGCTATATACTGCAGGTATTTGCAGACTGGGGGTGCCTTGTTCCTCATCCGCCAACCCAAAATCAAGGTGGCATCTCTGTTAACTAAACATTTTTGCTAAGAATAATAATTGATGCCACAAATCCAATTAGCAGGTGACTAAGTGCAGTCAGACTTTATTGACGAAGCTTAGTTCACCATTAGACGTGAAGGGCTCAGTCCAGCAGCATCTGCAGTAAAACACTGCAAGAAGCTAGAGTCACATGGTCAGGTCTGCCATGAGACATTTAATTAAACGGGAAAAGAATCCCGACACTGTAAATGTGTAGGCACAGAGGCATCTGAAACCATATACATAAGCAAGCCAAGTATTTTTGGCTTATGAAAAATAACTCGGAACATCCATCCATCCATCCATTTTCCAACCCGCTTATCCTGTTCAGGGTCGCGGGGGGTCCGGAGCCTATCCC
>JAODKL010000118.1:11791323-11804221 GCA_026780765.1 Petrocephalus schoutedeni | reverse complement strand
TATTATCAGAGACTTTTTGTTTAACATACATAGAGTTTGTTTATTATAAACCATGCATACTCACACACACACACACACACACACACACACACACAAAAACACTATATTGCCAAAAGTATTGGGACGCCAACCTTTACACACACATGAACTTTAATGACATCCCATTCTTAACAGATAGGCTTTAATATGGAGTTGCCCCACCCTTTGAAGCTATAACAGCTTCAACTCTTCTGGGAAGGCTTTCCACAAGGTTTAGGAGTGTGTTATAGGAATTTTCGACCAGGAAAGCATTTGTGAGGTCAGGCACTGATGTTGGACAAGAAAGCCTGGCTCACAGTCTCCACTCTAATTCATCCCAAAGGTGTTCTATCGGGCTGAGGTCAGGGCTGTTTGCAGGCCAGTCAAGTTCCTCCACACCAAACTCGCTCATCCTTGTCTTTATAGACCTTGCTTTGTGCAGTGGTGTGCACTCATGTTGGAACAGGAAGGGGCCATCCCCAAACTGTTCCCACAATGTTTGGAACATGAAATTGTCCAAAATGGCTTTGTATGTTTAAGAGTTCCTTTCACTGGAACTAAGGGGCCAAGCCCAACCGCTGAAAAACAACCCCACACCATAATCCCCCCTCCACCAAATTTTACACTTGGCACAATGCAGTCAGGCAAGTACTGTTCTCCTGGCAACTGCCAAATCCAAACTCGTCCATCAGATTTCCAGACAGAGAAGTCATCACTCAGCAGAGGACACTGCTCTAGAGTCCAGTGGCAGTGTGCTTTACACCACTGTATCCAACGTTTTGCATTGCACTTAGTGATGTAAGGCTTGGATACAGCTGCTCAGCCATAGAAACCCATTCCATGAAGCTCTCTATGTACTGTTCTTGAACTAATCTGAAGGTCACATCAAGTTTGGAGGTCTGTAGCTATTGATTCTGCAGAAAGCTGATGAAGTCTGTTTCTGATTGTTTGGTCAGAGACAATCACAGCAGTGGCCTGCTGGAGGTCATTTTGTAGGGCTCTGGCAGAGCTCATCCTGTTCCTCCTTGCCCACAGGAGCAGATACCGGTCCTGTTGATGGGTTAAGGACCTTCTACAGCCCTGTCCAGCTCTCCTAGAGTAACTGCCTGTCTCCTGGAACTTCCTCCATGCCCTTGAGACTGTGCTGGGGGACACAGCAAACCTTCTGGCAATGGCAGTATTGCTGTGCTATGCTGGAGGAGTTGGACTACCTGTGCAACCTCTGTGGGGTCCAGGTATCACCTCATGCTTCCAGTAATGACACTGACCATAGCCAAATGCAAAACTAGTGAAAAATGTCATTGGCCTCCACCTATTAAACCATTCCTGTTTTGGGGGTCGTCTCATTGTTGCCCTTCTGGTGCACCTGTTGTTAATTTCATTAACACAAAAGCAGCTCAAACTGATTAACAACCCCCTCGGCTACTTAACTGACCAGATCAATATCCCAGAAGTTTCATTGACTTGACTGGTTATACTCTAAGTAGTGTTCCTTCAGTTTTTTTGAACACACACACACACACACACACACACACACACACACACACAAAAAACATTGATAAGAACCCATTCTGCAGTGTTTGTAGCGAACCCGAAAGACATTCTCACTATCAATAACATGTTAAGTCCAATAGCACAATGCAAATACATTTTATGCAGAATAACCATTGTTGTGTACCACATTTGACACATATATAGGATATTGTTGAATTAAAAAATGAAATGTATATCGCACTTAAAAGAAAAGCCCGCCCCACCTGAAAAAAGAAACCGAGAATTCTGGTGGTAAATAGCAGGAATTTAATTGAAATAAAAAAGAAGTACCAGATCTATTGCATTATAGTTACATATTTCTTTTGGGTTAATCTACTCTTTGTTCTGTAGTTGTACTGAAGACAAATATACAATGAGCATTCAGCTATCACAGACTGCACACTAGATACTGTAGTAATGTAGTCTAGCACAAGACCACCAAAAATAATCTAATGATTTAATCTGTCCATTTTCATTTTGTACAAAATTCACCCCTTTTCACTTCTCTGCTATCCTGTAGTCATTACTGTACACAAAGGGTTTTATTCAGGGATAAGTAATTAGTTAATGCCTTAGGAAATCAATCAAAAAAAAAAAGAAAAAACATAAAACATGTACATCGCACTGACACAGAAAGTCAGCTGTGTTATTAGACATGCAACAAGTAACAAAACTTGCTGAAATGATAGTATAAAAAATGTTAAAACCAATATAATTGCATAAATACTTTGTACAGTTTGTTTTTCTGTAAAGAAATAAAACCTTCAACCATAGAGCCTAAAAGGAAACCCATCTGATAAGATGATTCCTTTGTTTGTACACAAAAAGGTGCAAAACTGCCCAGATCATTTTTTGCCACCTAGTTTTGGAAGCCGCCCATCAGCAGCATGTCCAATTAGTCTGATGTCATAATTGTAGGCTAGATATACATACAGTACATGAACAATGATATAAGACTGCACACTATACAATGAGAGAGACTGTCTAATCTAAGGCTATATCAGAAATGGGCTGCAGTTGCACTAAGTCAGGCGAAATGTGCCGTGAAAGTGACCTGAACATTTGAGAAAGGAAAAAACAAATTTCTAATTGTTAAAGCAGCAATAAAAATAAGAGTTTTGTTGCCCATAGTACCTGCAATTCATGACACTTAGAGGAAACGTACACCCCTCTATAACTGGCACACATGCTTCAGTTAGCTTTACTACATTTCAGTATCCCTCAAATATCTTTTAATACACATGTATTTTAATCACTGACAAATGTTAGGGAAAATAAACCGGTCGATATATGAGGCTGCAATATTTTTTGTGAACAAATATTTAAATGAGCGAGGGCGTACTCCAAGTTTTAAAATCAAAATCAGAAGCACCTCTTATTCAGCGTCCACAGAATTACAGCCAGTACCTTGTTACCCTCTCTATCCACATTTTCTTACAGAGCCGTACATTTTACCAAATATACTACACGTATAATTAAGTATCTATTAAAAACCAATAAGATTCCCTTTGTCCACATCCACAAAGATAGGCCACAACAGGTACATTACCAACTGCACTCACTAGCTATTTTTGTTTATTTTAGCCCTGTCATAGTATAAAAATTTGACTTTGTATTTTAAAATAAGAACAGCTAATAGGCTGTTGCCCTCAAATGTAACATTTTAAATCTGTATAAAAGAAACCTGAGGGCAGATACAGAAAAATGTTCCGATATGTTTCCGATTAGCTTCACCACCAGCTCAGAAGATAATCGGATCGCAAATTCCTCGCAAGCTATAGGAGACTGAGCACAAAACAGAAATAAATATATCCCAAACACCAAAAAAGATCCATGATTGTAATCAGAATGACTGTTAGCACGTGATTTCATGCCGGTACCATGGGCAACATATTAACAAATACTGTAAACAAAAATGTTTATTTAAAAAATTGCATTTAACCAATCTCTTTTCCAGTGACATTCATAGTGCCCTTCTTTTCCGCTTGGTTTCCATGACAGACTAAAGACAGACTCTCTCTACCCCCAGAACTGTTTCATGTTCCTATGTAGGCAAAACTTCATCTTCAAGAGGGTTTTTTTTCTAGTTAAAAAGGCCATCATATTTATTTACAATATAAACAGCTTCATTGCGCTTCTAAAGGAGGCCTAAACATGTTGTCTATCTAAAATCTAAAAAGCGTATGATTCCCCAATGGTGTTTAGAGGGCTGTTAACAAAAGCAGCAAAAACATTATGGGGGTGAGGGGTGATATCTAAAGCCTCCAAAAAGTTCCAGATTACCCCCCCCCCTAACTTCCTGGCACCCTCCCCATCATCTGCCACACAGAGAAAGTTAAACGTTCTTTAATGACTGATCCTTTTCCCCCAGCATTTTACACAGTTCAAAGGAAGATGGGAGGGGCTTGATTTGGGTTGAGATCTCTTTTGTCAGGCTTGGGTGAGTGGCTAATGCTGGGCATGTGGGCAGGTCCGATAAGGTGCAGGGGAGCTAGTTTCTGGAGCTGTCCTCAGAGCCACGTTCATGCTGAAGGTTATAATAACAGTTCTGGCACACCCGGACCGGAGACGAGATCTTCAGCCTTTTGATCTCTGACTGGAAGCGACTGCACCTGGAAAGGAGGAGGAGATTCCATCCCCACAGCTTAGTGATGGCGCAGCTTCATCAAACATACAGCACTGCGCAGAAGTCTTACTGTAGGCTGCCAGCAAAGTATGTCATGTTGGTGTGAAACTATGATGTCTGTCTAAGAGATTCAGCTTCATCAGATCAAAACTTCTAAATTCAGCTCAACATTCGCAGAAACCATCCACCTACCCATTTATTTGTTGACTCGGCCACTAGCACATGATGTATGACTTATAAACACATCAAGCCATTTGACAAATTAAGCTAATTAAGTGAGCTGGCAGCGAAATCTAACCAACACCCTATGGCTGGGGTGCCCCGTTTCTGCTAGCTGTCCAAAAAAATATCAGGAACTTTCTGAAAACCAAAAGAAATTCTTGCTACTTTTTATTGTGTTCTTGTTCATTCGCATAAATGGGTGAATGAGTACAAATACACTTCCTGCCCAGATAAACGGCTTTAAACATTTTCTTTATAAGATGTCAGTGAGACACCATGGTTAAAGATGGCAGCTGGGAGTATCAGAGGATTTATGCCGGAGGAGAGCAGCCGCCTTACTTCTGGCAGAAGAGCTGGCCGCAGTTGCGGCAGTGATGCCGCCGCTCGGTCAGGGAGAAGCGCACGGTGCAGCCGGAGCAGCTGTCCACCACCTCGTCCTTCACCCAGTGGTCCGCAGCCGAACGGCCCGGCTGGTCGCTCACGGACCAGCTGAAGACCCGGCCGCGCCCGTCGCCCACCAGGATCTTACTGTGGTCCCTGGAGCAGTCAGAAGCCATCCTTTCAGAATGGGTCCAGAAGCGGGGAGCCTAACCGATGGCATTTTACCTCGGCGTATGACGTAAGGAGCTGCTGCCAGGCCATCGCCACCATGAAAGGCCAAGTCATGCCTGGGCAGCCATTGTCTGAGGAGGCCCAAATCTGGCCTTCACCGTGGCAGTGGGGGTCATGTTTAAATGATTATTTTCATGTCCCATGAATGCCTGCTGGCTCATCTTTAGGAGAGGCAAATTTTTGCATGTTGGTATCGAAGTAGCCCTTATATTTGTGATAATTCATGGGACCCAAACATGAAAATTTGTGTCTTATATATTCATATATATACATACATACATACATACATACATACACACACACACACACACACACACACATACATATACATACATATATACATACATACATACATATACATACATACACACACACATATATATATATATATATACACACACACACACATATATACACACACACACACACATACATACACACACCCGCGCGCCGTTCGGGCCCAGGGCAGAGGCAGTGCGGGGCCTTACTTGGAGATGGCGAGCGCGGTGATCTCGGCCGGGTGGGCGTTGTCCTTGCGGTCGAATGCCGTGTGCATGGTGAGTTTGCTGCGGAAGACCAGCTGACGCTCCCATCTGTAGCCTGCGCATGCGAGACAGAGCACACAGCACAAGCCAGCAGAGTGGCATGACTCAGCCGCTTCAGCACGTTCTCCAGTGTGACTCAAGGAGAACACGTCTGCACCACATTGCCAGCACCAACGTGTCACATATCCTAAACAGAGCGGACTAATGGCTTTTGCTCATGTTAAAATGTTACGTATTCTGCTCTATTCTTACATATTTATGATATTTGTATATTTATTTTTAGATACAAATAAATCTTATGGTTATTAATCTCAGAAAGAAAACATAAGCTTATTTCCAAAAAAAAGAAGCAGTTTGTTTAATTGTAACTAATGCTTAGTATCTGTTTATGTACTGAAACTAGCTGTAAAGTTGACAGGTAAACCAGGAGCCTATATTACAAAGCAGGACTTTTTTCTTAGCTGGATAACTTGTCAGATTTCAGGTAACCCAGTTTATATGGTATGATCTTCATTCACTCACATTTAGCCCAGACTACCTTAAATCAGCCAAGTTATCTGGCTAAGCCAGACACCCTGCTTTGTGATATAGGCTCCCGGTTTAGTCAATGTGCAGGGCCTGCTCCAGGGCTTGGTGCGTTTGGGCTTACCGGGCCGCAGCTGGCTATAGGGCCGAGCCTCCATGGATGAAGGCTGCAGGGGCTGTGGAACCCCCCCATGCAGGCCCAGGGGCGGGTGGGGGTGGGGGTTTGAGTGGTGCTGCAGGCCGGATCGCGTCCGCCCCTCTGAATAGTTGACGAACACAAAGCCGTCCTTCTCGTCCAGGCTCAGTGTGTCGGACCAGCGCCGCGAGTCATCAGAGCCGCTGTCGGCCGACCACGACGCGCCGAGCCGACCCGCGGGCCCCTTCGGACGAGCTGCCGCCCCCGCCTGCCTCGGCCCAGACTTGGGCTCCCGGCCGCCGTTCTGCTCGTCACCGTCCGAGTCGCTGCTGTCGTCCTCGTGGGCTTCGCCGCCCTCTGCAGACAGACAAGCGCAGCAGATTCAGGCCGGGAGTCACTGCCGGGCCAGGGCTGGGCGTGCGTCACCGGCCGCCACCAGCCCGGCGAACCTAAATCGGGGGACTAGAGTGTCCAGGCGAAACAAAGCACGTAAAACAGCCAGCAATGTCGCCCCATTCAGCTCAGGCGGCTGCTAAGCAACGGGACATAAGCAGCAATTTTACAGGCTATTAGAAGAACTGACAGACTGATTAAGGGAAGCTGACACTCAGCAGAGTGAGAATAGAATAGTGATACTTTATTGGTCCCCATGGGGAAATCGGGTTTCGCGGATCCCACCTTGCTCTCCATTAGACACACAGACAGGTGAGAGCAAGCTTGGGGATCACAGTATAGGGTTGCTGAGCATTTGGAGCGCCCGGAACAATTAGGGGTATGGACCTCTCTCAAGGGTCCAATGGGGACACCACACTCCCGGCTCCTGCGGACCTTCCGAGTCACACAGAGCCACACACCACCCTATCCCCCATAACTCAACACACTTAGAAATATTTCATGTTAGCACAACGGGCCACTTTTGGAATACTGCATGTCAGTCTAATGCAGGATAAAGGTAGAGGTATAGAGCTCTCAGAACAGACGCCAGGTGGACATACCGATCTTGTCCTCGCCACAGCAGTCCGACACCTCAGAGGGCTCCAGCGGTTCCGGGGCTGGGGTCTCTGGCACCTGCAGGAACTCCATCCTCCAGAACTGGGGAGGGGGGTTGGGGGTGGGGGGGGAGAGATGCCTATAAACAAGGCCAAGTCTGCAGAACCAAAACACCTGAGAAACACATTTCTGACACACACACACACATATATATATATACACACATATCTGCCCCTGCAGTGAAGTTAAATGGATGCAAGTTTCATTTTTTTGCTTCCCACAATGCCTGAAGGTGAGTGACAGATGTGAAGGAACAGTGGACAACAACATCAACAGCAGCGTAAGACAGGAAATCAATGCCAGGTGAGCAAGGCTGGGGGCTGAGGGGCGCAGCGTGGCGGCCGGAGGGCTCACCCGCACCACGCCGTCCGAGTGGCCAGTCACCATGACGTTCTGCGTGTCCCACTCATTCATCTCGGACACGCAGCAGCATAGGATCTGCTGGCTGCGTCCGGTGAAGGTGTTCACACTCACAATGGGGCTGCCATTAATGCTCCACACGTGGATATAGGTGCCTGCGCAGGACACGATGTCACCCTGTCGACACACCATATACGGTCATTGAGCCAGGAAGTAGGAAGTGAGAGACAGGAAATCGACTTTAAAGGAATTTAAACACCTTGGACTGATGTCATGTTTATTGTGTGTGCCGTAACACTGGATGGCATTAGTGGCTAGCTCCATTCCCATATGTCCCTTTCCGTCTTTTGTGTTGCTGCTTACTGCAGTATCGTCTCCCCTTGTGGATTTATGAAGTCCGACAGGAAGGAAGCTCCCCATAAACTTATCTATGTATCAATAATGTAAAGCCACATGCTCTTGTTACACGTCTTGGTGTAAAAGGGGCAATTGAAAAATAAATTATACTAAAGCTGCAATAAGTCTATTTTGCAGGCATTTCTATCCTAAGCAACAAACAACTGATAAGGCAGGAGCAGCCAATCCCTGGAGCAGATGAGGATAAGGGCCCTATAGATGGGGTTCAGGGCCCCGCTCAAGGGGTGCAGGGGTGCGCCCACCGTGAGCTCGTTGATGCAGAGGGCAGAGACGGGGGCCCGGTGGCCCCGCAGCTGAGTGACAAAGGCCAGCTTGTTGAGGTCCCAGATGATGCAGGTGCGGTCACGCGAGCCGCTGACGATGATGTGGTAGGCCGAGGAGGCCGTCAGGCACGTCACCGCGTCCGTGTGACCCAGCAGGGCCTGTTGGCACAGGAAGGGGGCGCCAGTGAGCTCGCATATTATATTTTCATCATAATTGCTTAATAACGCAGGACCAGAATAGAAACTGATGTGCTAATTACTCATTCACAGGAAATGCATGTCATTTGATTAAACAGTAAATAAATAAAAAGCAGATGAGCTGCGGGAAAGCCACTGATATACAGCGAATATGCAAATTGGACACTGGAGCCAGCTGGAGTTTGTGAAACCCACAATCTGAGAGGTGTGACGCAACAGCACTCCTAGAGTCAGCTACCTGAATTGCATGTCACCATCGTTCAGTCACAGTACACACAACGAGCTTTGTGCTGCTGAATCTCTACGTTCACATGGGGTGCATAAAATACTGGGTGTGGAAGCATTCGATGTGGAGAGGCAGAATATGATAATAAAACATTCAAGTGACACCGAGAGGGACAGAGGAGTTTTTAATTTACGAAAGTTACCCAAATAGTACTTAATTTTAAGTCTACAGCTCAATAAGAACATGGGAAGAATGTGCAAACCCTTAAACAAAGCAGAGGTGAGAGAGCACTGCAGCACTCCAGAGAGGGATATGCAGATAGTCAGGGGATGCATAAACAGACAGGAGGATGTGAGGGTTAAACAGCTAGGTGCAGTTTACCTGCTTTAGAGTGAGCATCTTGGCCCTCTCCTTGGATGTGCCCATCTCCCAAACGCAGATGGTGGTGCTGGTGCCCCCGGTGATGACCAGCTTTGGGTTAGGGCAGATGGCACACAGGATCTGAGCCCATTCTGACAGGGACTCGTACACTACGACTGCCTGGAAGAAAGACAAAAGAAAAACATTAGGATGCAATAAACTCCTTACCAATGTAAACATCAACCCCAGACTAAACACTGGATGGCAGAAGCACTGTAGATACGCCACTGACAGGTTATATGTAAAAACAGACTGTGGTATCAGGTTTGAAGATGCAGAATAAATTTAGCAGCGATTCAATTACCAGGAACAAAACAAAGACTCCTAATGACCAGTACAGTATCACTATTAAACCTTAAATGTCCCTCTGATTAACAAGTGCCTGGTATAATGCAGTGAATGAACAGAAGTACTGAACCTATAGGGAGACAAAACCAGTCTGATTGCACACTGTTTTATTGAGATTCTAATTGAATTTTTGTCCAACGCGTTTCCCGAATGAGGCAGGCTGCATTGTCTACTGCAGGCAGGCAGACAGCTGTTAGTTACCAGAAGTCATGTAAGTGAATCTGGCCAGCCACACATTACAGGCCTGCAGGACTGACCTTATCGGACTCGTAGTTGGCCAGCCTGCAGCTGAGGTCAGCGTATCCCCAGGCGAAGGTTTTGTTCCAAGCGGGCGGTACCAAAACTTTGTTCTGCTCCACCGCAAGGATGCCCTTGTCGGTGCACACAATCTGCCCCACCGGTTCCTTCAGCTCTGAAACACACAGTGGAGGGGGGGGGGATTGCTGTCAGGCCCCGGTGACAGGCAATTTTGGAGGACTTGGTATCCCTGCATGCACTACTGCAAAGCTACTGTGCCGGAGGACAAGCTGTGTGCTCTATGACCATCTGACATAACCATTAGTGCTTGAAGTCGGGAAAAGACAAAAACGTTGCGATACTGAGAAATGGCCCACTCCAAACCCCGATGACCATTACGCTTTCCTGGATGTCCGCCTGTACAGCTGGTCTTTAAACTCAATGGACATGAATTACTTTGGAATGAATCAAGTTGGCATTACTTTGGTATGCAAACTTACGTATATTGCAAAACAAACAAAAAACAGAAACATCGCTCTAGTGAATTTTTCTAAACATCACATCAAAAGCAGCGCATTTAGATGCTTACCTTTGACAGGCGCCAGTGATGGACGCAGGTTGTCCAAGTGATGGAAGAAGATCTTGTCGGTGGCGGCGCTGAGGCCCGTGGGCAGGCCCGGCACCTCCCCATTGGCTCTGCTGCGCACCCGCTTGGGTGGGTGTGGCTTTTTGAACAACTGGAACACACAGTGGAAACATTTACACAGAAGTGCACAAGATGACAAGTTGTAAAAAAAGAAGGATGATGGGAAATGCTGACTCCTTATTGGGTTCTGTTAATTTCACAGTCATTTCCACTGATGCAAAGACACAGACTGTTTATGCGTGACCCTGACAACACAACTTTTGCACTTTGCTATTCTCCATTCAGAAGAGGCCACACTGCGGCACCTGCTTGGGGATCTGTCCGAAGTTGTTGATGAAGCCGATAGTGGCGGTCTCCTTCAGCGGGTCGTTGATGTTGTAGATGTCCACCTGGCCCTCATAGAAGAGGTGGTGGAAGACATTGACGGCCTCCACAGCGGGCGGCCCCTGCTGCTTGTAGCCAAATATGAGGTCTATCCACTCGTGCAAGTGGGCGCTGACGTAGTCGCATTCGAGAGCCTGGGGGGTCGTAGAGGGACACCAAAGATTGCAGGTACTGAGGCTCTGTTCGCATGGTGGACTGCAGCACCACCACATAATGCTAGTGATACTTTAGTACCATTTGTACAAGTTCAGACAACTAGGAATTCTATCCCATCTTACTCTCCTATGATACACAGATAGTGAGAGCAGGGTCAACCAATGGAGCTTCAGGGTTAAGGGTCTTGGTCAAGATCCCAACGGTGATATGATCACTCTGCTGGCCACGGGTCACACACTGCCCCCATGGAGCTAGGGGAGAACAAATGACATCACATACCTCTCGGTGAACCCGGATAAATTCCCTGGGGTCACCCTTGGCCCATGGGGGCAGGATCACATCGCCCAGTTTGGTGCCGTTCTGTTTACTGCCTGTTAGCCATGCAGGGGGAAGAGTATAATGAAGAATTAGTAAGTCTGTCTTTTCACAACCATTTAGCGGTAAAACAGCACAAAAGCACAGAAAGAGGTTCTCGCCTAGGTCAAAGTTGTTGGAGTTGAGGAGGAACTCCGGGAGGTAGAAGAATTCGGGGATAAGCTCCTTGACATCGGCCATGTTGTGCTTGGCGGCAGAGAGCCACGCCTCCCGGACACTGTGGAACATCCTGTCTGCCAGATCAAAGTGACCTCCCTGTGGGCATTCGGGAACGACGGACACAGTGAAGTGGCCTCGAGCATGAAGTGAGACAAACACCCAGAACATTCCCACACCGTTTCCAAGCGGCTGACCACAGAGAGGGGGACACGGCTTTTAATGCAAATAGCTGAACAAAGTCATGGCTACCGCTATACTCGCCAAGTGAAAAAGAATGTTGTAAAAATTCAATGAAGAGGTTTGAACTAAGTGGCTATGGACTGGTATAAATACCATCAATCTACAATTAAAATCACAACTAGCAATACATTTAAAAAATAATAAATAACAATAACAAATTGAATTAAACATTAACACATTTCCATCTAGAGGCCGACCGATATATCGGCCGATATCTGGCATCTTTTAGATATATCGGCATTGGCCAATATTTGGGTGTGGCCCGCCAATTTACAAACAGACACGTCTGCCGGCAGCCCAGTTGCTGTGGAACACGTGACCCATGCAGGAAATCTGCGACTCGATACGATCATGATCAATTTATCTAGCATTATAGATTTGACCAACAGTCGATTTATAATTTCATTTATACGGCCCGCAAAATGTTTATAATTCATTACTTAATCTGGCTAACACTGGTAAATTTCACCGCCGGTACCAGCAAAAAGACAGACAGAAGTATATTGGTTAATCGATCGAATTTTCGATGTAGAAATATGTAGACACGTGCAGAAAAAGGTATTCATGAATGCATTTAGTGTAACTGAGATACAAAAATAAATCCATCTGCTCAGGTTTTGCTCGCCTGCTTCTCTCTTATCCCCGCACTTTCGCGTAACTTCCAAGTTGCCACCGGTGGAAATCCGGCTTTTATTTTTATTTTATTTATATTCGTCAGATGCAAAATATGTTTAATGTCATTGGCAGTATCATACTTAAGGTGAAAACTTAAGGTATTTTGTGCAACCGGCCCCTGATCTTTCAAAGACCTCTATATTAAACTGGTTTGCTTTGTGTTGCTTTGAAAGAACGTGAACAGCGTACAGAACAGTCGGGAACTGGCGTAATGATAGCGAGCCTTCAGCCAGCTCTGCACTGTAAAAAAAATTCGGAAAAACATATAATGTACTGGTAATTTTCTGCCAGGACATTATCAGTTTTCTTACAGATTTTTTTTGTTAAATTTACAGACATTAGCGAGTGTACCTGCTCCCGCAATGCAACGCGAAATTCAAATCAAAGGGTAAAACTCCTGCGAAGATGTATACGGAAAATTCCTTCATATTAACACTGTACATTGAACTCTTTTACGGACTTTTCTTACAGTGTAGCTTACAGGTAACGTTAAGGATGGGTATTAAAACCATCATTGACAGAGAAGT
>JAODKL010000118.1:11719524-11732115 GCA_026780765.1 Petrocephalus schoutedeni | reverse complement strand
GGGGGGGGGGGGGGGGGGGGGGGGGGGTGTACATACAGATATATCACAGTAAAACAGCGGAAAGTTAAAAGGGGGCTCAGCTGCTATAGCAGGAGGGCATGAGGGTCCTCAGAGAGACGCTCCCTGGTAGAGCCCCCCCCCCCCCCGGCCACCTGCACTCCCTGTTTCCACGACCCCGAGCTGGCAGGGGCCCCTGAGGCCTGCCGGTTACATAGTACATCTCAATGATGAACCTGCTTTGTATGTGTATTCGGTTTTACACAAAAGTGTAAATAAAGGGCTTCTGTAAATTCTAATCATTGATAGCATTAATTTAGACGTCACGCTAAAAAAATGGTAATAAAATTTAACCATGGGAGTTGAAGGCCACCTTGAGTTTTTTTGCTTAGGGCCCCCAAAGTCTCAAGAATCGCATCTAAGACTAAGATCCATCCATCCATCCATCCAGACCAGTTAATTGGGAGTAAAATGAAGGCTCGCTGGACACTTACTGACGGGAAAATGATCAGTCTGTAACTCACAACAACAAACTAACAATATGCCAAACCTCAATAAGATGCACTCGTTTCACCAAAATGTTTCTAGAGAAATTCACCCAAAGCCACCATTGCTATACAAAGTGTCCTTTCACGATAACCAAGAAGCCAAACCCTCCACGATAAGTCATTTCCTTCTGTGTTTCCACACTGTGGGGCCCCACAGTGGGATGGGTTTCTGGGAGCATATCCTGTGCAACATGCAAATAGACAGATAAACCAAAGTCACAGAGGTCAAGGGAGCCAGCCTCGGAGCTGGGGCTTCACTGCAGACAAAATGTGAGCAGCTCAGCTCGGGCCACGCATAGGCTAACACTGGATTTAAGATGATCACTGACTATTGATCCCAGGGGGATATTTTGGTGCATACAGCATCGAGAATGTCCACAGGCAAACATACAGTAGTGTGCCAAACAGACCAAATGCCAGGACAATACGAATAGCGCAAACAGGTAAACGTGGTGCAAACACAGTACACAAATAGAATATCTTGAAAGCAGAATATTGTACTATTGTAGAAATAAATTTTAACAGACAAAAATAAATTAGTGATGATAATAGAGATAGCAGCGAATTTGCAAACACGTTTTGACTGGGGGTGGAGCCGGGGGGGTGACACGTGGCGGGGGTGTGACATGGTGTGGTGTCGTTGAGCTGCGTCAGAGCTGACCGATATCCACACAGAAGCGGAAGCCATTTTCCATTTGTCTGGAGAGCTTTCCAGTTTGGAGGCCTCTCAAAGCTGAGTTGGGGGGTAAAATCAGGTTACTTAATTGTCGATTTCCATAAGAAGGGTAATTTACCGGGGGGAATACCTTCCCCCTTTAAAAAAAAAAAAAAACAGAAAACAGAGTGGTGAGGAGGGAGCACTGGCATCAAGGCTTCAGTCCTGTTGGGCTCTGAATCCTATATTCAGGAGACACCATCTGGCATCCCGAATCCACACATGTCTGTTAATTGCCTTCAAATGTCTATTTTGAGACATTTTGTTTCCTCCCCCAAACAGCCTGTGCGGCCGACGTTTTCATATCCTCTCATTGTTAATAACCAAAAAAGGATATTACGATAAGAACTTCACCTTGCAGATAAAACTCTAGAGACAGGATTAACATACTGCCGGTCTAAATTTCTGAATGAAATGTAAAGCCGGTTTGCGCGAATGGGCTTTATGATCGCAATTACAAAGCTACCAAAATGGCACTGCCGTGCACACCGACCTGCAGATCACAGGGCCCAATGAAAAAGCCCTCTGAAAACAGGTGACTGATTCCAGCACCTACAATAACACGGTAAAACTTCCAAACTCAGAAGTGTTATTTCACCCCAGAAATGACAGTTAATTTAGACTAATCACTTAGAAAATTAAATAAAGCAATTTAGTCTAGGCCGATATTCTAAAAATTAAGCGAAATGAGTTGACACAGTGCTTGTCAGAAAAGGATAAAGGCTCATTAAGGAGCAAGGAAGGGTTTGGGGTGAGTGAGCTTCTAGGAGACGTTGGTGTAACGTACAAACCACCACAGACACCTGCAAATAAAAAAGGGACGGTTCAGCTAAAGGCTACAATGTGGAGGAGATGAGATTTAAAAAAAAAAAAAAAAACAGAAAGATAAAGCATGGACTCCCAGGATGACTAAAGCCGTCTGTTATCCAGGGCTAAATGGAACCGAGGGACAATGACATCACTCTCTCAAGTTATGTGGAAGAGAGAGATCTGAAAGAGTTTCGCTGGCAACACACAAAAATAGAAAGTGACGAAGCAGAGTAGTAGCTCACCGGGGAGAAACGCCAAGCTCCGCTTATGAATCCGACAGCCACTGGCTCCCCTGCCAGTCCCCCGTTCCAAAACTCCCCAAAACAGAGCTCAACATAACAGGAGCCGGGTCTGCTCTGGAAAAGCAGAGCACGGTGTATCTGTTCCCTGTCATCCATCTGCATTGCTTTGGTTTTAGTTTGGAGAAGGAGGAGCAGGCCTGTGATGACCCTGGGCCTCACGGCATACTGACACTGATTAACTCACCAGCTGTGCGTCTGTGCTCCGAGCAGACATTACTGATTCACAAATCAAACACCCTCAGCTGCCCCGCACCACCACAGCTACCTCTCCCCTCCTGTTATGAGCCGTCACCTGTCACATCAAAACCCACACGCCGAAATGAATCCTCACTACCTCACAAAGAAGCATAATACATAGTAAGATGATGGCGTTTCTTCTGAATCTGAATCTCTTCAGGTCCCTTAGTATTATGAAAAGGACTTGTAGCTCTTTACATTCTTTAACAAGAAAAAACAATAAGATGAGGAATTAGTTAAACAAACACACAGCTGTGCATGCCCTTCCATCTTCCACAGATTTATCCAGAGGGCGCTGTGGAGCGCTTGGAGCGTAACCCAGGCAACGCAAGGCAGGAGGCTGGGGTGCACATTGGACAGGATGCCAGTTTATAGCACAGCACACAGATGCACAAACTACAAGTGCAGGTCTGTGAACTGTGGGAGGACACCGGAGGACCAGGAGGAAACTTATGAGAAACTTAAGCGACGCAGGGAGGTCGTGCGAACTGCACATGTGCGGGCCGGCGATCTGCAGCCATGGGCTGCTCAGCGTTTTGTACTTTGTAAGTAACGATACACTGAATTACCTTGATGCGAAGTGAATACCTTGAACGCTGAAGCCAAAACGATTAAATCAACCAGAAACGATTAAATGATTTTGCAGTTTCCCTTAAGGACAGCAATAAAGCCAGTCACTGCTACTTCTGGAGAAAAACAAGAATCGTCATGGAAGTTCTGAGTGTTTGCAGTTGCTCGTTCCACAGAAGAGCTACATTCATTAGAAATTATACCCTATTGAGAACACACACAGTATCCCTCAGAGAAGGAAGTAAAAAAAAAAAAAACCCGGAAAATACTGAACACATCCTGCTCCCATCCAGGGCAACAGTCACCACTGCGTAGTTTGCTTAGTCCTCAAAGCTGACGCAGGGCACAGAATGATCCAGCAGAAATTTACAGGCCAAAGGACAACGAGGCTCCATAATGCACCACCATCACTTTGCGAAACCTCGCAAGGAACCCCTCAGATCACTAGCGACAGACGATATGGCGCGAGAGCATAACAAATCCATCACGCCAATCAGCACGCCGTGCCTCAAACACATAAATACAAAATAACCGAAGTCAAGGTTTAGCCAACGACAAACTATTCCACTCAAGCATTTTCAGATAAACCTTCTCAGATCATTGAAGTCTTTGCAGTCTGCAGTCAGCTTAATGGATCCCAGAGAGGCACAAGACTTTTCAAGCTAGGGCAGCGGCTCTCTGGGCTCTACTCTGGCATCGTTAGGCTGGGATACATCCTAGCTACCTCAGAAACGGCAAATCTCTCGTGGCTGAGGGAATGCGTCAGTGCCGCCTTCCTCTCGTCTGTACAAAGCGAAGCCTGTTAGCCCATTCAGAGCACAGGGCGGGTCACGCTCCCAACGCGAGGCGGGGACGAGCATCGAATGCGTGGACCATATGTCGCGGGAGGCAGGCCGCAGCGGGACTCCGCACATGTAGCAGGCTGGGGCCAGCAGGGGTCCTGGGGACGTGGCCTGTTAACCAGAGATACCGCAGGTCATCCAATGCTAGGGTGTTGGCGCGCATCAGCAGGCCGGCAGAATGATGCGGCGCGTTGCCTCCACCTGCGGTTTAGCAATTTAAAATATCTAGCCGCTCACATTAAACATGTCGCTATGCGATGTTACCATTGTGGGGTCGGCTCAGGAGCAGGGGGGCGACAGAGAGCAAACAAAGGACCACACAAGAGCACGCACCTCTATAAACAGTGATCCTCTAAGCGTTTGCACCATGCCAACGGGGAAAGCAGAGCCAGCTGTAAAGCAACAGCAGACGACACGTGATGGGGAGAAAACCACAGCTAGTCTTAGCTACAGCAAATGTGATAATGTACATTCCTGTATTTATGTGGCATCCATATCTGATATCTGCATACAGCACATGATATATGGCTGTGTTACCATATTACACAGTGCATAATGCAACTGTTACTGCATGAGTTAATTACTGCATTAACTCATTAACTGTTTTTAGCGTATTAGCGTATCATTATTACGGTTGTATATTTTAACAATATTGATATCTTACCATTACTTGGCTGTTGTAGGACTGTGCACATGGGCTGTTCACTCACCTGCAGTGTACCAAGTGTCAAGCAGCAAGACAATTGATTTGTTGGGAAAAGGCTGATTGCCTTTATCTTAGGCTGTGACTCAACAAAGCAGAATTTATACCAAAGTAAGATATTTATAGGAATTTGATTAACACGGGTTATGGTTGCAGACACTGTAAATATTATTCTCTGTATATAAAAGGGAATGTGTATTCTTCCTAGCATCTCGCTGATATAGTGCTGATAAAATTGCAGCTGGACGGGATATAAAATGTCAGCTACTTAACTGAATACAGACCACCTCTTGCTACAAACACATTTCGTATCGACACTGATGTAAGTCACTGCTACTACATAAAAAAAGTACTTTAGTTTAAAGTATCTGGAAAAAATGATAGCCGTCTGACAAAATTTTTTAAATAATTGAAGTCCACTAAAAATATACACCCCCAATGTTTAAGTCTGATTACTTGTTTAGGTCTGATTATGTATAATATGTCAAGAAGTACCTACAGAATAGCCTGCACAAGCAGTCAACTATGCAGAACTTAAAAGTACTGCGATTAGGGATAAGGCTTCAATTAATATTGCAGCTCACTTTATAAAGTGTTTTGGTAAAACAGAATTAACACTGATACAGACTGCAGCAAATCATATTGGCTTCTGGGACTGGTTAGAGGAACATTCACTTTGAATGTGGATTATTTCATCTACGCCTTAAATCGAGTAAACCTTTTTTTATTATGGCTGGCTCCCTTTCCCACCATTTCAGGCACAGAATGACAGTAACTGAGATTACTTCTTTATTAGGATATCATTCTGATACACTAATGCACTAAAAAAAAAAAAAAAAAACCCTCAAGGGGAAATGACTCTTCAGGAGTAAAAACTATTTCTGGAAAAAAAAAACAGTCACTTCATAAATGCGGTAGAGGTTGTGGAGGAAGGAGGCACTGTGGGCTATAATCCGAAAGCACTAACTTCAGTACAGCAGAAGGCCATGCCATCTATGATGCAAAGCAATGGAGGGCTGAAATGGTAAAGGCCTTACCAGGGAGTGCACTCACGTGACAGCAATGCCAACAACTGAAATCCTCTAAAGTAACAATTAGCTAATTTTACAACTTATTGTTATAAAAAAATAAATACAATTTGAACCTGGGGAATTAAAATATTCTGTTCTTTTATTCTCAAGGTGCACAGCCAGACAAGGTGGAGGGACACGTCGGGATGGAAGCCTCCCGTCTTATACACTGGTGACTTGTTTCGTTTATGACCTCGCTCGTAATCTCTCCCTTCCATGGTCTTGCTTACCAGGGAGTTCCACCTTTGCTCTCCCCTTTTTAATAGATTTATTACTGCCCCAATTACTTTTTGATTGATTCTTTTTAATCAGACCATGAGAAACATCAAGGATGCAATAACCTGTGTTTTACAGGATTGTGTCTTTTCTCAAGACCTAACAAACTACTTAGTATATCAGTTATTCACTTCGAAACAAGAATACCTTTATTTACACTGTGGCTTTGATAAATATTATTTTCTTATTGGTCCAAAGATATCACGTGGCTGTTGATAATTTACATGTAATTTAACATGTAATTTACAGAAGCCTAATAACACTTCTAAATTCATGCGCTTTAATGTTCTAATAAACATGTTAATATAAATACCCATGTGACTTTTTACTCAGAAATAAGCAGTCGTTGCTATCAGCTTTAATTTCCTTGGTTTTCAAGACGCAGGCGCCTATCTGTTGACGGTTTCTATGGTAACTTACCAGAGATGCCACTTCCAGTGAGTAGCCTGACCAGATGTTCCATCCTTAATGAGACTATATTTTGGAGCGCTTTAGAACATTATTACATGCCAATAGAATTAATTTATCATTAATTTATTTTTGCTTGTTAGCTGTGGTATAAGCAGGTTAAATGCCACGCCAATGATGTGAGTGCGTAGTGTTGAAGGCGACATGGACCGACATCTGCCACCGAGAGAATGACAGGTCACGTACTGGCAACCGATCTCCTCACACTTCATACTGATCGCTAACTTTGGAGACGGAAACGGTTACATGAAAATAAATCAACTCCAGTTTAGTTGAAGTCGATTACGTAATGTTGATTAGCCACATTACAATAGGTTGAAGTTGATTGTTTTTGCATAACCGCACTTCTCCAAGCGGTTTACTGCTTACATGATGTATAACAAAGCTTCTAGCAAAGCTCCCCTAAATCCAGTCTTCCTCAAAGGCAGTTCCCTCTCTATGGGCCGACTACTTGCATACTTTATGACTTTATTTCTGCATATCTATCTCTCTGTCCTTCCTAGGTTCATCCTGTGCTCATTAAAGAAAGAAACCAGCCCTGACAGAGTACAGATGACTCTCCCTCTGAACCTACCCCATAACTCCCAGGTCTGGGCATCCAGATCTGCCAGCATCCCAAGGTCCTTCAGTTGACCACAAGACTGGGAACCCACACTCCTTAGCCCATCAAGCATTTAATTACGTATTTGTAGCACAAACGTTGATATATATTCATGAGTATTGATCACATTTAGCAACTGTCAATAGATAATTTTTTTCAATCCACAATTCTACAAGTAATAATATAGTCATTTCATAATATAAATGCTTCTCTTGTTACAATAAACACATTTGAGTTAAACATTTTATTTCATGAATTAGTCACTTCAAAGTGTGTAACGCGACCCAGTATGACACCTACACCAGAAAGAGTGTAACGCGACCCAGTATGACACCTACACCAGAAAGTGTGTAACGCGACCCAGTATGACACCTACACCAGAAAGTGTGTAACGCGACCCAGTATGACACCTACACCAGAAAGTGTGTAACGCGACCCAGTATGACACCTACACCAGAAAGAGCATGAGTGCCGCGAGGATGGCGTTAAGTGGCCCGTCGTTCTCTTGCCAGCGGATGACAGTCCTCAGCGCCTTCCTGCGCGCCTCATGTCCCACCACACACACACATCCACTGCCGTCACTGGCGTGTCATTTGAAGCTCAGTGATGCTACAAACACCAACGGTTCATGCGTCACACACAAGCTTTAGCCTTTAAAATTATTCTTGACACAGGACTCATGGGATATGGTAGGATCCAGAAAAGAAAGCTTGCCCAAGCAGTTTGTGCAAGTGGCGACGCGATTAGGCGTGCTGGTGAACTGTAGTTTAAGGTTGTTTACTTAATTCATGTTCTGAGGGCTTCCTGCAGGGATTTCGGTTACCTCGTGCCGTCAAAATACAAACCGTTAGGGGAACTGCCTAGTTTCTAGATAGATTCTAGACTCCAGCAACTTTGATGGCTGCTAACAAATGACTGCATGGTTATTCATTGTGCTTTCACCAGCCCGTGATACTTCTCTATAGTAACTATACTATTCGTTACTAAAAATAATCTATAAACAAAGTTTACAACCTTTTGCGGGCAAAAAATGGTATAAATAAAAGTAGCGCCATTGATTAAGTTTCCCTTGCACTGAGTCACGCCCGTTTATCTTACGCAAGTACTCTCTAAGCACGACCCTGCATTCTGATCCCAAATCTTACTCTCAGCTCTGTGTCTGTCTCAAAGGAACGCAAGATGGGACACATAACAAATAAAGACTCCCTATCCACCTGGCTGTACAAATGACAGATGGAGCTGGGGCTATTTGCTATATAGGCCTACCAAAACTGAAAAAATGGTTTTTATGTAATCAGTTCAATTGTTCACCCTGACAATAGAGAACATACTACATGCATGTCAATAATACCTAAATACATCTTAAGTATTTATATTTGCCAAAATTAAAACAGATTATTTATTGGATTTTGTTCAGCTTTTTCATGGAGTGCCTTGACAACCTTTGCTCTGTTACCTAACATTACACCAGAATCAGCAAATTAATGAACCAAAAAAGACAACCTACCATTTTGCACAGTAATGTTTTATTAACTCATCCCCTTGATTCCACTCATTTGTGAAAATGAGTAAATATAACACGTACACGTACATTTAAGTTAATGAATTCACTGTAGTGTAGCTCACACATCAGTTATAACTGAGATATCATCTGCAGCTTGGCTAGAGGGAAGGAGGAAAGGTGCTGGGAAAATTAAACTGCTTGCCATTGTGTAGCTCTGATGTAGAAGCTTTTTGTGACCAAAGGCGCAAGTAACATCTCTGCGAGGCCGTACCAGGACACACCAGGAAGGTCTGCATTTCCTTGGTGACACACCATGACACTGCAGGATGCTTCTGGCCCTGTGCCACCTAAGAAAACACTGGGGGCAGGGGGAATTCACCTCTGACCAGGCTCGACTGCCATCCTGCTCTTCGGCTTGCAAGGAATGTGAAGAACAATACAATCAACCAGACTGCTTTTTACATTAAGATCTGTAACATCAACAAACATTAGCCGTAAGGTGTGATTATTCTTTACTTTTTAAATGGATAGGTTGGGAGGTACCACTTTACAATAACACTACTTTTTATAAGGGTCTATAAATAGTTTATAATCAGGTTATTAATTAGGTTGTTATACTTTGTAAATCATTAATAGACAACAGACAAGTTATAACAGTTTTATTTTTTAATAATGTGTTATTACCATCTATAAGTGTCAAAAGGGAGCCTTGTAAAGTGGTGTTGGTGGAGAATACTACAGACATGGAGTTATTTACAGTTACCACTGTACAAACGTGGGGTTTTTCCAAATTATAGTATTAATAAGGCTCCCTTCATTAACAAAATTAACACTCACTCATTCAAAGCTGTTAAGCAGCCACCTAAAGGCTTACATTTAAATATATTGCAGGAATTCACATGAATTTAAATATCAGAGCATGTTTATTTACACACTCGTTAAAACAATTAAAAATTGTTCACCTGTCGAATTGTGTGATTTAAATCCAGCTGGTCAATATTTTATATTATAATTATTATAAGCATGCATTATGAAGAGCTCAGCTGGAATGAAAACACACAGAGGCAAAACAACCATGACTGAAACTAAATCCCATGGTATATGATCCAAATACAGTCAGATGAATCAATAACCCACAGGTAGGACTGGCGATGGCTGAAGTGAGCTGCATTTAGACAAGCATGGCTTTTATGGCATATAGGGGACGATAAAGGCTCTAGTCCCAAAACAAGAATACATTTTAAAGTTTGGGCTAATAGCTCTCTGTGTGGGAAGATCAAATCTACTTAACATGGATATTTCCTATTTTTTTCATGGTATTACTGAAACACTATGTATACGGTATTCTTCTGTACGACTACGGCATCACAGCGGCATCTAATTAACCACAAACACAACATGATAGGAACTAGGCTTGGGGGGAGTCTATTTTTTCATGCTGCCATACATTTCACCCCAGAATATGACAGTATTTATATTAAAAAAAGAAAAAAAAAATCATGTAGGCTACTGTAAACTCCAGAATCAGAGATAGCCTAATCGGGGTTATCAGTATGGAAGCTGAACACTAACAAAACAAGGAGACAACTCCATGTTGGTCGGCCTTTGTTTATTGACGCCACTGTCACGGGCCAAACTGCGGCAGCTGCACGGTCTGCGGCAGCTGCACGGTCTGCGGCCGCATGCGCAGAGGTTTCATGTACGCTACGCATGATCCAGCATGTCAGGATGCATGCATGGACTAATGTCTGCCTGGGGGTTCCGTTCTCGGGCCCCTTCCAGTCAACACATACGTAGAACAATTCACCACACTGAAGCCTTGCCACCCTTAGGGGCCCGCATGCACAAAAGAGAATAAAATAAAAGATAAAAAGATTCACCACGTAACAATGCTTGCTTCCGGACCATTTAAATCCTGATCTAAAGGTATTTCATGCATCAAGAATGAACAACACAGACAATGCGATCGCTGTGTCCAAAAGATATTACCATTGAGAAAGTTATAACTAAATTAATACCCAGAATGATTCAGATAAAAAAAAAAGGTGATCAATTAATATGAATAAATATCTAGGCAGGACATTGACAAGTAATTACAGATAACGGCTGATCAATAAAAATGCTGTTTGATTTTTGGTGTTAATTATTATGCTTTGACAGCAAAACCGTTACATAATATGGGGCAGTGGTGGCCTAATGGTTAGGGAAGCACAGTTATGATCCAAAGTTATGTTTTTGATGGTGTTAAAAATAATCCCTCTGAGATTCCTAGATATCACGATATACCGTAATACCGCCATAGCACCCAAGCCCAGCTGGAACCCAGTTACTGTCATTATTAAGACAGAGCAGAAGGGAAGCTTTGCACTTAGTCATGTGAAAGACGGTGACGGGAAACACTGGCTTAACAGTATGTCACCCTTATGATGGACTCCAGGTAACAGCTGGAAACGGGCATCTGCCAGCCCAGCCCCTAATGGGCGCTTGTCTACCGCAGCAGGCACCGTACTCTTCTTTCATACTTTCTTTGGTACTTCGGTACTTGCAAATGCTTTCTGTGTCGATTGGTTACGCAAATAGCCCGCCTCAGAAAAACAATACAACCGCCGTCTTGGAGGAAAAAAGTTGCGAGCTCAGAAAACAACAATAAATGATGTTTGAAAATAAATAAATAAAAGTAATAATAATGATGGATGCGTGGATAAGTGAGGAAACCCAAACTGGAACTGCAGGCCTATAACAAGATCAGGAAGAGAGAGTAAAGAAATAAAGTATGTTGTATAATATACTAGGGAAGCACTGTATTATTTTGTTGTAATAAAAATAGGTGTATTAATAAAGCAAAAAAAACATATTTCTCAGCAAGCAGTCTAGAAGTGAGAATGCATGCAGTACTCATGGAAAATCTTGAAAAGGAATCATTTAAATACCAAAACTTAATACTTTTTTTTCTTATGACAGAGTAAAACTGTTTTAGCGAAACAATAACTCTCTGCAGTGTAATTTCCGTCCAGTACGGAGTACGGAGGTATGAAAAAGCCTGATCTCAGTATAGCTGACTAGCGATGTAAGAATTGCATGCGCATGACATGTCAGTGTTAATATCGTTCAACCCTATTATATACTACAGCCAATGTTGGAATACATACAAACTACCCGCCTCGCGTTCTACTGTCATTCAGTGCCGATACCAGTTTTTACACTAGTGGAAAGTACCATACTTTCTTGAAATACCGACAGTACGGTACCTGGTGCGGAGTGACCTATGAGCTCTCTCACTCGCATGCCCTCACACTGCCTAGCTGACCACTTTCTTAGGCTTCACTTGCCACTGAATTGCTTGAATTTTTTATTATTAAAATTCTAGACAATGTTATCTGTGAATGCAATAATAAGTGTGCCTTACCTTGTCTCCTGCCCTGTGCCCTACCCAGTCTCCTGCCCTGTGCCCTACCCGGTCTCCTGCCCTGTGCCCTACCCAGTCTCCTGCCCTGTGCCCTACCCAGTCTCCTGCCCTGTGCCCTGCCCTGTACCCTGCCCTGTACCCTACCCGGTCTCCTGCCCTGTGCCCTACCCGGTCTCCAGCCCTGTGCCCTACCCGGTCTCCAGCCCTGTGCCCTACCCGGTCTCCAGCCCTGTGCCCTACCCAGTCTCCTGCCCTGTGCCCTGCCCTGTGCCCTACCTGGTCTCCTGCCCTGTGTTCTGCCCTGTGTTCTGCCCTGTGTTCTGCCCTGTGTTCTGCCCTGTGTTCTGCCCTGTGCCCTACCTTGTCTTCAGCCCTGTGCCCTACCTTGTCTCCAGCCCTGTGCCCTACCTTGTCTCCAGCCCTGTGCCCTGCCCTGTGCCCTGCCCTGTGCCCTGCCCTGTGCCCTACCTTGTCTCCTGCCCTGTGCCCTGCCCAGTCCCCTGCCCTGTGCCCTACCCTGTCTCCTGCCCTGTGCCCTGCCC
>JAODKL010000118.1:11706423-11717549 GCA_026780765.1 Petrocephalus schoutedeni | reverse complement strand
ACGCCGGGAGATACCATCTGAGCTAAAGTGGGGGACTCCATTCTACCAGCACGGGAGCTGGGGGGAGCCGCAGTCACGCCGGGAGATACCATCTGAGCTAAAGTGGGGGACTCCATTCTACCAGCACGGGAGCTGGGGGGAGCCGCAGTCACGCCGGGAGATACCATCTGAGCTAAAGTGGGGGACTCCATTCTACCAGCACGGGAGCTGGGGGGAGCCGCAGTCACACCGGGAGATACCATCTGAGCTAAAGTGGGGGACACCATTCTACCAGCACAAACACTCAATTCCAGCTGCTGGAGGTTCAGCTGAACAATTCAGTGGAAAAACCTGCTATTTATAAACAACCACATTAAATTAGACATTACTGCATTGCTAAATCTCGTTATTTTTCTTTCCTTCCATAATACTTGACTCATTTATGGCCAAAATGATAGGACAGAGTATAAAATGGGACCAATGCTTTTGCGACAAAAGCACCTCCAGTAAACAGATATTTTAAGTATTACCCACAAAAGACTGACATTACTTACATTAAAAGCAGACTTAGCCATTTAATAAATATATCTGAAAAGCTCAAAAACTGTCATCCAGACTTTTGAAATATATCCAGGATAAAAATAAGACAACTACAAGAAAAATATTAAAAATATGATTTGATGATAATAACTGGCTACTCAGCCATGTCCTTCACATGGTCTATCAATAATTTAGAGATCCAGCTCAAGGAAAGCTGCCAGAAGAAGAAAGCATGGACTGACGGAAGAGACTTGGTTTGACCTTTGATTTGCTGACCCACTGAAACAAGAAATGTAAAAAGCAAATCATGTGTCAGCATCCCTTAATAATAATATTTACAGCAATGACCACAGCTTGACCTGCTACAGCAGATTCATGTTTAAACAGCAGCAATTAGCTTTAACGTACCATATTCAAGAGGTGTCTAAGCGAATAACAAAAATGGTTTGTTCATATAAAATCAAGCATTAAATGTTTTTTTTTTAACAATGTACATCAGTTTTAACAATGTATATTAACAGGATATATCATGAAAATTATTTTAAACAATACCTCTTTGCTACATACTTTGCATTCTTTTAAATAGTAGGTTTTCCTTCAGGAATTTTTATGGGGAAAAACACCTGTGGCAGGGTATGCATTCAAAAAAAAGAAAAAAAAAACAGAATTATCCTACTACGGTACTGAGGTGAGGATTTAAACAAAAATACTATGAAGAGTAGCCTACTGGCAACACATTTGAACTAATATCAAACTGGGCTTAATGAGAATTGTGATCTGTCTTTTGTAACAAGGTTCTGAAAATATATCTTAATATATGGTATTATTATTATTATTATTCATTATTATTATTATTATTATTATGTTTTTTGGGGTTTGCTTCAGTGAGTGGGGCTTTCCTGAATCATTTGTTGGCAATCAAGGTACTGAAGGTAGCCAATCGTTTAAGACAAAAAAATAATTACTTGGCTTATAGACACCGAGGAAGACATTTGACAAAACTTGTCTCTCTATTGGCTTTTGCAATAATAAAAAGACAAAATATATTGGTCTGACCCCATGTATTTGTTTTCAATAACAGTACAATAATTCTGTTCAAAATAGCTGATTTTTTTTAGTTCTTTGGTAGATAGCCTATAGAATATTGGTTGGTAGTTACTAAAGAGTAAGAGGAAAGAACTTAGCTGGGCATAAGTTTATCCTTTAGTTTTTGGAAAATACCTTTGGGGAAAAAATGTGTGCAGACTACATTCTACTAATAGTAATAAGGTGAAGAATTCAAAAACTGTTTGTGTTTAGCACCTACTTACTATGTAATTCAGACAAAAGTCACACTCAGCCACAATGCGCCAAGGCGATTTTCTCATACTCGGTTCCTCTATTGAGGTGTAGAGCCAGTGGGTAGCAGCACTGCCTGACACGTTCAGGCCTGGCTGTCTGAGCCCCACCTCTGCTCTGCGTGAGAGGTGCGTGTGCATTTCTGTGCAGTGCTTCTGTTAGCTTAAAAGTCCTTATGGTGGCCCACGCATCTCTTATCAGCCTCTTTCCCCAAGTGCCCTCCTTATCACTACAGACACTAAAAATATCCTGCTACTTTAGTAGTCTGTAGCATTATTCAAATTTTAAATCCAGAAGGTGACACATTAGGTTGGCTTAACAGTTAGGATAATTGAAACTAAAGAAGCTTCCTTGTCACTAAAGCCATTATAAAAGGTAAAAAAAAATATGAATATCACTAAATACCAACCAATGCCGTTTCTGTAATGAGGACACTATCCACCACCAATTAATAATAATGGCATTTCTGACCATCACAGTGCAGTGCACATACTTCAGTGGCTGCAGATTAGCTATAATCACCACAATGGATCTAACGAAGATCAATCAAAACTACCTATATTCAACTTCGCAAACCCCATTAACCTTTAACCAATGAAGCTGGCAAAGTATGGAAAACATCTGTGCTACGCTTCATTGTGCATATTTTTCTGCCTTTGCTTTGGGACATGAATGTCTTACTAATGCATATTAAACACAACATAGTGTCCAGACTTTATCTAAAGGATCCTGCCACTAATTGTGATTTCCTCCCAAATAAAAAAAAAATAAAAAACAATGGAGGTAACAGCAGACAAACACAGTGAAATTGATTATTTATAGTTAGTTCCACATTACAGTCAGGCAGGCAAGAAGTTTCCCAACATGTGACTCTGGCCAGCCCTCGTTCTCTTTTCTTACCCGGGACTGAAATACAGACAGCCTTCTGCAGGCGTAATAGCAGCAACAGAATGCAGAGTCATTTCCTAAAATCAGGAGGCCTGCACTCGCGGAGACGTCTTATGCTGATCTAGCCTGTCTGCGCCGTTTGGGTGTCACCTGATACATTTCTGTGGAGGCTGCAATGTAACGTACCTACAATTTTTAAATCCGCCAGCAGAAAAGAGTAAAAAACAGAAAACATGACATAAATCAAGTTATTCAAAATGTAACAGTGTTACAGGAAACAAAAGGATTAAAATACTTACTATTAGAAATCTTAGATGATATGTTATTTGTGAGAATATGATCCAACTACCTAACCAGTGTCAATTCCACCATATCCAACTTAACCGTTCAGTTTAAACATCCATAGCAGTATCAAATTAAGTCATGATTTTGATCTGTTGCAATATATAACAATTAGGTACTTGCATATTATCTGAAATGTTCATTTAAAATGGATAATGACATTTAATAAAGATTTGTTATTGCACAATTTCATATCTCACTGTAGGTTAAGATTTCAATCCATTTGTGAAAATCATTTTTATGGAAGTGCTTCAAAATCAAAAAAAAATTTAAAAAAAGTTTAAACTAGAGGGAAAAAAACTGTGTGGGTCAATCAATCGATAACCAAATGAATCTATTGATTAACTGTGTTCAGAAGAAGAGGCTACAGTGTACGACTACATTACAGAAGGTCTACATTACAGAAAGGTGGGAAATTTTAATTAACGAGAGACAGAAAGAGATACACAATCCAGCAAGATTTTAGACACACAGGTCATACCAATAGACCTGAAATATCTGAATCTTAAATTACAAAGAATGAGAACAATTTCATATGCACAGGGTTGGTGCAGATTAAGACGGTGGCACAATGGCGACGCCTTGAAGGTGCCTTACGTAAGCAAAGGCAGCGTGGGCCAAACTGTGAAGCAGTTTAAGGATCCCTTCCTGAGGACAGGAGAGATGCCAGCTCCTGAAAAACTAAAGAGCTGTTGCCTCTCACTGCCCTGGGACAGCAGTGGAATCAGACAGCCGTCCCACTCAGTCTTAGGCTAAGTGCCCCTACACTGGCACAGTATGCTCCGGCCATACGGATGGCAGGCACACGAACGACAAACAGCGCCACGCCACACTAGCGATAACGGATAGCAAACACGTGGGAAAAGGCTAATGAATTCAGGCCAAAGCTCAGCGGCGCTGGACAGCTTCTCTAACTGCCGTGATTTACGCTCAGCACCAGCTCTATGAAGCGCAGAACGGAATTTGCCGGTTCAGAAAGACCCTAAAGCTTACGCACCAAAAGATTTCACGTTGCTTAGCCAGACTATTCCAGTTTTGGGAA
Source organism: Petrocephalus schoutedeni (assembly GCA_026780765.1). Classification (NCBI taxonomy): domain Eukaryota; kingdom Metazoa; phylum Chordata; class Actinopteri; order Osteoglossiformes; family Mormyridae; genus Petrocephalus; species Petrocephalus schoutedeni. Next base: position 11,713,420 of record JAODKL010000118.1, on the reverse strand, counting down.
CCAGAGAGCCATTATACCACAATGAATGTAATTGGTAACAAATGCCCTGTGTGCAAACACATTTGGCCAATGCTGATTCTGACACGGAACATGATTACGAATAACATTTCCAGCTACAGATAACTAAAATTCCAAACACTATTCTTTAAAGGTTATTATGCTATATTTTCGAAGACAACCGGTTCCTGAACGCTATAAACCTCAGTTATTTAATATTTTCCATAAACCGGCATTCAGCTCAACAGTCCACCAACGAAGAAGAATTACTTGGCTCATGGATATTATTTTAAGTATTTTTGTAACATTTACAAAACATTTCACACCCTGAGAGGCTCATGACGAATGGCCTTTCTGGCCTTGGTAGGATTTCCTTCCCAAGCAGACTAATGTGATGCAGAAATGCCTCACGTGAAGGACTGCCACTGCAATTTGCCCTTACAATGTGCGCCATAAATACAACACCCTGTTTCATTCCACAGAGTTTCAGATGGGACAATTCTGTGCTGTGTTGCATATACAAGGTAAAGCACAATTCAGAATCGGCTGCTCATCTTTAAAAGAGAAAAAGAACAATGAGACCAAAGAGACAGCCATGGTTTTCAAGGGTAGAGAGACCAAATCACTGAAGCTTGCAATAATAATAATGTCAGAAGTGAGCATTTAGCCAGCGGACAAAATGTCCTACTGCGTTCATGCCAGAACAACTAGGCTGCAAGTTTTTGCATTAGTCCTGAAGCAATCCTGTAACTGAAGTCGTTAAGAAGGAAAATAATCAAATGGTGCATCAGAAGTTCGGACTCAACCTTCCAACTCATTCTTGAGCAGCACATTGGCACCGGGACCGCAGACGGTCGCCCTTCCACTTTTGCGATAAGCTAAACCCCGGTACCATTTAAGAAGGTTTATGTGACATTCCAGCACTTTTTTACCATCAGTCTTCAGACACCTTAAGTTCACTATTATCAAAGGGTCAAGCTGAAGAACTGAAATGAATTACCAGTTTAAAAATAACATGAAAGCCAATGCAACCAGAACAGAGTACAATGAAGCACAAATGACACAGCGCTCAATAAATAATTGGGAATCTCACACAATAGGTCTCTGGGAAACATTCCACTGCCAATTATGGCTGCAGAGCAGCGACAGACAGACTGTGATGAGGAAGATGAGAGGAGAACTTACCCAAAACAATAACTGCTTAGAAAAATAAAGAAAAAAATTATACTGGCTGGCGGATAGCATGGTGAAAGGACATAGCACACCATTATGGGCACAATTACAACTATGATTGTAAAACTGACTAATGAATCCTTTTATGGTCAATATTCTTATTTCATTGAGTGATATGGTCACCAAGTCAGACATAAGCGCGCCCTCCGCCCCATGTACTGTGATCAGATCCCACAGTTATCAGTTTTACATATTCAACAAGCACCCACAGAGCCCATAGTGTCTGTTAGCCTTGATGGGACAGGCAGCCTAACAGCAGCCCCTAAATTACAGGATACCACACCAATAACCGAGAGGACATGGAGAACTCCACCAATGCAGGCCCAGATGAAAGGGAATTGACATTTTTCTGCCATCCAATTATAAGTTACACACTTTCTGAAAGAGGTTACTTGTATAGCTACTCAAGGACATTTCAGTTAATCAGGAAACCACGGTCGTGTGGGTCTGTGTGAGTGTTAGAGATCTAACTAGTCACATTATTTTGGGTGAAATAGGCTATTTAACTTAGATACAGTTAAAAAGAACTTCACTTTCATACAGTACTATTGGATTTTAATTACTTGAAAGTAATGGAGGCCTCAGGCACAAAAACACAGTAGTAAAATGCAAAGGCATTGCAATTATTGATATTACTAAATTATTATTTACTATTAATACTAGGAAGTTGTGTGCACCGAAAACAAGACTGAACTGATGGAAATGTGGTATGCAAGCCAGAAGTCTTTATAAGCAATCTTACACCAACATACAAATAAAATTTACACTAGGGCCTAGAGCAGGGGTCCGCAACCCGCGGCTCCCTGTGGATTGGAAAATAAATTATGAGCATTAAATTTAAGTGCGTTTTATTTTTATTCATTCGTTTTTTTTTTAATTGTAGTTCGAAATTTGAAGATTACTGATACAATGTGTTTAATTTTTTGTGGCACAAAACATGCGTCACAAAAGCCGGTATTTACCCGCCAAACCGCGGTGCATTTACCAAGCTACGATCCTGCGTGAAGATACCGTATAGGTGACATCTCACAGCCCGGATTTGCTGAGGTTCCCATTAACCGGGTAAAACATTAAATATATTTAGATATTTTAATGAGATATTTTGCAAATATGTATTTTACATTGCTCAGTGAAATAGTGCGTTTTATTCCAATTTATTTTTTAAACTCAGGTCGATGCTCCAGTAACCTGTAGGCGAAGAAAGCATTACGGCTTGCGGCAGTTTTGGTTTGCTACATGGATACTTTAGGTTCGGCTTTTTATTTAATTTGGAAGAGACCTACAACTCAGAGACCTTCTCTCTTTTTTACAGAGTTCAAAATGTTTTCTTTGCGCAAATAAAACTCCATACGTAACACACTAGCCTAATTTCTCATACATGGCATAAAGGTAAAAAAAAATATATGCAGTGTTATCTTCATTTTAGATGTCAAAAAGGATTTGCGGCTCCCGGTGTTTTCTCTTTTGCGGAAACCGGGTCCAAACGGCTCTTTGAGTGTTAAAGGTGGCCGACCCCTGGCCTAGACTGTCAAAAACACACCCATTTGAATGACCACAAACTAACCACTTTTTCTACACCCATTTTTACACAATCATTACGGGATAGAGGCCATCGCCGTTTTCCCAAAGTGTAACACCACCTACATTATAAAACAATCCTCATATTAGGTTCGTTACCAAATACTGGAGTCAAATTGAGCATTCTTTTCCCAAATATAAAAAGGAGAAGTCATTGCTTGCGCTATTAGGAAATAACCATTCCACTAAGCCAACGCCATATTAAAATCAAACTAGTGTTCACACTCAATTCTCGTATCATCATGTCATATAGGCTGCGGGGAGCTTCATGCATGAAAATCCGTACCTGCGACTTGACTCAGCCTTACGGCGCTCCGGAATTAGTCACCCGGGCTCCTGATTAATTCTACATTGTAAAAAGCGCATTTGGTGACGGCCGAAACGACACGGGCAGGCAGGAAAGGAAGCGCTGCAGCCCGTGACAGCGGGCACTGGCGATGCCCACGGAGACGCTGTCACTGCGATGCACGCTGTCCGTTTCCGAGGTCATTACATCTCCCCGATTCACTGCGATGCACACTGTCCGCTTCGGCGTGGACGCCGCGACTCCGAGGTCATTACATCTCCCCGATCGTGCCGCAGCTTCTAACTGTCCGCACGCCCGAAGTGAGGAGCCGCTGCCTTTTCCCACCAGTCCGCAGCGCACGCCTGAAACATCAAGCGATAAGCCGGCATCCAGCGGCACGGCATCGCGCATTAAAAGCCACTTCCTGGCAGAAAATAAATAAATTAAAAAATTAATGCATCTGCCAGTGTAGCCAGCTAGCCACAGCCGGCTACCTAACGCAGCTTGTCAAAGGGGGAGATCAGAGCGTCGGCGATCATTCCTGTCCTTCGTTAATCGTCTCCGCCGAACAAAGCACTATACAAACCAAACAGTTTAAATGCATTATTCCGTATTCCTGCCTTTCCACTCCGCGATCGGCAGAGGATGTTGCCATTATTGCCACCTTCCTCTGAGATTTAGCTGGCTGGCTAACAGCAAACTGTATTAAATGTACAACTCACCAATGAATCGGTGCATATATCGTCGGGGAGCGGGGTCGAGGAAAGGAATGTGTATTTGCGAAAATGTCGACGACGCCTTTCTTGGCCTCTTTTTCTTATTAGTATTATTCATACATGATAAATAATGCCGTAATTCCGAAGTGGTTACTATCCCTGCTCCTCCTGCTGGTGGCCATCTTTAATCCTCAACATCCAACAAACACAGGCATCTCCAGCGCCGTCGCTTCGCTGCATTGTGGGTAACGGAGCGCAGCCCTTTTCCAGCGGTAATAGGGAAGGTGTGTGTGCGTGGGGGGGGGGAGAGAGAGCAGGGGACAGGGATAGTGTCTGAGCAAGGGGAACAGCGACACCTGCCGTGCGCACGACGACATGCACGACAGCAAAACCCCAAAACGCCTCTGCAAACTGCATTTTACGCCCATAACATTAAACGGCACATCGTCGCTACTGCTCTTATATATATATATATATATATATATATATACAAATATATATATAATCGTTACGTGATACCCGTTCAGACGTTGCAAAAGAATAATTTTGCACATTTTTTCCCAATATATGCGATGTCACTTTTGAATAAAAAGTAAATCATTCGACACGTCCTAGAATTTCTGACAGTATTGGAATCCACTGAAGTTATATAACCACTTTACTTTACTTATAATAACAAATGGATTAATTATGATTTTATAATTTTCAACAGACCGTTCCAGGGAAAAAAACATACTGCATAAATAGGCCCTGTACTTTATTTTGATTTTTCAGAATTCTATATGAGAAGGGACAGGAAGAAAGAATACTGGATATCAGCTGGTTAGGGAGACTCGCTTATCTCATCTGGCGCACGTATCTGGGTCATTTCCTTTGCACCTCGACCAGGAAAAGTTGTCTTTCCCCACATTTATTCTTGACGGATTGTTCTGATGCGCGCATATGCAAAGAGTAACGCTTCCAGCAGCGTACATGTAATCTGAGGTCTCGTTACATAACGTGATAATCCTATATATTCTCGACAGATGGATTAGCGTGCAGAGGATTACGTTTCATGATAACTTTGTAGCCGCTTTTAAAGCGACACAACAATGTTTTCCGTTTCCCGTGGAACACAAATTGTTGTTGACGCCGTGTTAGTATGTACTTTACACCCCTGGCTTCACAGAGAAATCTAGTTTACTGGCTGACATATTTGACTATGTAGGTAAGTCCTATAATAAAAATTGAGGTTTGAAAGCGAAACTGCACCCAAAAAAGTTAATTTTGCTCAGGCAAAAGACTACGGATGTTACGAAATTATTATACGTGCACCATGAATAAAAAATGACTTGTAACATGTAATGGTAACATTTTCCCTCTTTTTATGCATCCTTTAACTGCAACCTGCTCACTGGAAAGAGCACAGACTGTGATATACATGCAAGGATGATTGAAAAACAAATATTTTTATTAGCACTGTTTTGGTGTAGGGTCTCACTACACCACTTGTACCAAAAAATGGATATTAGACAAAATGCTCTTCTCAGAGTACTGAAGATACATATCTTCAGCCATATTAATTAGAGGAACTGGTATAGTTAGAAAGTTAGTGACTTTCTAGTTTCAACTGAAGTGCTTATGAAGACAAAACATCTGAGAGCAAGTTCCATTGTGGTAGTGCCACACAAGCTCAGAGAAAGACACCTAATAACCCTACATCAATACCCAACCTGAATGGCAACAAACTCTAACAGAAAGCTCTCCCTGAAGAGCAGAGACTATTCTAGCAGCAAAGGCCAACCTGATATTAGTGCCTTTGGTTTTGGAATAAGATGCTAAATAAGATGGCATCCACATACTTTTGGCCATAAGGTGTATGAAGCCTCTTATAGCAATGCAACCTGATGGAAACAAAAACTATAGTAAAAGGAAGACAGATATAAACTAGCATGTGCTCAAAATTCAGCTGATAATATAAAAGATTAATGCCAAACAGAATCTGATACAGTTACCAGACGTTAACGTTGAAAGGGCAGCTGGAATGAATGGAAATAGATGCACATGAATCTCAGCAGCAATTAAGCTATGGTTCTGTCATATGCCATGCATTTGTCCATGTATATCTGGATGGCTTACTGCTTTCTGGACTGCATGGTATTAGAGAGGGCGGCCAGGATGGGATGCTTATTTAGATCATTCTATAAGTCACATATTTAGCTATATTTGTATTTTATTTACTTCTATTTTTATTATTCCCTTTGAACTTAAATAGTTAAAATGAGCTCAGTGTCTGCCATGCTTGTTTTTACAATATTGCCAGCTATATGTAGGTGCTCAAAATTCAGACACACCAGCCCATTCAAATATATTCTTCCCTGGCTTTTTATGACCTATGGAAAGATTTAACAAAGTGTAATTTCTTGATTGCTTCTCATGTACCTCCTATAGGAGTACAATGAGTAATATGTGTGTCAGTACTTGCCACATGTTTGACATTGGCAAAGAGTTCTTTGGGACGTTAAACTGATTGGTTTTCAACATTTATGTGAATGTAGCTCTCATATGTCTCTGACATTTCTGACTGAAGTTAAAATGAAAGTATTTAAGTCTTCTAAGCTACATTGATTTCATTTCAATAATGTCATCATTGTGATGTAAACCTCTGTGGTAAATCCATTATTTTATTCTATGAATATAATTATTCATGAGTCTGTTTATAGATGACTGGTGAGTACAGCTTATAGGAAAAGAAACCTGAACAAATTTGGTTGAATCAAGTAATTTTTTTACAATAAACATTGATTGTGGCAAGATATATGTAGACAACTTTTATCAGTCATGGTTTTGTTATGAGCAGTTGCAAGGGTTAATTTACATCTTCACACTTGTGGAAAGTGTATCTTTTACTGCAAAAATGTATCCAATGAGGGGTAAAAAGATGATACATATGTGATCAGCAAATAATTAAATATTATGAACCTCAATACACTGAAGCTTTAAGAATATACTGCTTGATTTATGTGACAGTTTTCTTTTATTCTACCTATTTAAAAAAATCCTGATTTTGAATCGGTCGGGAATGGCCAATTAATGTGTTCTCGGAGCTCGATTCCAATTCAGTGTGGAGTTCAGGGTTAAAAAAGAACAGCGCACGCCTCCTCCTGTGTGTGCAGTCAGTCACCGCCCTCACTCTACTCTGCCAGCT
>JAODKL010000118.1:11674197-11698787 GCA_026780765.1 Petrocephalus schoutedeni | reverse complement strand
ACTGTTTTCATTAATTGATTTAACCTTTTTGTGTCTTCTGTGTAGTTAAAAGGGAATGTTTGTTTTATGTTTCAGGTGAGGCTAGAGCTTGGGTCTGGAGAGCGCTTGCTTCGATCAGAGAGAAGAACGTCCTTGAATGATATGGCCTGGCACTCAATGGAGCTTCATCATGAGTACCACAACGTCACTTTGGTTTTAGATAAACACACTCAGGCTAGTCTGGAAATGCCAGGCTCAGAGCATGAGCTTAACATCCAGGAAGGCCTGTATGTGGGAGGCACTGGAGGTCTTGACAAGCCCTATCTCACGCCTGACCCTGTAGGCTTCCGAGGCTGCATCGATGAGGTGCTCTTCAATCAGCACAACTTGTTGTCATCACTTAGACCATATTATGGCTTTAAAATTGTCCACGAAGTGTCTCTTGGCTGCAGCCCACAATTTTTAGCCAGTGAGGATGAGCCAATCAGCTTCTTCAGTTCTAAAGCCTACATTTCGTTTCCGCCCTGGAATGCCCAACAAGAAGGGATATTTGAGTTTGTTGTGCACACCTCAGCTGAAGAAGGAATTATTCTGTACAACTCTGCCCGTCAGGATGACTTTATTGCCATGGAAATCCGTGGCGGCCTTCCAGTCGCTGTTGTGGGGAAAAGCGGGACTAAAACTGAACTCCGCTCCCTCTCCTTCATTAATGACCAGAGGTGGCACAATGTGAAACTGCACTTTACATCTAAGAGCCTCGAGCTCACTGTGGATGAGGAAACAGTGATAACTAGCATCAGCTCACATTCTAGGGCTCTTCATTTGAAGGGTTCACTCTTTGTTGGTGGTATAGATGAAAGTACCCGTTCAGTGGTCAGAAAGTTGGGGCTGGTCTCAGTGTCTGGGAAACGCATTAGGGGGGGGTCTTTCAAGGGTTGTTTGAAGGACATCAGTGTCAATGGTGTAAAAATTGGCCTTCCCAATGTCATGGTCAGCAAAGATGTATCTGTTGGCTGTGAGCCAGATAAAGAAAAGGAATCAACTTCTATGACTCCTACCATAGTCCCTGGAAATGTATCTCAATTTGTTACTCCAGCACCAACAATCTATACGTCTACTCTTGCTAAAGGGTTGGACAAAAAGCATGGACTGCATTTTCTGGCTCTCAGGAACCTTGTAGTATCAGAAGGTGGGAGAGCATCCCTGGAATCCAAGCACATCAAAGTAAACTTAGATTTTAAGAAGCTGGGAATCAGGCAGTCTCAGATTGTGTTTAAAATAGACGAGCAGCCTGTACATGGGCAACTGAGGTTAGACGTAGACCAAGACCAAGAAGAGAATACCTTCAGTATGTTAGATCTGTGGCATGGAAGGGTTATGTATATTCATGGAGGATCAGAAGATTTGACAGACTTTTTTATGTTTTCTGTTTTCACCAGCAGTAAGAAGGAGGTCCCTTCATACTTGAAGGGAAATAAACTTTACAGATACGACATTATCATCACCCCAACGAATGATGCTCCTGAACTGAGTCTTCCTGAAGGAAACCTCTTTTCGGTGTTGGAGAACACCAAGAAGCCATTAACTACTGATGTGCTAAAAGCCACCGACATAGATAGCAACTACACTGACCTTATGTATTCTGTGCTGGGTAATCTAAATGTAGATGCTGGATTTTTGGAAATTGATGAAAATCCTGGCAAAGCAGTGACTACCTTTTCTCACCATGACTTGGAGAAAGGGAAAATAAGTTATGTCCACCATGGTGTGAAGAACTCCAGGATTGTGTTTAGAGTTAGCGATGGAGACAAAGTAAGCAATACTGTGGTCCTAAGAATCCTTGCTACCCCACTGGAGCACAAACTTGCCAACAACACAGGGATAACTGTCCTACAAGGCAGCATGGCTCTTCTAAGCACAAGACACCTAGCTGTGCAGACAAATGCCATAAAGCAAGTGGTAGACATCCGTTACGATGTTATCAAGCCGCCTCAGTTTGGAGAGCTGCAGAGGTTGCACACCAGTGGGGAATGGAAACTAACTACTATGTTCTCCCAGAGACTTCTTGAGAAGGAACGCCTGAGATATCTCAGCACCTTCCAGGAAATACAGACCCATAATGTTACAGATCACTTCAGATGTAAGGTTACTGTTGGCAATGTGGCCACTGATGAAATCTCGTTCTCAATCATTGTGAACTGGATTCAATACAAGCTGGTAAGAAATAAATTGGTAGAAATTGACGAGGTGCGTAAAGTGTTATTAGACTCTGAGCATCTCTATGCCGTTGTTAAAGGTGTAAGTTTGCTTGAAAGTGAGCTTCATTTCAGACTTCTGTCATTGCCCAGAAGAGGGAATGTGTTGCTCAGTGGTAAAGTCTTAAAGAAGAACTCAACGTTTAGCCAGAAGGATGTCAGTGATCTAAAGGTGCAATATGAACTTGTACATAGAGTGCATGAAGACACAAAGGACAAGTTCAATTTCCAGGTGTTCTCCAAACACGCCCATTCTGCAAGTTATGAATTTCAGATTGGCATTAAAGCGGATGCTAACGCTATTATCTTGAAAAATGAGGGGCTGTCTGTAAGGGAAGGGGAAAGTAAGCTCATTACAAAAGATGAACTGTTTTCAGAAACGTTAAAGTCCAAAACATTGTACTACAGCATAATTGATAGTCCTAAACACGGGAAGGTAAAACGCATTAATCTCTCCAGTTCATCTTCTAGGAATGATAACATTACTACTTTCACTAATCAGGACATCCTGGAGGAACGTATTGTGTATGTCCATGATGACAGTGAAACCACTCATGATCACTTCACATTTGCCGTCTCCACAAGTAAGACAATCCCAGCCTCAGAAGATGAGAATGGTGCAGTAGAGGGCATCTTTAACATCTCTGTGCAGTTAGTCAATGATGAAAAGCCAGTTCGCATTGTTGATAAGGTTTTCCACGTGGTGAGGGACGGTCAGAGACTGTTGACACTGGAGGACCTGTGCTTCCATGATGCAGACTCAGACTTTGATGATGGCCAGCTGATCTACACTCGCCGTGGCATTCCTATGGGAGACCTGGTGCTAGTGAATGACACTTCGTACAGGCTCTATCAATTCCAACAGGAGGACCTTGAACAGAAGCGGGTGCTGTTCATCCACCATGGGGTTAGCTTTGGGCGATTCGTACTTTTCGTATCTGATGGTAAACATTATGCATCCACGCTGTTGGACGTCCATGCAGAGGATGCGTACCTTAAAATAGAGAACAACACTGGCATCTTAGTCCAGAAGGGGCAAGCAGGAGTCCTCAGCTCTGCAAACCTTAGTGTGACCACAAACCTGGACGTCAGAGGCAACAAGGAGATAACTTACAACTTGTTTATTCTACCGAAACATGGTGGGATTTACTGCAATGGCTCGTCGGTGGACAGCTTCACACAGCATGACCTTAAGATGGGATCTGTAGTCTATCGTCATGATGATAGCAGGAATCTGGGGGATGTTTTCCAGTTTATAGTGAAAGCCAAGGAAATGCACATAGAGTCAAGTGTTAATGTGAAGGTGTACTTGGAGAGCCACCAACAGCCACCTAGAGTCATTCACCGCAAAGCTCTCCTGGTTGAAGAAGGCAAGCCGGTCAAGATAAATAAAAGAGATCTCGAGGTTAGTTTTTACTAGTTTGGGGAACTGCTGCTATTTCAGTATCTTTGTAAGTATCTTTGACAAATGAGATTTTTTTTTATCTATATCTTTATCTGTCATATTATTGTTCCATTTTAAAGTGTGTAGTTCTTTGTGTCACTAAAGTAGCTCAAAAATTTTTTTTTTGAAAATGTCACAATAGTTTAAAATGATGCCCGGATTATTAAAATTTATATAGATAATTCTTTGACTTCATTTTTTGTGAACACGTTTGAGCAAACCCTGTTTTGACACATTTTAGATAGCAATTCAGTTTTGTCGTGCTTTATACCTCGTTACAGGTCATTCATGAAGATAACTTGCCATCAGAGATTATATTCACAGTGAAGGTACCTCCAGCTTATGGATATCTCCGAAGATTTGCTGAGGGTGAGGACCGCTACTTTGGGACCCAGGAAACGCCGCTCCAGACCTTCTCACAGAAGGACGTCAATGCCGGTAACATCCAGTATATGCAGGTCGGGGTCAGCCAATTGAATGATACCTTTGACCTTGATGTCACCAATGGAATCACTGAGGTCCATGACATCAGGATGTCTGTAGATGTCATCCCTTCCCACATCCCCCTGGAAGTCTCCAACGTCACCCTGAATGAAGGGGCTGCAAAGGCTTTGACAAAGGAAGTCATTACAGTAACAAACCGGCATTTCTCGGGCCTCAACTTCCAGTATTATGTGTTGGATGGCCCATACCATGGCCACATTGAGCATTCTCAGTTTCCGGGTGTCCGAAGGACAGCTTTTACCAGGAAGCAGGTAATACTCTTGTTCGTCCATATGAATGCAATAAAATATTTACACTGTTTTAAAAAGACATTTAGATAGTATTGGGGCTTGCAAAAAGGTCACTTAATGTAATTATACAGCCATAAAAGGATTTATAATGTATAAAAATATATATTTTGAGTTGTCATTAATTAGCCCATTTTTGCCATCAGTTTTCAAGTATGATGCTGCATATTGATGCCTTGCTACTTTGTGAATGGTTCTCCTTATAACAGTGTTGTCGTTACCCACAGGTTGAGCAGGAATTCATGTACTATGTTCATGACAACAGTGAGACGGTGGCTGATAATTTTACCATCATTGCTAACGACACTGACATTGGAAAGCAGAGTCTGTCCCGCACAGTGTTTGTCAGCGTTAGACTCCTCAACGACGAGCCGCCGGTCATAAAAGCCAACAGGATCCTGCGAGTGAGTTTTAACTATGTTACTTGCCGGAGTTGTTTAAATAGTTCAGACATCGCTGGACAAGGTCATGCCTATTTTATGGTATGTTAATGTGACCGGTCTGTTGGCAAAACATCTGAAAGACGCAGACATGGTAGGTCTAATTTAAAGCCTAGAGGCCAAGTAACAATCACTGTGAACTTAAAAGGAAGACTTCTGGAGAGAGGACAGCTGTAGAGGGGGTATAATCATGGAAGTCCTTGGGGTCAGCATGTTTTAGGTGGAATGCTATTGAACAGCTGTGTCAGGCTGTCTGGCTTTTGGCTTTGTACTTGAGCCCAACTGATCTGGTTAAGGTACCAGATTAAGACATTGCAATTAAGATATCCATGTATTAATGTTATAATTGGTTAAAAATTGTCAGCTGAAACACTGAAGTGTAACATCTGTAACATGCTACACCCTTTGCTGTAGGTACTTTTACCTTTTACGATACAGAAAATGGGGGTACATTAATGTTGTTTGTACCTTGGGGATGCATTTCTGTACCTTAAAAAGTGCAATTACCTACAGCTAAGGGTACAATTAGCAGTCCCTTGAGGGTACAGCCCCAGTGACGAGCAGAGGTACAAATTGGTACCCTTTTTTCTGAGAGTGTAGGGTAGGGGTATGGCTGAATAGGGGGCAGCGTGTGGCTCGGCGTAGGGAGCCTCTGTGCCTGTGATTGGATGGTCACCTGGCCTCAGCAGAATAGTCACATGTCAGTGGTCCCTTGAGCCAATAACCCCTTCCATGGTGCAGCTGGAGGTGGCTGCCCCTCACTGCCAAGCTTCCTCTTACCTGCATATGTGTCTGTGTGGCACGGAGAGCAAGATGGGGTGGCAAGGAGAGAATTTTCCCCCCAGAAAATAAAAAAAATCAATAAAGGATCATTATTACTAGGATAATTAGGGTGCCAGTCCATTGCAGTGCGCACACATGCATACAGTAGTCGTACAGTATAGAGAAAAAATATAAAATACCACCAAATTTAGTTGAGAAATATTTCTATTTTAAAAATTATGTAATTCTTGTATAATATAATTATATAAGAAGGGAAATAAGCACTTGCAAAATGTAGTTGTGGCAACTTTTTAGGATTTAGGATAGTAGTATACTGTTAAGAGCACTAAACATTTAACATGATACTATAGAAATTCTTCTGACAGTGACTGATGTATGTAAACAGAATAGTTGTGCTCCCCCTTCAAACTCTGCAAATTGTATGCCAGGGTTAAATAAATGGTTTGTGTTTCCTTTTGCATGTTGCTATGGTCACCATAAAAGGAGAACTTGTTTCATTTCAGTTAAAAAGGAACGGCACCCTTTGTGTTGTGGAGAGAGAATCGTTGCATGTCATCCTTGATATATTCCAGAGTCAGTTTCTTTTTCTGTATGTACCCAATTTGTCCACCAGGGGGATCTCTGCACTGACCTGACACAAAAAATCTAAAGATTTAGGATTTTAGGTGTTGTTTTACATGGTCAAAGATTTTGAAATTCTTGAGTTGTTGATGAAACAAGAATTTGCATACTATAACACAGGGCACAGTCACTGGTTAATATCATAGCGGAGTGTCTAGGATGAATTATATAAAAATAGACCTTGGATCTCTTCTGTGGCATCTCCTGAGCTGAACAGAGTAGTGGAAAGTAGATTACGGCTATTTGTGCTGTAGTGCAGGAAATGCCGAGATTGTCACATCTCACACTATAAAGAATAATGGCAACGCAAAGACAACGATAATCAAGGAGATATACATTGTATCGAAGTGCTGCTTTGTCTGAAATCTGTCTGGTTCAATATAGGGCTACAGTATAAAATTGCTATGGTTAGAACGCTTTAGTAGAAAAGGCTGAAATGTGCATAGCTGGTCCCCGCTAGTTGGTTTGTCATTGGAAGAATAAGAATTTTACAGTGCCACGCTTTCCAGTATCCTGTCCCACATGGGGAAAAACACACAGGGAAAGACACACGAGTGCCATTTGGTTCACCCACCGTGTCCTACCAAACACATGGGAGTGAGCTTGCACACACACACACACACAGACATTTGTACTCCTATCTTAGTGAGGACCGTCCATTCATTTCTATGGGAAAAGCCCTAATCCCAGTCACGACACGCTTAACCCCTACCCAGCCCTAACCTTAACCATAAGTAACCAAACAAAATGAAGTGTGAAGTACTGAGGTCTGGCCGGGGACCTCACTATTCATTGTTTTTTTCTTCAGGATTTGCTCTTCTTGTGAGGTCTTTTGGCCCTCAGAAGTATAGCAAAACCTGTAAACACACACACACACACACAGACGCACACAGGAAGGGCATGCAGGGGTGCTGTGAGTCACGCAGGCGCTAATTGAAAAACACACCCGGCACAGCTCACACCCCACAGAGAGGCAGACTGCCACATTTGGAAATACAACCACATGAATAGCAGCCAAGAGATTTGGCGTCATTACATCATCGCTTCCGTGTCCACAAAAGCACTTAATGGGAACCTAATCTTCAGTTGTTGTTTTTTTTCCCCTCAGTGTTACCTTTCCTGCTTTTGAAGAAAGTCTAACTCATCGCCAGTGTCTTTGAAATGTGAAACATTTAACGCTGAAAGACCTGAAAACTTTTAAGCAGAAATGAAATGCTATATATTTTCTTTAGTATTGCTTATTTGTTGGAGTAACACCTCCTCAATGAGCCCCAATGAACCATAATTTAATTCTTTTTATTTTTTGATGGCAAGCAATTAGTACACAGACAGGCAGTTTTGAGGATCTCGGCAATGGGCGGGTGTGTTTACTCTGCAAGGCAGTGCTCTCTTGTTGGAGAGTTGTCTCTTGTCGTTTTGTCCAGGTGTGGGTTGACTCCATCACAGAGATTACCTCCAACGAGCTCAACGCCCAGGATAAGGATTCTCCACAGGAAAGCCTGCAGTTCCTAGTGACCCCACCAAGCATGGGCCACCTGGCTCTGAAGAGCTCTCCTGACAAACCAATCCTCAACTTCACCCAGGCCCACATAGACCAGGGTCAGCTGGTCTTTGTGCACAGTGGTGAGTTGTGCCCTGCAGCGGCAGGGGAGTGAAAAATCCTATTGAATTGCTATCCTAATGTGTGAAATTATATTCTGCCATACATGCCGTGGAAAATGTACTGCTGTATACTATATACAGTGCTGAGAGAACGTCTCGGACGCTTGCACAATTCATTAAAAATTCATCAAAGAAATTTTATTTCATAACAGAAGTCCATTGACAAGTGATGTTTAACATCTGTACATCTTTTCCACACAGACATTTTCTTTTTATTAAGTCAGTTCTGTTCTTGCCATCCTGCTATTAATTGCAATTGTAGTCAGTGGCTCCCAAAGGGATACTAAACACAAATATTTGCTGTTTTCTCTTACTGCAAAGGTGTTACTCATTAAAATGAGAACGCTTGTCAATTAATTAATTAACGCCGAACAGCTTTTTAGAACTATAATGTGGGTTTCAACTTAGTTGAAAAGAATGTTTTACTTAAAACTACAGGTTGATTCAAATGTAATATATATTTTTGTAAATTAATAAAGTACAGATTTTTGTTATAAAACCAATAAATTTGCAATGTTTTTACTTATTTAAGCATCCCAAGACTTTCTGTGAGCACTGTATATACTACTATATATAAATATACACTATACCCATCAGATATATGGTACTAGAACCTTTGTACATGAATGAAACAAAATAACCTGACTTTTTTATTTCTCCGTGTTGTCATTCAGGCGCCATGTCTGGGGGCTTCAACTTCCAAGTGAATGATGGGGTGAACTTTTCTCCGCGGCAGATATTCAGTATAACAGCCAGGGCGCTCATCCTTACCTTAGAGAGGAACCTTCCGCTGAAGGTGCTTCCAGGTAGCCTGTGTTTCTGAGGGCGACTCTCACGTTCCGTGTCCTGTTGGCTGAGTGTGACTTTTAATGTCATAACTGAATGCTTTATATTCAGCTTACATATGATTTATTAGAACTTTTGTTTGTTAGAATTCACTTTATATTATTGTTATTTGTTGACGTTTATTGTGCTTAGTAGACACTCGGGGGACACCTATCCATTTTCCAAAGGCTTGACTAGTACAGGGTCCTATGGGAGTCAGTGCCAGGCAGCAGAGGGCTAAGGCAGCATCCACAAGCTTTGGGTAATTTAAAGATGCCTATCTGCATGTCTTTGGCCTGCAGGGAGGAAACCAAGGCACCATGTACAAGCCCCATAGATACACTGGATCCCAACTCCCAGTTACCGTAACTCACTATGCCAGGCTGCCCCTAGTAGGCATTCAACCAAAGCAAAACTTTTTTTAGCCACAAGTAAACCAGAAGCTGTTTTTCACTTCCAGATTTCAGTCACGCAGTTCTAGGGTAACGGTCCTTTCTCGGACCTTCATTTTATTTTGATCGTCTTTATCTTAACTAAGCAGATAGCTGTGATGAGCTAAAGTTATCTTTTTAGAAAGAATACAACATCTTACTGTAGTGCTCCTGGACAAAGCATTTAGCTAAATGGGCAGATTAATGTGATGTTTGTTTGGCAGTTATGAGTCACATGCCATATTCAGAAACGCCTGCAATGTGTAGTTAGCGCTCTGCCTGCATATTAAAACATATACAAGTGGTGGTCTAATATAAATACATTTGAATGTATTTTGAGATGCTAGCTAGGCTTCTTAAAATATCTAGGTATATTAGGATTGGTACTAGTGCCAAGTTCCCTGATTTATCACTGGGATAAGTAGGTGCACAAGAAAGATGTGATATGATTTACTGCAGTGATATTTTCTTCCCCTGTAATTATACATAGTAATTGTAGCAAACAATTATTCAAAGTATGCTTTTCTGGGCTATTAAAAAAAATAAATTTCGTCAAAAGGACATGTTTTGGTTTCTCAGTAGATTTTATATTTGTCGATACACCTTCAGTTGAGCCAAAAACAAACTAGGTATGTAAAGTTGTGTTGAGCTTAGCAGCAGTTTTTTCAATGCATGAAAGTGCCAGAACTTTCCCTCGTTATGCATTTGGGAGAGTTTGCAGCCAGGTTGGTATGAATGCAATGGAAAATGGAGTCGACAAAATTCTGGAGCCAACCAGCAGTCTGCGGCAATTTTTAGATCAGCCTGCTAATCTGGGGGAGGAAGAAACTGCTTTGTGCCCATGTGGGCTGATGCAGTCTCAAAACGAGCCGACGACCGGACAGAGATTCTTACTGTTAAGACCAGGCACACACAGCGAGAGTTTACTGAGCTCTTCATTCTGAGAACATCATGTAGAATTACATCCGACGCATCACACCCCACCGTTCCAAAGTCCATTGTTTACGCTTTGTGCACGACTAGATGTGAAACAGGCGTTGCAATGTGGGATTCACGGTTGGTGAACTACTACCACAGCTGTGCTATTCAGACATCTGCCGTTCTCATTCGTTCATGTTTTTGTTGTTGGGAACAGGGAAGCTTACATTGGTGCTCGCTCAGTAACAGGCTTTCTCTACAGGTTCATCAACCCCCATTTCTGCAGAAGAATTGCTGGCCATTACCAATGACAACGACGCAGCTCAGAACCGTTCCATCGACTTCACCATTATCAGCCCGCCGAAATTAGGGAGGCTGGTCAAGATTCAGGCAGACAACACAACAGCAGAGATCTCCTCTTTTACTCAAACAATGGTATGCACTGAGCCCCATTATCTGTCACTGGTGGACCAGATTATCATGAAAGCCATTATCCAACTGTGAATACATACTTCTGGAGGGGCATATAATTAAAAGGAATGGAAGAGATTAATTATTGGTGTGTCAGCTGAAGTGCCAGACTTATAATAAGTAGATTTCAGTATTGTTTGATGCATGCGTAAGCGGACATGTACTTAAGGATAATGGAAATTCTTCCTGACCGATCTCTCTCTTCTCCAGGTGGATGAGGGTGCGATTATATATGAGCAAAGCCGCGCAGAATCGGTGGGATGGATAGCAACCGACTTCTTCAGCTTCACTCTCTCGTCTCCCCCCGCTTCCCTCGAAGCACAGATATTCAACATCGACATCTCATACGAGAACACCGGCCCCGAACGCAAAACCGTCCTCCTCGCAAACACTGGTGAGATGTTGGCGTCGAGCGGCCAAAGAGATAATGGCAGGGAGGAAGTTAATCTTCGGAATTAACTTTTATCAGTGGCTACACTTTGTGACTTGAGTGTCGCTGTCGTTTGGGAACTGTGTCCAATGTGAGTAAATTGGGGTTGAGATTGCATACATACAAATTGCATACGTTTGAACCTGCTTTTAATTTACTAGGTGCAGTTGTGACCGAGGGAGAGAGAGTTCTGATTGACAAGGCAAAGCTGGATGCTTCTAACCTAATAGCCAAACTGCCTGAGGAGCAGCATCACTCTTATGAAGTTTGGTACCAGGTCAAGTCCCTGCCCCGGCGCGGCGTCATTATCGTGGGGGAGCGTAATCTGACCAAGGAAAAGCCCAAGTTCTCTCAGTATATCCTCAATAAATTTGGAATCGCATACCAGCATGACAACTCAGAGACGACCTATGACAGCTTTGTCTTTGACGCTTGGTTGAACCTGAAAAGCAAGCCGGCAGTATGCCCTCTGGAGGACGGAGATGTGGTGGAGGAAACCTTTAACATAACCATTATTCCTGTGAATGACCAGCCACCTGTCCTCATAACCAAATCCCCCAGTTTATCAGTAGTACAAGGAGATGTGGTCATCCTGGTTCCAGCCAACCTAAATGTGGTAGATCTAGACAATCCTCCCGAGGACATCAATTACACTGTGATCAGTAAACCCAACAATGGTTTCCTGGCCAGGAAAGGCAGTTTGAATGAGTCCATACTGACTTTTACCCAAGCTGATGTCAACAATGAGAAGGTCTATTTTGTTCAAGATGGAAACCCCCAGTCTGGAGTCTTTTATTTTAGCGTCACTGACGGCAAACACCGGCCTCTTTATAAGCTTTTCAATGTGGAGGTGACCGAAATCACAATTTCTCTTATAAACAACACAGTAGTAGAACTGGAACAGGGTCAAACCTCTGTCATCCTCTCAAATGAGCATCTGGCTGCAAGAAGCAGTGGGAGGAAGGCTGTCATCCAGTACCAAGTGACACAGCCTCCACGTTTCGGCACACTTCTGATCAACAACGAGGTAGTCCGTCTGTTTGACCAGAATGACCTGCGGTTAGGAAAGCCGTCATATAATATGACCGATCTCTCATCTGCCGACGATAGCTTTGAGTTCACTGCTTTCATGTCAGAGAGTAACCTGACGAAGCAGGTGGTTAAAATTGCAGTGAGACCCCTAATCCAACTTGGAGTGGATGTAAAGATCGCCAATGGAATTCTAGTGAAACTAAGAAAAGGCTTTCTCAATGCCACAGCGCTGGCTGTCTTAAGTGGCACTGACCCTCAGTTTGAAATCCTGTCCCAACCAAAATATGGCAAAATTGTAAAAATCCCGGCTAATGGAAAAGGAATCCCCCAGCCCACTGCATCCTTTTCCTTCCAGGATGTGGAGCGCGGAAGAGTGGCTATTGAGGAAAAGGCTAACATGACTGGCAAGGATTACCTGAATGACTCCTTTGTGTTTGTCCTGAAAGCAGATAACGTCCAGCCTTCAAGAGGTGAATTTCATTTCAGCATTGAACCGTTCGATCCATCCCATGTAAATCCAGTCACCACGGAGAGCCCAGTGAACGCAACTGAGCCGCCGACGTCTGGCCGGACCACAGTGCTCGGAACTCCGCCGCAGACCACGTTCGACCCATTGGCACAGACACAAAGACCTCACAAGACAAAATTCAAGGGACGGAATCGCTGGGGAAGCCATCAGCGGAATAATAGTAATGCTTCCATTGTTCCGAGAACCACCACGGGCCAGCATGACCATCCTCACAAGATCACCCCGGTGAGGGCCGAGTCCCTTCCCAGGCCAGCCTCTGACCCCCTCCTCATCATCCTTCCCCTGCTGGCCGGCCTCCTCCTCATCATCATCCTGATAGTGCTCCTCCTGGTCTTTCGTCGCCGCCGAGAGAAGCGGGCCCAGCCTGTTCTGACTCAGGACCTCATTACGACCCCAAGCCCCAGCAGTCCGTACCTAGGGCCGCCGGAGAGGAGCCTGGCGGTACCTTCGGTAGTGGTGACCCCACTCGGCCCCGGCTGCCAGGGCAGCCCCGTTCCCGACAGGATGCGTGACGGTGGCCTGGCGCCAGTAGCCGGCCCCCAGGAAGCCTCTCTGCTGCTCTGCTCGTGGAGCAGCCTGGGGGCCGAGACGGTGCAGCACTGCCGCACCACTCCCCCAACCCTGCGGGGCAACCAGTACTGGGTGTGAACGCTGCCCGCTTCCTCATTTCTCCACTGCTGGCCGGGCGGAGGAATTGGATCAAAAGTACTCACGAGGGAGATCTCCTTACTCTGCTTCCCCTGCTTAGCCTTCCTTCTCGCCGCATTAACACTCAAGGGGTAACGCTTTACTTGAGGGGGCACAAGTAACTTAGAACGGTTAGTATTCAAGAACAAATCATCAACTAGCATACAGTAGTTCCTGCATGAAACACATGAACCGTCATGACGAATTACTGATTAACGAATCTGGGATCATGGGTCTAACACTTAGTTACCGGTTAATTAATGCATCAGTATTACTACATTATTTGTGCCCCCTCAGGTAAAGTGTAGCCACTCAAAGATATATGCAGAAGTAAAAAATGTAGTTATATTGAATAGTAGCAGAATTCTGCTTTTACTAGAGGCCTTGAAATGTTTCAGATGACCCAGGAAAATACCTCTTTGCTTAGGGTGGTGATAGGCAGGGCGCCTTGTTGAGCAATGTTGCTGACCAGTGATGATCGTCACCTTCCCGTCGATACTGAGTAACAAATCAGCAGTGGGCAACTTTCCACAATCATCCAGATCCAGATGAGTTGCCCTTTGCCTCACTTGGTTGGCAACATTGCTCAAAAAGTTGCCCCGTGAATCATCCCCTTAAGAATCTTTCTCCATATTTGGAATTAAATGATTAGTTACCATGACTAGCACGAACCCTATTGTAGCCCTTTTCTGTCATACATCACATTCTGCTGAAATATGGAGAAGATGGTCCCAAGATAGGCGCTCGGTCAGTGCTGTCTGATTGCTGATCGTGAAGTGCTGCAGATCAGCGCTTTACATGAGTTGCAACACAGATTTGAGGGGCAGTGCATTTGTCACTGCTCAGAATGAGCAGCTCACAGGGTGTGATGAGACTCACACAGTTACGCTGTGACATATGCAGCTGAATGGGAAAAGTGATTTTATGCCGTCATTCATGCAAACTGGGCTGTAGAACTGACATCTGCAGTCACTGACTTCATTATTTATTCAGGGGTTCTGATTATAATGAAATCTTTGAGCTTTTCACCCCAAAAGCCAGCACAATGATCAGAAAGATTAAGAATTAAATTGTGAAATAAAAGGGGAGTTGAATTCCATACTGGAGGTTGAAATTTGTACTTTGAAATATTAATGCACATTGGGAAAACAAAAACCATAAATGGACCACAAGGGAGCTGGTATTCTGGCATTTTCATATGGTGCTCATACATAATGTGGAGGCTGTAAGCTGATCGCTTTCATTTCGGCAGATGTAGCTCTGTGGCCACATATGCTTTCTGGCTATTTTCCAGGTTTCATCTGCACTTGCCTGCATGTTTTTGGAAGGTAAGCTGGGAACTGAAGAATGACAGTTTTTTTTTATTCGATTTGGTTGATTATCTAGGCCAGGGGTGGGCAATCTTATCCACAAAGGGCCAGTGTGTATGCAGGTTTTCTGGATAACTGTTAGGTCAGCTGTTCAAACCCAGGTGTGAGAATTCTTCAGCCAATCAGCTCTCTAATTAGTGATCTAATTAGGGAGTTGCAGCGAAAACCTGCATACACACCGGCCCTTTGCGGATAAGATTGCCCACCCCTGATCTAGGCCAAGATCTTACTGGTCTTGCACTGATAAGAGCGTTATGAGAGCATTCATATTACTGTATGTCATTGAATTTGATGAGGTTCTGGTATATTTGGTGGTAGAAAGAGCTTAGAATATTTCTGAAAATGGAGTATGACAGCTGATTTAGAATTTGAGGGATTTATAATGTTATAATGTGAATTAACTAGTATTTTGGTACTGCTGCTTCAGCCTTTCCTTAGTTTTTACACATGGAAATTGTATTGCATCATTCAGTTGTTGACCACAAGTTATAATTGTAGAATGAAAACAGGTACACATTTTTGGTTACATTAGCCTATATAAAATACAATGCTGTGAAATATTTTCAGAAAATCTAAGAATAGTAATGCACCGATAAGGACATTTCAGGCCAATACCGATTATTCTGAAAACCGACACCGATTCCAATTCTTTGAGTTTAAGCTTAAAGAGAGACTCCACCCAAATATATACAATTCCATAATTCCAAAATATGAAAAAGTCTTTATTTTTGGTAAAAAAAAAAACACAACAGTCCCAGAGCACTATTTTTTTATAACCGTATACATCTTACATATTTATAACAATTACGAACAGAGAGGATTATCATCAAGCGTGATAAACTGTAATTTTCTGAGTAATATATTTTGATTTTGCACTGTCTGCAGTAAATTTTCTTTAGCTATGAAATGCTTGCATTACTGGCGGACTACCGTTACTTGGCAGTACTGCAGCCTTCTTTATTGGAATGGATGATTTTTTTCAGAAATTCTTCACTGTCTCACCTTAAGGTGAACAATCAAATTTATGTGGAAATCCTCGTGAAATTTTAGCAGAGCAATGCTTTCAAAATGCATGTCTAATATCATTTTTGCTAATGTTAAAATAATTTCACACAGCACTTTTTTTAATGATTTGGTACACGGGTTTGCCAAGCAAAATGGGTCACCATTTTAAAGGGAATTATCAGTGGTAAATAATTGGTTCATTTTTATCCATCGGCCAATACAGTCGGTGCATCTCTACTTAAAAATATGGGTGGCAAGGTGTGTTAGTGGGTACACTGTCTCTTTATCAGTGTTTTTTAACCCGGTGCTCTGGGACCCCCCCAGACAGTCACATTTTTGCTCCCCTCCCAGCTATTGGTAGGGATGGGGGTAGAGGTGGATAGTTCAGGTTCAGAAAGACTTTGTACTCTGTGACCATACTGGCTGGTTGAAACAAAATCTTGGTGTGGATTTTTACTTTCTAGACCTGCAGGATCCATCTGTGATGGGGGCTTGAATTCTGCCACTAACCTTTGTCTGTGGAATTTGTTTGCTCATCCTGTGTTTCCTCCTGCAGTCTGAAATTATGCAGTTAGATCAGTATGATTCTGAATTGCCTATACTGTAGTTTGTGCTTGTGTGTGTCCCCTGTGATGGACTGGCATCCCATCTAGGCTGAACCCCACTGTAACCTTGTGTTGCATTAGCCGTTGGAAGATCCTTTTTAAAAGTCGAATCATTATTAATGTGTGACCGCCTGGAATGGCTTAATGTTCCTGTGTATCAATTTTTCCCAAATAATTTTGTTTATTATAACTGTTATTTTGACTTGGATATCTCACTGGTTCATATTTGTAGTAGTTATATTTTGGCTTTGTTTTCTCATTTAATGATTAAGATATTTTAAGACATCAGTTTAGTTCCTGTAAAAATACAGAAGTGGTACTCAGTTTGATTGAATTCTGTAGTGTGCCCGCACAGAGTAAACCAGTTGTTAGATATTGTAGGATAGAAAGTACATGTACACATCTGGATGGTTAACCACTTTCTACTGTATATGCTGCTCACCAGATCTTTGCCGCAAAGAAATCCTGTTTCTCCTGGTTTGCTCTGCATATTTTCTGTAAAACTGTGGTAGAGTGTAGAATGTAGATTTTGTGATGCTGTTGAGACACTGAACTGTATGTGTGACTACTGAATCAAAATGTAATGTTTACCCCGTATATTTATAAGTATTTTTTTAATAAACCAAAATTGTTGTTGCACTTTAAAGTGTATTTTTGTGTATTTGACATCAGTGTTTACGGGGTCAGCATGAATTCCAGCATACATTTAATTACACTTATTGCTCTTTAATTGTAGTATAATAAATTCAGTATCCAGTTGAATTCGTATTGGTGTTTTAACATGGTGTCTGTCACCAGCACGTTACGAGGGTAGCTTATTCAGAAAGAAATGTTATGGGGAGTACCAACATAGCTGAAAAGGTCAGACCATTGCAAACAAAAAATGTAAAAATCCTAGTTGACAAATAGCACTTCTTCGGGTTCTACTGAATACTCTTTTGCTTCTGGTCACTTTGCAGAAGCTCAGGAATTTGAGATGGTTTCCTTAAAGCATCACGGGGTCCTGTAGTTTTTTTGCAGAACCTCAGTGCTCAGCAGACATGACTGAATTCATTGTTTGGCTAGAATAAATAACATTTCCTGATTGTTTACTGATTGGGGCCATTTGATGGTCAACAGCTAACATTGCGATGTCTGTCAAAAGCTGTAACCTTTGCTGCCCTCTGTGGCAGTGTATTTCAACCTATTTCGAGCCACGGCACATTTTTTACATTAAAAAAAATCCCATGGCACACCACCAACCAAAAATGTTACAAAATGACACTCTGTAGCCTGTTTTTTTGGACCAATTAAGTGAAATTGGATAATTTCCCACGGTACACCTTACAATCTCTGGGCACAGTGGTTCAAAATCACTGCTCTATGGAGTGACTGTCTGCTTGTCCACCTTCCCTAAAATTAACATATGGGTGTCAGCAGGGCAGCTAATGTGTGACCGCCAGACAAATAAGTGACAGCAAAGAGCCCAGTTTATGTGACACCATCCCTGTATGATCCTGCCCTCTCATCACTGTTTGACCCAGTTGCTTGTCAACTGGAACATTTCAGCCATGGACTCTCATGTTCTCACTCAAACCTGTGTCATTTCTTCAATTATGTAAGAGTAGAAGAGATTCATACATAATCTAAAGGGATGCAACTCTGCATAGTACCCAGAGATTTAAATCCTATTTAAGAAGTAGTGAGTACACTAAGAAATGTTCCTGAACTGTCCACAAATCCTGAAATTTCCTGGGAATAATTTACATTCTGTGCATATTTAGGCATGTTTTCATGCCTACCATTGTTCATCGCTTTCTACCAGACAAAGTTTAATATGTATAATGTAAAGAATTACAATGCAGAATTCAATGATCAATTCATATTTTAATAATTTGACTACAAAATTGTGAGATTCAGTCCTAAACAGTGAGGGGATTGTATGTATCTGTTCCACTGTTTATCAAGGGGAACGTATCAGGGGAGGGATAACGGTGAATTCAGAAGCATTCCTGCAGCAGTGACATCCTGCTGCATTCCTGCACATAGGACGTTTCCTGATATCTGAATCTCCATCAAGGCTCTTCAGCTACATTATGCAGAGGGTGATGGAGGAATGCGTAATAAGATAACAATAAGATAACAAACATGGCGAGAACCGGGGCGACCACTTCAGACGGTTTTGTTTTGTTTTTTTTTTTTACATGAAATGGTGTTTTTGTGCCTTTATATATCAGAGGACTTGGTTTGAAATACAGATATTATTTGACTATTTTAATATTTGTAAGATTCAAGAGAGCATTTCACTACTTTATGTTAGTAAGGTAGTCAAAACAGTATAAAATATATAGAATAAATAATGCTGATGTCTGACAGTCCATGTACTGGGACTTATTTTTACTCGGATGTCTGTTACCCTAAGCAGCTCTCTTTAAAACATGCCCACTCCCCCTTTTTCTCTACTTTGAAAAAAACATAAATACCATCTTGTCCAAGATGTCGAGGTTTCCAAATAGCGGCTCATTTTTTATGAGATCAAGGTTCTGGACTATTTATCATGAAAAAGATCAAAGCTCAAGTTAATCAGAAATGCATTTATATTTCTAACACTTTCAAGCTGTTTGCTTGTCTCAAAGAAAGACATATGGACATATGGAGACATTACACTACACATTGTCGCTCTATTTCAAACATAAGAACCAATAGGAGTATGGCATTCGTCAGACGGCATATTAAGCAGCCTTAATTAGCCGTGTGTTTCTGCACCAAGCTGCAGATTTTGCAGACCATACCATACTGTCATTTTGCCATTCATTTGGCTGATTCAACTTTTGCTGTTTAATGGTTTTAGCAGTAATCAGTAGCACATTTACGCTCTTAATATAACTTGAAGAGATGTAGCTTTTCAGTCTACAATGTCCCTACATTTTATTTTCTTAACATTGCAATTAGTCATTACGATGTATTATGATACAAATGCAACTCTTTCATCCAAGTCAGTTTTTCATTCACAATAATAAACGTCTGCCACAACCTCTCACTGCAAGGCCTTATAAGGAAGTCCATTATAATTAAAGCGTTTATTTAGGAAATAATGGAGGGATGGCACATCCTGTACTACAACAGGGATAGCCAAACCTTCTCATAGACTCACACTCCATGTTTCTATCGTTCAGGAACAATCATGTCCTGCTTCCGGGCACTAAAGCTGGAGAGGCTACCAGGAGCATGACCCAGGCATCAGGGCACACCCTGCATGCAGTGCCAGTCTACCACGCTCCACACATACAGAGCCGAAACCCAAACCCTGGAGGTATAGGGCTACAGTGCTACGAAATATGTCCATATATTAAAATGTCATAGTGTAAAATGCTTGTGAATGTAAGGTAAAAAAAAAAAGTAAAAGCTTAGGTTTGTCTGTCTCTGAAAGAGGTCAGCCCCAACAGGACCATTCTTTCCAAAGCTTGGCTGGCACTCTGCTTTTTTTCCTGTTCCTTCTTGTTTTAAGTTCATGTTTTCTGACAGAAGAGTCTCCAGCTTATTGTCTTACTGCTGGTGTTTGCTGCTTGTATAACCAAAAGGCATAATTAACGCCCAGACACGGTGGCCGTCTTTGCTTTTTCTTTTCTCCTTTCTTTTTGTCGTTTGCAAATGACAGTGGAGTGAATCACGGCGTGTGCAGTGAGCAAAACACTAAACTCGGGGGGGGGAAGCAGTCAGCATTTCTGAAGCAGCATTAATGAGGCCTAGTGGTGCGGGCTTCCTGTGCAGGGCCTAAGAAAACAAAGAAGCTGGAGAATTCCCGCGACTCCTACGAAGCAGACTTTCTGCCAGGCATTTCCTCCTCAGGCTCACACACGAAAAAGGGCCGGAAACCACAGATAAAAACTTTTAGTCTGATCAGGCAACAGTCAGACGTGAAAATTACCTTACAAGTTATAGGATGGTTTATTTGGAAAACACGGCATGGAAAGTGACTTAATCCTGAATAAATAAGAAAAGAAGCAAACTGAATTCTGCTCACGTAAAAAATTTAGGGGGGTGTTTTGTCTAGTAGGCGAAGAGATGCAATTTCAGGTGTCAGTCTATTATTTAGTGTTAAGTAGGCACACCCCCCCACACCCAGCCCCGATGCTGCGCTGCTGTGTTTCCAATTATAAGAATGTAGTCTGTATCGTTTTATTAGGTACTGCCTCTCTGTAAAAACAGTCGTAGGGCTGCAGACAGATATGTAGTTGCAGGAGTCTTTCTGAGCAGGAAAGCTCTTGGGCCTGATGTGAAAGCAAATTGTGTAAACAAGTCCTAAGATGCTAATTACCCCCAGCGGAAGAGCCTGAACTTGTCCACACAATTGCTGCCAAGAGCAGAGCAATTAGGAAATGTCCTACAAAACGGAAACACCCACTAATCTCCTAGTCAAGTCTCGCCATCTCTGTACCTTCACAGGGACACCGTTCCATACCACAGCGACTAGGGATAAATAAAACTCGTCACTTTGTTCTCTTGGAAATCACACAGTGCAACAGTCGTGCTTCACTCTGCTTTTTAATGCACAGAACATTTTGTTTAAATGACTGTCTGTCATTTACCTATTATGCTGTGCCATGGTGACCTCTAGGTTTATGGCCTTGAATCCTGCCTCAGGTTCCTCTAGTGAAGATTACATGCATATCCATTTCTTTGTAGGCTTTATCACTGTTTATAGTCACTATGGTGACACAGGTCGGGGAGATGCTTGAATGCAGACGGAGCTCAGCCCCCCATTCAGCGCTCACAGTGAGCGATACTGTACGTAAAATGATTGTGACTGATAGCTACGTGTGACGTTGTTAGATGGACCAGAGGAAAAGTGCTGGTGAGAGGCAAACAGATTTTTCTCTGTCCTTGTTCATTTGGTCTTGGTAATGCCTTGGTCGTTTAAAATCTGATAAAAATATATATTGTTGAGTCTGTAGTGTGATTTTGTCGCCAAGTGAATTGTTATGGGGCTGGCCCGCCCACGCTATGATTTCTGGCTCCCCTATTGGTGTTTTTATGGTATACATTACCAGCCAGGTACTGACGGATAAATGGAAAGCTTTGGATGTGATAACAGTGAGGATTTCAGGTCACGGAATCTGGGCAAAAAAGTTGCTTGAATACATCCAATATTCTATTGTATGAATCATTGATCACAGCTGCTCATTCATGCTTTCATATACAGGTTGCATATGATCAGGTGTTACAGCACTGGGAACACACTCGTTTTCATATCTCTGCTTCTTCTTCCAAGTCGGATGCCCTGTGTTAGACCCTGAGTCCCGTAACTCACTGGCAGTAACCTGCGAGTGGTCATATGACCAGACGTCTGAATTTACACCAGCTCTGTAACAGAGATCTATGGAAAAAAGCCATCATTTGCCTACCCTGGTACTATCAAAGACAGCCACACGGAGGCTGCTGCAAGGGTGACATTTAGGTCATGTGAGACTATATAAAAAGCTGATAATCTGATGGTGCTGTATTTCACACAAAATGCCTGCTGCCATAAAGATTCTTTCCTCATTACATTTGAAACTTACTGTCATGTGCAGAGGACTGTGGTAATAATCCAGTTTCTTAATTTATCAATTGACGTAAAAGGTTTTAGTGGTTAATGACTCGATTGTTCTTTCATAATGTTCATAATAATAAATAAGAACACTAAATTCGCTTTTTGTAGTCATATGAAGTTGCAAGAAAGTTCTGCAGAAAAAAACAAACCAAAAGGAAGGCAAGCAGATCTTAGTAGAGAAACCAGGAGGAAGATAGCTTTAGCTGTCCTTAATTATTTATCTCTAGCAGTGGACAGACACAGGGACACACTGCAGCATATACTGTAACGTGGCTGCACAATCTCCTCCAATAAACACAACAGTAGCAACAGATTTAAAAGGCAAGGTTTACAGACCAGGCTCACGTAGCAGCATCAAATAATTTAACATGATCTGGTGTAATGGGACGAGGTATTCATGCAAAAAATAATGTCAAAGCCACTATCTACCAGTCCTGGGGAGGCGGTTTTGCTCTGATCCTGGAACGTTTATAATTTAGCAGTCTCTCAATGGTGAGAGGCTGTGAAATTAACCCCCCACCCCGGCTATTTTAGACTGCACTAAAATGCCATATGATCTCTTTCAAAATTCAAGCATAATATTAAGATAGTTTAAAAAGGGTTGGATTATGCTTTGGTGATGCAAATACAATTTTATTTCAGCCATAAATGCTCAGGAATGCAGACACAAGCTGGGACAAAAATTATTGATAATAATTGTTAGTGCCACTTCTAAGTGAAAAGGAGATTCCTTCATGCACTCTTGCTGTAGCTGAAGGGACAATTGTACAAAAAGATCTAAATAATGAAAGGTGGAAATCTGAGCTGAGAGGAGGATGCCGTGGGGGGGGAGACGGGATCTCCCGGATCTGACCGGTATCGCCTGCCAGGTCAGTGCCATTTATCAAAGGCTACTCACTGGCTACTCACTGGTTAGGAAAATATAAGAGGAGGTGGGGAGCGAAGAGCATAAGCACAACCAGACAACATTCCTGGCAAATAAATGACAGCATTACTCCCAGGAGACAGGTACTCAAAAGTGTATCCTGAAGCTGGAACTCTGCCACACAGATTAGATCAGTGATATATTGTGGCTATATATATTAGGCTGAGCACTGAAGCTAGAAATGGACGTGGATTTTGAAGCAGCTAAGAATAAAGGAAGGACACTATTCTTACCACAAGAATCCTTAGTCCGCACATTTCGACAAAGATTAAAGATCCATTATAGATCCAGTGTAAAAGTAAATGAATAGTAACAACAGCTGAAATAACAGCTAAGCATCTTCTGACAGGCAAAGCACTGATGCCCCCTGATGTTGAATTTCATAGTGCAATGCTTCAACTAGCATGATAAAAATAAAACAGTACTACATTTCTAAATCGTGAAGGCCTTGCCTAGTCCACAAGTTGATTAAGTTAAGTTAATTAAAATACTAAAAATTAGAGTGCGGTGGGATGGTGGTGCACACCTCCAGGGTTGAGTGCTCCAATCCCGCCGACTGTGCCGTGTATTCTGTGTTTGCATGTGTGGACATGATCCCTTTATGTAATTATTTGCATGTACGACAGGCTCTTTTTCACGGTCATCCCCAGCATGAGGGGGGCCCGCAGCAGTGTGTGTGCGTGTGCCCTGTGACGGACAGGAGTTCTGTACAGGGCCACACTCCCGCCTCGCACCCTGAGATTGGCTTCAGCTCCCTCTCCCCAATAACTTTGCCCAAGATAAGCAGTTGGAACATGTATTGGAGCATGAGAAACCCAGATCCATAGCTGATTATGCTATTAAAAATGTACCAGCTGGCATGAGAGCATGCATGGCTAATGCATATGGAGATATGTAACATTACAAAGCAATACAGCCTGCTTGAAAGGATTTATCCACTCATCAGTAACTACTGCTGATTTATTACATTATAAATTAGTAGAACTGTTTTAGCCCTTTCTTGATGATGTAGCTTAACTCAGTAAAACAGGAAATAACCAACAAAAGCATCAGTCATGGGAGGAAAGAGTTTTATATGACAGGCGGGTCTTTAGGACGGTCAGCTGTGCTTAAGGCCGAGCGTCAGGCTGAAGAATAGAGCATGTAAGCATGGGGGTGCAGGAACAGCAGAATGAAGACCTTTATGTTCAGGTCAGATGGCTGCTTGGCAGAGACAGTGCTGGAGGAAGAATGAGCGCTTTACAGGATATCGTTCCTGGGGCCCCTCTGCCTCTGAGCTCAGCCCCACCACGAGCCAGCGATTCCTGTTTTTGCATCAGCACTTTTGACTCCTGAAACATGCTGACCCTTTCCAAAAAAAAATAAAAAGCGAGAAAATGGCAGCACCCAGAGCACTGTTCTGTAGTGGGCTCGGAGCGGCCGGCTTCCTGTTTATCTACGCGGCACCCACCCCCTTTTCCTTCTGATTTCCAGTCCCAGGGGAAGTCCGGGACTGCACAAGACGAGCTCTGCCTCAGCTTTTGGCCATCTGACCACCAGACACATGTTCTCCAGACGCTGGAAACGCAGCCTGACGCACCTAATTCCCATTTGGCTCCAATTTCGCTGCAAAGCTCTGTCTTTTCAAACCAATGACATTTGCTAAAGCTTATCGTATAAAACCACGGAATATCGGAGAAGTCTGGAGAAGTCGTACCACATCATTACGTTTCAGCAACAATCTCAAACTTAGTATTGGTATTTAACCCTTTTCCCGTGATAATTTCCCCATGTGAAATTTGCCTACCGTTTAATGATGCTCTGGGGTCAGACTGA
>JAODKL010000118.1:11657636-11671874 GCA_026780765.1 Petrocephalus schoutedeni | reverse complement strand
ACCCCTCATTCACCGGGCCCCGCCGTAACACGAGATCAGGGGTCCTCCCCCCAATGAGATTCAGCTGCTCTCTACAGAAACGATCGAGCTTCTGCCAAATCCGAATTTACTAAAAATGATAAACACCTACAGTACTGTGGGTCAGTCTTAGGCAGTCAAAGAAAATGTTTAAATTATCTTCATGTTGGTGTAAAACTATGACATCTGTCAAAGCGTGTTAGCCTATTCCAAACCTCTCCTAAAGTCACCCCAAAATATGCAGCAACCATCTAATATACACAAGTATTTTTTGACTTAATCACTAGTATGCTGGTATTTAGGGTAATCAGTACCTCCTTGAGTTATTAACTAGTTAATTAAATGAGCTGGTGGTGAAATTTAATGAACACATGGAATGATTGAGGTGTCCCTGAGGAGAGGCAGCAAGATGTCATGGGTTCTGGGAGAACAGAAGATATTCCTGTTCATTTTTATTGTGTTACTCTAACTTTGCATATGCTCTAATGTTAGATAGTGTTTTTGTTTGGAGCAAATATACACTTACTACCCAGAAAAATAGCTTTAAACATTTACGTTGCCTGCCTAAGACTTCTGCAAAGTACTGCATGTACCAGCCTTCATTAAATAGTATCCTAATCCACTTTATTTTATTTACTCTGTATATTAACATTTGTTCACTTGGGTTTGGTGCAGTTACCTCATATAAGACTATCTGAAGTATTTCAAACCAGCCTTTATTTCGCACAGTCATTCAAACAGTGGATATTAATTTGCGTTTCAAATGGTCCAATGCTAACATGACAACTGGTATGAACTGAACGAATAACAAATTTTCAGTTAGTAAAAATCACCTAAAGGTAATATAGATAACTTCCAAGGTCTGGTAGTTGATACTTTAGCAACAAGAACACTGAAACAACTTCAGTATTTGTTTTTTCTCCTCAATTTCTATATCTGAATAAACGCGGCTGTTCCTCCAAGATGCTGGAACATCAGACGACACGAATGTCCAATACTGCAAATCATTAAAGAACAGCACTCCGCCAAACATAATCCAGGCCTGGCCAGTAAGGTGCTTGACCATATTTGGGCTACTATATTTGGGTTCCTCACGAAAAGTCAAGCATTCCAGACTCATTCGGGCTTCTTTTGCCTGGAAAGCTTGCCGCCAGTACGAAACACTCACACCAAGCCATACAGCATCCATCCTTTTTAAAACAATACTTCTCATCTTGATTCCATCCCAGAGTGACGTCTTCCTCCTTTTCCTGCCCCTCAGGTAAAACTAGACAGGATTAGCAAGTAGCCCAGTTGAGAGATCTTGATTCCTTCCAGGAAATCCACGAGCTTCGGAAGGGCAAAAAATATTTTTAAAAAAACCAAGCCCTCACATTCCCCAAGGAAACTCACGCAGCTGGAAAGCCACTGTCATTGAACATTCTAATGCAACAATAAGAGGTTATAAAACAGTCCACAAATCTGCAGGTTACAAAGGATACCAGGGAAACCAGCGAAAGGCACAGGCTGTGGCAAGAGCCGCTCCACTTGGTAGCTGTAAACATTTCATTTCTTATTTATAAAGACAGATATTGCAACCACGTCAAAGATGTATCCAAGGCAGTCACAGAAGGCCAGTCGACAGCGCTGAATGCAAATATAGACCAATTATTCAGAGTATTCTTTTAGAGGCTTAATACAAAATTAAAAAAAACTATTTTCTTAATAATATGGTTAAACATAAGTGTTAACTAATTTAAAGTTAAAGCTTACACTGATAGTATAAGCGATGATATAACTTGCTTTAATCACGTAAGCTACATATACTTAAGAAAAAACAATAAAAAAAATGTCTATGTTAAATAGACCTTAAGCTCACCAACCGCTGCAACAGCACTGATGCTAACACTGGGGCCTGTTAGCTTTCGAAAATGCATAAACTAGTGCTCCGAAAAACACATTCCCGGGCAAGGTTAAAAAAATAAAACATAAAAGGAATTTCCTGCCCCCTCAGATCAACAGGCATCAAAAATGAGTCCGGTGGATGCCAGCAGGGGAAGGGAGAGGTGGTCACGGCCGAGGGCGGCCAGGCCCAGTCTGGCCTGGGCTGCTAAGGCAGTGCGTGCTAATTCCATGTAAGAGAGCGAGAGGCAGACGGCACGGCAGAGATCACGGGCCGTGGAGATCCCACCCTCGCCATCGCCACCCTAGGCATTGTCGTACTTCTGCAGGGCCTCCTCGAGCTTGGTGGTGATCTTCTGGAAGAAGCCGATCTGCTCCCGGAGGAAGTGCTGCATCTGGGCCTTGAAGTCTCGCACGCGGATCTGATGGAAGTGGTGGATCTCAGCCAGCGTGGCGAAGGAGATGATGTTGCAGCGGTCGCAGATGCCCTCGGCGCGCGATCCTTCCATCTTGCCCTCGTCCACATGCTTCTGGCTCTCCTTCACTTTCGTCAGGGCTCCTGCGT
Source organism: Petrocephalus schoutedeni (assembly GCA_026780765.1). NCBI lineage: Eukaryota > Metazoa > Chordata > Actinopteri > Osteoglossiformes > Mormyridae > Petrocephalus > Petrocephalus schoutedeni. Next base: position 11,669,410 of record JAODKL010000118.1, on the reverse strand, counting down.
GGACACAGAGCAGAGGAGCAAGGTTTAGCCACTGCGCAGATACTCTTTTGGGCAGTGGGGCAGCGTGATCACACCTGACCTCAACTCCTGTACTCACGCCAAAATGGAGAAGCACATTTGCTGCCTGGCTGAAGAACAGACTAGTTTTTCCCTTTTTATCCATTAGAGTAGGATAATCACCTTAAATCATTTGGTGGGTGAAGAGAAAAAAACGAAGGTTCTTGTACATGGTTCACAATTTGTGAACCAGCGCAACTTTCTGTGGTCATAAACATCACAAATTCAAAGCAAGTGTGATATAACACATAAAAAAACACACCACAAATTTCATCTTCAGAATGTTATTCCAAATAAAGACAGACAAATAGGAAAGGAGGAGGATTTCTGTTTGCTGGATTCAGTTTGCACATCATCCCCTGGCTACAACCGAATAGGCCTATAGAAAAAAAGTATATAACAATAAAAAAGAGCATAAATTACTTGAGACAACTGGAGGAAGTTTCCCATGAAAGACGAATTTACACCCTTTTGGTACTGCCATGAAACAAGTGATATCATTCAACAGCTGCATGACTTCATCTCACTATGAGAGAAGGATTTGCACAATTTCAACCTCTCCAAACAGCTCAAGGGCCCAATGTTGTCAGCTTGGAAAAAAAGAAAAACATTATTTATGAATTTAAAACACCCAAAGTATTTTATCTTATCTGCTTGCTACTTCGTGACAGGAAAATTAATCAGGCACCATGAAAACTTATAAAAATAAAATAGAAGCCATTTTGTAATTTGAAGCTCTTAAAAGTACTATTCTAAGACAAGACTACGATCTGAAAAGACTAATTAGGGAAATATGTGCCATTTTATATGTGAATTCCAAAAGCCCATATGCTATGACACCTACCCTCCATAGACATGCGCACGCAGTCAGTGTCACGCAAAGGAGCATTAATTATCCAGCCAAAAGATGCTGGGCAGGTTATCAGTTGACATTATTGAAATGGCTGCGAGCCGGAGCATCTCAAGCTGACGTGTGGCATACCTCTAGGGAAGATTTCATCATCTCTGCATTCGAGAAAAAGCAAAGCCACGACAGCAGGAATGATAAGCAGTTAACGACACTCGTCACTCTGTGACATAGGTGGCTATCTGATTTTTGAAGCTGGGAAACCGGTGAATAAGCTTGCGGCCATAAATATACAAAGGAACAGCAATTACCAGGGAACTCCTCAGTGCAAATATGGGAAGGACTTGGGAAGAGGCACTACTGAGCACAAGCTTCCCTTCTTGGGGTCAAATTCCAGCTTTGCCTTTATACCCAAGCAGCAGAAAAAGTAGTGTGAATGTTCACATAATATGATTCACATGCCAACTAAAACTTCTTGGTTAAACTGATATTTTTGGTACAATCATTTGTGCATATACATACTTTGCATTTCTAGAATTACCTCTTGGGATCAATACCACCAAAATAATTATTGGTCCATATGCTAATGCAAGGATGACAATAGCTTCTAATGTATTAATTTGGCTAAATTAGTGGAGAACAATCAAACATAAAACAATTATCACAAAAGCTGTGACTGTGTTAAGTAATAATAATAAAAATACAGTAAAATGATTCAAATAAGAAAAAAAAAAAACTAATAAGGATCCTGTAACTAATGCTGCATGGGCCACAAATAACAGGACCTATCTGTAAATAATCTCTGACCATGAAATATGTAGGTAAGGCACTTATAGCTCAGCGAGGGAACCAATATTTTTCCGCAACGCAAACTTAACGTTTTCCTTGGGCTTCACGCATTTGCCGTCTGTGGGCGTATACGCAATCGCCTTGGGCCACTTCTGTTTGAAGAGCATGATTTCTCACAGGAGGAGCATGGCACTTCTGATTGGTGAGAATGACTGTCACAAGGAAACTATTCTCACTAGAGTCTCAAACCCTGTGTCCTGTATTATGCATATCCAAATCGCATTGTTTGAATTTGTGATTTTGATTTGGAACTGATAAATCTTTCAGTCTTAGTCATAAGGGACTCAGCCGATAGGATTTTAATAAATCCTCCTTTCAAGCTCTTTTTATCGACATTCAATTACGCAAGCACGAATACTGGAATCAGTTATTTGCCTTCATCCTTTGCTTTAAATTCTCTTTCACAATCATGGCAAAATGACAGCAACAAAAAGATAATTAGCAGCTACTGAAAGACTCGGCAATATAAAGGCATTCTTGTGCATGACAGTTAAGTCCAGCATCCTTGGCGACGGCACAGTTTATTCACAACCAAAGACCAGTTCAGAGGAAACAATGAGATTTGTGTGTTCAGTTTACAGATTATTGTGCATCTCTTCCCTCAGTTAGTCTCCTCGCATTACTTGATATACCACATAACAACATGCTACAGTACGGGGCCCCAGAACAAGGATGATATGCATTCAAGTGCCACGGTGGATACCAGAATGACCACTGAGAGTAACCTTAACTACAAAGACAGCAATCTCTCAATTTCAGCTTTAACTGCTACCGTGTTACACTGAAGGCATCTTTTTTTTTGTCAAGTAGGGAAGCCAAATCCGAAACACTGGGGAGATGAACCGGAGTGGCATTCCGCGTAAGACGTGCCTGTGCATTTTTACTGCCTCCCAGAAGTTAAGTTACTCACCAAGCATACAAGGCTCCCCCCACTGACGTTTCTCCAAATGCCTCAAGCCCCTGCCAGTTCACATGCAGCTATTACCCCGATGCCAGAAATGCAGGCCAAGTCATCTATACCACTGACCACTGTGGTACAAAAAAACCCACGTAAATTAATTTACCTTCTGCTCATTGCAAATTGACCAGATTTATTAGGTAACACAGCAGGAGACATTTGAAGATTTGAAGATCTCGAAGTTTAAAAAAAACAAAAAACAAAAAAAAAAACGCAACACAAAGTAAATAAAAGCCAGTGCCCTTAATTGCCAGCTTCCGTGGCGCCAGATGCTTTGACGTCTTTGACACTTCGACCGGCTTCTGATAAGGAGCCGTGGCAGATTACTGAGCAAAGGGCTGCGAGAGGGCATGACAAAAACAAGGCACAGTAAGGGCCGGGCAAACTGAAGGTTACAGTAAGAAAAAACCTGCACGCAAAATGGAGACTAGACACAGAGTGAACGGAAACGCACTGAAAAGCCATAAAAGAAAAGCCACACATCCACTTCCCTGTGGCGACTTCCTGCTAGCCCTCCACATTCCGTACTCAACCTCTTTTAACACTAACCCCCTGATCCGGCCACAAAATAAGCTTAACAAGATACTGATGCTAACAAGTATCAGCTGGTCTTCATTAAAGGGGTTACCTGCGGACACAGAAAGCATGGAAAAAAAGACACTACAAAGGCTCTAAAACGAAGCTTTTTTAAACGCGGTAACAGACTTGACTTGGAAATGGTGGTGGCGGGAAGATTGGTGTCCAAACTGTACTCTATAAACCTGAGGCCCATTCGGCAAAGAACTGGAACAGCCGAGGAGCACCTTCAGCCACAGGCTCATGTCGTAAAGACAGAACTGAAGGCTGTAGATCATTTCCTCAAGACCACAACAAACACACCCAACCACTGACCTACTCTGTCTTCATTGGCTATCCCTTAATTATGGTTTGCTGGCAACAGTGGATGCTCCTGCATTTCGCATTTGTCACAGCTCTTCAGATGTTAGGTTCTTCTAATATTATGCAATGCATGGTTTAGCTCCTACTCCACTGCTAACTAGTTACTCGGTCGCTCATTGAAGCCCAGCCTGGCAACTCATATCCAAGTTGGCTTCCTGACAGCCATATGCTTGTGCCTCACACCTACGTCACATCTGCCAAGTCATATAAATGTACTGTCATACCTTTGCTCCATCCATCTGGGCTCTATGCCCCCAACCCCACCCAATCCATTCCACCGGCACCAAGTCACACACCTTGCATGTTTCCAAGCATACTTTGCCCCACTTGTACCACGTGTATCGTACCCGTGCACTGTCATATTTCTTTAATAGGGGTTTGTTGTACTGGGCATATTAACCCAACAAAAATGTCCCTGTTGGGTAACCAACAATGCTTATAATAATCTTAAAATAAAATTAAAGCACAAAATGACAAATTGCGCTATAATGTAAAAAGTACTAAACATACCAGTTGATGACACAGGTTACTATTCAAGCGCCTTAGTTTAAAAAAAATAAATAAAAAACTATTTAGTCTGTATTAGGTAATGCCCATTGCATAATGCCATTTGCCAGCAGCCATAGCACCTGCAGTTCAGACTAGGTACCCCATCTAAAGCTAAGCAGGTTTGGGTCTGGCCAGTACTTGGATGGAAGAACAAATAGGAAAGCAGGGTTGCTGCTGGGAAAAGTGCTGGCCAATCCAGTGCAATGCAGTCTGTGCAGATGCCAGTGCAGTGAGGGGGACACCGTGCTATAAAAATGGTGCAGAGACAAACGGAGGCCCTGACTCTCACAAAAGATCCCGGGGCATATTTTGAAAGAGCAGGGGTGGTACTTCCTTGTTCGGGCTAAAATTGCCCACTGTAGCCCTATCGGATCTGTTCTCCTAATCATCCCCTATATCTAGGTCAGTGCTACACGGCCGTGGTTGGAGTGGCTCCCCATTGGTTCTGTAAAGTGCTTTGGGTGCTTAAAAAGATTCCTCACAGACAAAATGCTGCAAGCTGCCGTATTCATTAGGCAACTGCCACGACAACAGAGATCAGCACACATACTTCCTAATTATACGCTTTCTTCTAGCAAGTGCCACAGAGGCTTTCCCATTTGTGGCGACATGCACTTCTCTCATTGTTTGGTTCACATCTAAACATTAAAAGGCATGTAGACAACACCTATAATAAGCATGTCAGTAGGAGAAGCGGCTCGAAAAGTGACTTGGGTTCAAAGACATCTGGGTATAAATAAAAAGATCAAAATGCAACATAATTCCTCTGACAGCAATAATCCCCAGAGGGAAACCATAACAGATATTCATAAAATTATGATCTATAATGAAATGGAAACACTTCCAATTATTCCTATTCATGTCATCGGATTAGAACAGAACAGCCAAACTTTACTCATCCCTGTGGGTAAATTGCCTTTTCATCAATCCAGTCTTGTTCTCCGTGAGACGCACGGACACAGGTGAGGGCAAGTTTGGGAGTCACAATGCAGGGTCTGTCTGGCCCCCCTGGAGCAACTGGGATTAAAAGGTCTTGCTCACGGGCCCAACAGTGGCATCAGTCTTCTGGCCACCGGATTAGAACCAGCGATTATGCGATCATGGGTCCTAACCCACGAGCCATCTACTACCCCATCCACTGAGTATGTAGGTATGGTAACATTTCAGTCCAAAGTTCAAATCACACATAAGCTATTGAGCAAAGCAAATAAATTTAACAGCTTCAAAATTACAAGGTAAAGCACACTGTTCCCTGGGTCATGAGGATTTGCTGATCTGATAAACAACCATTCCATGACCAGTATTTACTCTTTTCTATGTGGTGTGATACAGATTTATATATAAAGGTTACAGCAACATTTGCTGTTGTTTCTCTCTAAATGTGGATGATTTTAAAGTGAGAGGCTGAAATGCTAAAAAAAATGCTGTAGAATTCAGACTAACTAAAGCAGGAGCTCTTAAAAGGTGCAAATTATGACCACAAGCAAGACACATTCACAGTGTGTCACTTCCCCGTTTTCCCCTCCAAATATAGGTCCATTAAAATGGCCAAGGTTCACTTTCCTGTTGGTAAGGAAACGATGCAAGATGTGAGGTTAAATATCAAGGATTTTAAGGAACAAATCACATAGCCGGAAAAAGAAAATGTATTTCTTGTTGAATTTGGTTGCATCCAGACTCATGGAGAAACCCCAGTGGTCTCCATCCGTGGAGCCGTCCTTCACAAGAAGATAAGGGTGATGGTGAAGCGATAAACCGTGCGATTTATGACGGGAAACGGAGGGCAGGGCATTTCATGCTTTTAATTACTGAGCTCCAACTGCAGCGCAAATCCTGGTGCATTGCCTCAGAATTACTGTCACACAAATAAGCACACAAATGCGCGTTGGGGGTTCCCATGGAAATGGGAAAAAATAAAAAACCAACAACAATAAGACAGCTGGGTATTTCACTGAGCGATTCAGGGTAAGTACTTTAACTCTAGGGTACTACAGTAGGACCCCTTCCGGGACTTGAGCCACAGACCACCGGCTTATGGATCCCTAAACACTGTGCTGCCTTCTGCCACGAAATATAAGAGCGATTATAAGCTTAATGGTAACTTACTTACTACCTCCAAGGAGTAAACCAGGCAGATTCATCACTTGACGATGGCACGACGTCGTCATTGGGGAGGTAACTGAATGCAGAAAAGCTTTGAAGGCGTCAGCTTCTTTCTCACACGGACTCCTCACCCACGCTTCTTCCATAGCCTTAAGTTCCACGGCAGCGGCACATTAGCAAACGCATCGAGGAGCCTTCAATACCTTCAACTGCCTCAACACATTACAGCAAACATGGAGTCTACTTCTAATTCTAACGGCTACATTTACAGTGCTGAATAAGCCAGTCTGAAAATAAACCCATAACTTTTGATTCATCAGGGAGATTACATAAAGACATAAAGACACAGTTTGGCCGCATGGGCCTTTTGTGGAGAAGGGTGGGTGTCTAAAGTACTGCCTGATGCATCTTACAGCTTCAGGCCCCCCTAACAGGGGGCGGCATGAGTGAGGTAGTGTACGAAGCAAGCATTCATATTTAAGATGGAAATACACAAGGCCATTCACCCTCCCAAGCCAACAGCTAAACACAAGCCAAACTCAAGGGACGCCAGCACACAAATCACCCGTTTTCATGAGTAAGAAAAATACTTCACTGAACCATACAAGCATTTCAAAATTTCATTTATAAACATTCTGTTCCTGCAGTGGTTTGTATCTATAATTTAAAAGGTTAATAAAGTAAAGAATGCATTGCGCCTATATTTTTAGTGTAATCAAAAAAAAAAAAGAATTAAGTACTCATTTCAAAGACTGATGTGTGACAAAATCGAGGAATTGATGAAATTGCTTAGTTACCAGCCGGTCTCTCCTAATGCTACTGTGCACACAGACAGTCTTGCACACTTGCAAGTCTTAATGTGGTTTTTTGAGGTGTGGCGTGAATCGTTTGCAGGGTCCATGTCATCTCAATTTCTCTTAAACAGCAGGGGAGGGTAAAAAGCCTGAAGTCCTCGCATATTGTATGCGGAGCAGTAGAGAATAAGAATGAGCGCGATTTCAAATGAGACAAAAGACAGAAAGCCGATGACTTCACATGTCGACTTGGCAAAGGCTGCAGTTCAACCAGTTGGCAGCAATACATATATACTGGACATAACACAACGAAACATGACCCCATACACGTAGCTACTTTCCATAACGAAGTTCAAGATCCAGACCAGAAATTATGAGAATGTAAGTCAGAGCTCATTTCTATCTAACAACAAACTACCATAAAAGTGTACATAAAAGGCAAGGGAAAGCCACACCAGAGTACCTCAAAGGTACGTCAGCAGGCCATATGCGATGGTAACCCTGTATCACATTTCAGTATATTTACATTTAGCCAAGTAAAAGAAGCATTTGGCAACTTACATTCTTTATCCTTTCATGGAGCTAGAGATTGTTACTGCAGCGATACAGATGCTGCAGATGCCGATTCTACATATACATTCTAAGATGCCTGCAAGAACTTAAACTGACAGTCTTCAGCTAAGAGATCCTTGCCCGTAATCGACTTTTGCCCCATTTAAAAACAACAGCCCTTCAGTACACCATGACAACTCCACCGTACAGAGGGTCGCAGCTGTAGATACCTGGTTATACTGGTAAGAATATCTGATAGCGCAGCATTGCAGCTTTGAAGCTCCAAAGCCCATGCTTACAATTTCAAGAGATAGATAAAGGCAATGCAGGTATTCAAACTCACAATAAGCAGGCAGTTACCAGCTGCTAATGAAATTAGATATAATGTCATTCAGTTAAACCATTAGAATTCAAGATTGTTACTTTATCCAACTTCATCCAAATTCATATTGTTCATCGCATACAGATACTTTGTAAGTTTGTTTTTGCATTTTCACAATATATCACAGTATACAGAGTTCAACCTTACCATGGCAGCAAGCGTTTTATGAATGCTTATAAAAACAGGAGTTTATTACTTATTATAACAAAAATCATTTACACTTAGCTAGCTAGTATGACCAACATGATTTATTACATTATTCCTGCAAATCAAGCTCAATAGTGACATATTTTATTGATTATAACGATGTTAGGGATTTCGTATTACCGATTTAGTAGCAGACCTAATTATATTACATAGTCCAAATTTTCAGGCACACACGTGTACTATAGCGAACAGTTAAATGAAAATGATTGCGTTATAGCCGTTAGTAAGAAGGGTACGAATGCACAGTTAACAGGGGTCCCCTGTCAGTCTCAGTACACTCTGCACAGCGATCCATAGCACTTCTAGCAGCGAACAGTATTACATACTTAGCTGCATTTTGAAGCATTACAGCTACAGTATGGTGGCATATGAAAACTACATACTGCACAGGAAATGAAAGCCAGTGTACCAGCAGAAGAGGTACACCTGCCCAGCACTCTAACAGCAGTGCCAGAGCTAAGTCTGAAAGATGGTACAGGAGTGCAGCAAATGCTCATTTAAAGGAACAGCACTATAATGAGATTATCACTGTTGCCGGATATACAGTGCATTTAGCATTACGGCTGAGTGAGCCAGGCGCTAACCCACGTCTACACTGTTACGCAACAGCTACAGAATTAAACCTTTGTGGTGTACATGCAGTCTTATTGGAAAAACATGTTTTTTGCCAGGAGTAGGTCTCTCATTTGTACTTTCCTAAACAGTGGGCAAAAAGGATTGCACAGTGAAATGTAAATTGCTACAAGTCATCAAATCACAACAGCACAACACACAACTTAGCCAGGGAGGAAAAGCGTAGCCCTCTTTGGGCATAGCCTGCTTGGTAACAGGATATACAGGACTGTGGAAATCTAAAACAAAGCAGAAACTCACTCAACACTGAATCCTTAGAACTGGGTTACTAAATGACATTTTCCTATAGATATACTTGACCTGGCTGTTAAAAAAAATTTCACCAACAAAGACTAGCATATTGGAACTGTTCATTAGAAAAAAACTCGTACTTAGCATAATCTGCAGTCTAAATTATAAAAAAGAAAAACCAGTGACTCCTCAAAATCCAAGGAGACATTTATTTATTTCAACTGAAGTCCAGGGCTGTCAGGGCGAGATGAGCCTTGGCACATAATCATCACTTATCTGAGCAGTGTTCTAACCTATGGGACTGGGGGGGGAGGTTCATTCCTAAAATACTGAGTGTAATGAACAGAGGCAACCATGCGTCTACTCCTGTGACAAGCAAAAATATAAGCCATTCTGAATTCAGAAAATACATGATGTTGAAACACATGCTGCATATATAACAACATAAATTAAATTATAATAAGAAGAAAACTTTAAAGAGAAACCATTAAAGCTTAATTTCTTCGGAGACAGGTAGCACGTTATTTCTGTTCCGCATTTCTGAGCACCTGTCTTTCCATGACCCGCTGGAAAGCAGCAGACAGGGTGAAGATGAACTGCGATACACACACATGCCTTGGAGGGCCCTTGGGTCAAAGGGAGCCAGCCAGCTTAGACAGTTATCATAATGCCGACAGAACTGGGGGGCTGATCAACACTATGCATCATAAACTTGCACGCAATTACAGAGTGGAAACTCTGAGTCGGCGATCTAAGGTCAAGTCAATGTATGTTAAAGTGCTATGGCAACACGTTTGAAAAGGAAATGTGATTACAAACATCTCAAGAGCAGGAGAAACAATGGCAAATACTTAAGGGGTGGATAAGTGTTTGGGAATCACAGCAATGTAGATCGGGTGGCAAAGGTTACCTGCCTCTTTATAATGAAGGAGTACAAAGCTGATTAACATTTTCAATAATGGATAAGAAATTCAAGACATGGCATGCAAAAAAGCTCTCAGTCCTACTCGGTACAGAAAGTGTGTGTGTGTCTGAGGGGAGGTTTAAATATGCGAAATTTACATAGGTTTTAAAAAGTGGCAACTTGCAAGCAATTAGGGTACATTGGAGGATGATGACATACAGTAAACGTAAAAAGTACCATTTAACTAGCAGGTACTCAAGAGGTTATTGGCTGCCTGGAGAAAGTGAAACAGTTTCCATTAAAACAATTCAAATTAAAACACTGCTGCAACTTCAACATTCAGAAAATGAGCAACACTCCACTTAAATAAGACAAGAGGCAGAACAGCGAATAAAACTCCCAGGGTATCAAGGGGAAAACATTTTAAAATCCTAATGAAATCACAATCAGCATCATACTACTTCTAAAAACAACATGGCAAAAAGCTTTGACTGTTACGCCGATTTACCGTGCTTAATGATGCTGATGACAGACTGACAAAACCTCTAACTTCACATTTCGACTTGGCAAAGGCTGCAGTTCAATCAGTTGGCAGCAATGCATAAAATACTGAACATATTCAGGTTATTTACCTAAACATTAGTTTACCTTCTGATTCATAGGTATGAAATAATTAGACTTGCAATGACAGAAATATGTCATGCACCGCCTTTTCTCAGGGCTTGTGTTCAGCTGCTTATTATTATCAACTGGGCTTTCAAAGCCTGCATTACGCACAAGCACAAAAACACCCATTCTCATATAACCACCTAAACAGAGAGAGCACATGGGGAACCGGTTAGTGACTCTTCTGCATTTCTGATCCTGAGGCCAGGTAACCACTGAATAAGCAAGTATGCAAACATGATTAGCATTCAAATAAGTGTGAAATGGCCTGACAGTCAAATATCTCACAATTACTTCATAAGAATTTTCAAAATTTACGTTAATTTTTTACATTAAGTTCTCCCCCCCCCAGGATAACAAAAGGAGTCTTTACAGTGTTCAGCCATGGACTGTAGCCCTGATTATTAAGGGAAGTTAACTATGTTACCTAGCATTTCTGTACAACAATTATGCATTCACCATACGCATCACAGTTAAAACAGACGCGCCATCATGTATTATTTACAGCATGTTTATATTGATCAGACACTTATCCAAAGCGGCATTTGAGTGAGGAACGCTTGGGCTCGGAGAGCAGTGTCCGCCAGCATTCCTGCTGGGGTTAAGGGCTTTAACCAAAGCCCCAACCACAACAACATCACTCTGCGGGAGTGGGCTGTGAACCCATAACCTTCTGGGCATGTGCACCGGAGACACGTATGGTTGAAACCTAACGTTGATTTATCGGAAAGCTAATCCCACCAAAGCTGTCCTCTGTGAACTCTGGGTCAGGCTGTAGTGAGGTAAGAACAACAAAGCAATGGTAGGAGAGCAGACTCTCTACTCCCACACAGGATCTGGCTTCAAACCACCCTCCTGAAGGCTGCCTGCACACACCCAGGTGTCAATGTGCATTCTTCCCTCTATATAAATACGGAAAAAACATGATACATTTTTTTTTTACTGGAATGGGGCCTCAACTTATTTATTATGGCAGGAATACGGCCAAAAAGAGTGCAATGAAGTATGTAAAAAATCTGGCACATTTTGGAAATAGAAGAATTTAGTATTTTTTTTATGATGGAATGTTAGTCTGGTATAGATCAGAGTATGGCAATAGAAGA
>JAODKL010000118.1:11640096-11652577 GCA_026780765.1 Petrocephalus schoutedeni | reverse complement strand
GCAGTTTCTGCAATACTCAGACCAGCCCGTCTGGCACCAACAACCATACCACGTTCAAAGTCACTTAAATCACCTTTCTTCCCCATTCTGAAGCTCGGTTTGAACTGGAGCGGTTCGCCTTGACCATGTCAACATGCCTAAATGCATTGAGTTGCCACCATGCGATTGGCTGGTCAGTAATTTGCGTCAACGAGCAGTTGGACATGTTTGCCTAATAAAGTGGCCGGTGAGTGTATGTGTTGATAATACATAGGGTCTCTGTAAAAAAAAGAGTGAACAGACAAAAAATTACATTATATATACAGTACTTCTCATAAGTTTGGGATCACTAGTCTGAATAGGACATATAGCAAATGAACAGGACATGTAGACATTGTCATTGAGTTAGAAGTGTAGTCAGGTGTGCTGTCTCTCAGGGGTCTGTAATAGGGCCACTGCTCCCTAGACCGCATAATTCAACCGTTGCCACCTAAATTTTCACCTCTATGCCGATGACACTCAGATCTACTTCAATGCCGGCTCCAAAGGCAGCCTGCCGCTAGCACATATTGAATCATGCATTTCTGAAATCAAATTATGGATGGGCCACAATTTTCTCAAGCTTACCAGTGATAAGATGGAACTCATAGTCATCCTGTCAAAATCCACACTTAACAAAGTCAGGCGTATTTGTCTCCTACTGGACCACACCATCCTCACCCATTCTATCCTGGTTCACAACCTTGGTATTACCATTGAACCCTGTCCTTTTATGCACATACATGTTTCATGATAAAAACAGTTTCTTTCCATCCACAAAACATAGCCCAGCTTAGATCCCTCATTCATGCTTTTATCTTTAGCCATCTTGACTTCTGCAACACACTACTTGCTGGTATCACTGTTAATGAAATGTTTTCAGTCTGTGAGATATGAAATGAACCAGTCAAATGCTGCCACATTGAATGAGGGACTGTGTCAAAGACTGCACTTAAATCAAGCAGAAGTAGTAGGCATATAGCATCAATGCTATTTGCAACAAGTAAATTGCTTAAAACCTTAACTAAAGCACTTTTAGTTCTATGAAACTATAAGAAACCTGACTGAAGTGATTCAAGGACGCTCTTGTTGTGGAAAGAGGTAAGAAGCTGGGAGTAGAATATATGTTTGAGAATTTTTCAAAATAAAGGAAGTTTTGAAATTGGGCAGTACTGTAGTTACCAAGGTTAGTTGGGTCCAGACCAGGCATTGTAAGAATGGGGGTAGCAGCCGCCAGTACGTATCAGTAGGAACATAGCCAAGAGCTACGGATAGACTGAAGAGTGAGGGGAGGCCAAGCACTGGGGAACTTTTCTTAGTGAGGGGTGTAGGGAGAGGGTCAAGTGAGCAGGTGGGGGATTTTGCAGTAAAGATTATGTCACAAACCTCAGAAACTCTGACAGCTGAGAAGATATTTATATGGCTAGTTGGCGCTGAGACGTTGGGAGAAATTGTGGTTGGAGGGAGTGAGGGGGGAATCGACAGAGGAGCATCTGCAGGGGGGGCCCACAGGCAGTGCATGTTGGAAAGGCCATCCGTGTTTCTATAGGCTGTCCTAGTGTGGTGCTACACTGAAGAATCACATTTGTGTCAGTCGAGGAACCAGTTGTGTGGCCTGTGATGAGGGACGTCTGAAGTGGCGATATCTCAATTCACAGATATCACATTTGATGGCCAGGACCTTCCTCTCCATGGTTGCATAATGCCGGCAGGGGAAAGGCAACTACCCCTAAATTCCCATTAAAATACTCTCTCTCTCTGTAGAGTCTTTATGTGTTGTACAGGTTTCTTTTTGGTTCCCGCCCACAGCCAGGAACGGCATGTTGATAGTTCAATGGGCATCTCTATAGCTCTAACTGAGATATAGGTATTCATCTTATGTGAATTGCTGTGTAATGATGGCAAAATGGCATGTTGTGTGTTTGACAGCAAGAGTAAATCAAATGAACAACTAGAAAACTAGATCAGCAAGATCAGGAAACAAGATACCTACAGACAAAACAAACACAAAAGCTGTTAATATAACACCAAGGGAACATTCCTCCAAGCTGTAATTTAAAACGCTACTAAGTAAAATAATTTGGTTCACAATATCTGTTTTGTGGGGCTGACGATCGATCACCTTCTATGCAGAGAAGTTCATGCAAACCCAGCTCTTTCCCTGCCACCATGATGGTCACAGTTAGAATATATTTACATATTGAACAGACACTTTTAGCTAAAACATACAACTGAGAAGGCAGGGTCAGACGCCCCCTGGAACAATCCGGGTTAAGGGCCTTCTGCAGGAGCCCAATGCTGAAATCACTGTACCTACCCTGGGATTCAAACTGACAATATTCCAGCGAGGCACAAGACACAGCATCCTCACCCACTGAACCGCATACAGAATAAACTATATGTATTTTTACATGGCATCATTTAATATGGTATTTTATCACAGTGTGTTATTATATATATATAAATACATATATTGTATCCATATATGACGGTACATAATTTCAATAATTTTAATGGGGAGTCTGCCTGAAAGTGTTATTAAACGGTAATCACGTGTAAATTGATTGTCTCTGACCCCGTCTAGCTCGTAAAAAAAGCCGTTAGGCAAGATATTGTGTCAAACTTCTATTTCAGCGGCTCGGAAAACGCCCAGTGGGAGCAGCACGTACGCCGCCGACCAGGGGCGCTGTAAAGGGGGGGTAAACGATGACGATTCTCGGGGCCCATGACTGAGAGGGGGCCCAGAGAAGGCCCCGATAAGCTGTGTTGGGGACCCTGTCAAGATTCTTTTCATGGGGCCCAAAATCCTTAGCAGCGCCCCCGCCGCCGACGGACCGAGAGAGAGAGAGAGAGAGAGAGAGAGAATCCGGACGAGAGGCCATCGTCACGTGACGGGGAGGAGCGCAGGCGGCGGCTTCACAGCTGACAGGCGCGCGCCGCTGCGTGCCTCCTCTCCTGATCAGATGACTCCCCCACGCAAAAGAATAGCCAGGATCCACAGTTCCTGTAACGCTGCATTTTGTACGAAACCCAAACGCGGATAACTTACTGTCTGTCAGACCAACGGGGCGGCAGATGGGGTATCGTCCCGGGGGTTTGGACTTGCAATTGTAAGAAGATTAGGTGTAGAGACCGCCGCGTTAACGTTTGACTGCACGACCGAGCTTCCAGCCGTAGCGGGCGGCAGCTGGAGGAATTATAATATCGATTCTGTTTTGCGTGAAAAGGCGGGGAATCCAAAGCGCCGTGCCGACAGTACAGGGTTTTGAATGCATCCATCATACACAAAATACTCAAGCAAGAAGCGAATTTGCCTGTACGACTTCTCTACTTGGAAGAATAACGACGGCTACGCTTAACTACTAACAAAGTAGATGGATTATCTGGTATGATATTTTTCTCTCTCTCACGTCTTCCCTTTTTGTTTTGTTTTTCCACTCCATTCATGGAATGAACGTCGATTTAAATATGCTCGCGTGTGAACGATGTTAAACTGCATTTATCGTCTTCCTTTTCATCACACCGTCCGATCCGTTTCAGTCTTAAAACCGGTGCGCATTTGTTTTGACAACATGCGAACAAAGTTAACAATAACAAATCTCCACCCAGTATTTATTTGCCAAAAGCAGATTATAGTATAATATATACGACACTTTATTGTATATTTTGAATTGTAACCATTGACACGGAAATAGTCACGTCCCAGTGAAAGGAGTTTTAATGTGAGCTTCACATACAGCGTGCCTTTTTGATCCACTTAGGCATGTCATTTAATGTACTAAGTAATGTCAAACACAATACAAAGTCAGGGCATAACTACCTTTCTAAAAAAACATTGAATAGTAAGACATTTTTCTGATTGGAAGTTTAAGACTCGTAAAACACACAATATTTAATTTATAAATGACTATACCGTTTCCCTTTCTCCTGTTGATATTACAATATCATAATATCATTAATCACAATTACTCAGTCACATATTTAATACTCCCCCCTTGTTTGGAAAGTAATTCGGTCATTTGTATAGAGAATAACAAACGGAAAGGTTTATTTGGTGTTAATGCGTTGATTGTTTAGATTCTGTATCGCGTTCATACTATATGTATAATAATCGCTGTTTAGTTTTGGAACTGTCCTTTAAGGACTCATTTACATAACATTTACAAGATTGCCGAACTCGCCTTGCTGCGATTTATTTTTTAAATGTTCTTGCAATTAAGACATTTTTACGAAGGATAAAAAGCTGCCATATTCCGCGATTTACCGTTAAAAAGTCGGATAGTTTTGTAGCAGACTGGTCGTCCGGTATACGATCAATATGACCAGAGTTTCTTGTTTGTATGTTTTATTTCATTTCCTGGTTTACCTTGAATGTCTGTTTGATGATTTACTAGATGCCTAAGCATATTATAGTTGATTGACTAAAGGAAAAGTACAAGTGATTGTTTGCCTGATATTTCACATTTTACAGGTCATGCTGAAGGTAACTCATATCTATATTATATTATATAGTTATTAAATATTTACAGAAGCTGAACACTTGCGTATAAAAATCAAGTCGTAAGTATTGTACTCGAAATGCCTCTTCAATGCATGATGCTGTCAGTGGCCTAAAACATCACAGTACTGAGCTCAGCTTGCCCCAGTATGAACAAGAAGCGCATAGAAAATGTCCTCTACACGGGTAAATCCCACCAAAATAAAACATCAGTACTTTTACGATGGCTCCTATTCTTAAACCAGTGTTGTTGAATTAGGTTTACAGTTTTGGTTATAACGAAGACGAGTGTTGAAAAGGGTAGACTGTCACATAAATGTGAAAATGAACAGCGCCTTGGTTGGCAAGATTGTTGTTGAACACAGAGGTGCCTACTTCAGTAACATGGACAGGTACTACTTTAGACTGCCGGATATAAATTGTGGGTGATTACATGCAGATTACCTTGGCTGCTGTGTATCCTGTGTCATGGAAAGCGCGGAAAAGGCTATTTCTGTAGAATAGTTATCTCATAATGGCATTTTGTGTCTCCTTTAGTGCAGAGAGCAGTAGAAACAGTGTACTACGCCGTGCAGGAATTTGATATAGGCCAAGAAGTCATCACTCAGCATGTTTTTACAAGTTTTTAATGTGGTGACATCTGGGCTGGGAATGACTCGGCATTGTCGCATATTCAGATACTCAAGAATGTGCTTAAAATCACAAAAAAAAAAATTGAGAAAACAGTTCGTCCATTTAAAATAATATTTAGCTGCAATATAATAAGATGTAATTTCCCCCAGTTTTTAGTAAGTGTGCAGCTCATTCATTTTGGAGCTTCCCTCTGCTGTCTGTGCGTGAGCTCTGCATGTACTTTTCCCGCTAGTCATCATTTTCTTCTTGTTCACTTATAGTCTAGTGCATTCGTGAGAAATCTAACAAAAATGAATGAAACTTACAAGAACTGATGACTGATTTGTTCACACTGCCTTCTGTCTGCTGGCACTGCTCATGGCAACAAGTGTGAAACAACGTGATTTCACTGCTGCTCTTAATTTTCTATGTACGTTTACATTGTCACTGTTGTCATTCAAATATTCTTTAATGTTTCCTGAAATTAGTTCTTGATGAAATTTTAAATACGAGTGAGTTCTTAGTGGACCAATAGCGACTTTTTGGTGAGTTGACCAGAATGTGAACTTCTGCCTTGCCTGGCCTAGTAAAGACAGACTTTATTGGTAGATAATAGCAAGTTCTATTTAGTTACTGTTCATTTTGGGTACATTTTTTCTTTTTTTTTTGGAGGATTTTTTTGTATTAGGAATATTGTATAATATTGTAGTTTGCTTTCAGATATTGCAATGTGAATTTTCCAGTATTATTCAGTCATAGTTTTTAGGCTACTTTAAATGTTATAGTTATATTCAAGCCACTTATGAATGTAGTTCCAACAGTGGAAGGCACTCACACTACAAATTACCTGACAATAGGTCATGGCTTTCTGCCATCAATTTTGCCAGATAACATCTTTATTGGTAAGGTTCCTTTTTTCTTTCCCTTTTCTCTTTAGCCTTACTGGAGTTTGTTCTGGAAGACTGACTTTTTTTTGTCACCTCCCATCTAAACTAGCATTGAAATATAATTAGACAAATATATGCTTAAACATCAATTTACTAGCAAAAGCTGTTACTACAAAACATCTGTTTAAAAATGTACTTTGCTTAACTTATGGCCGGGAGTTTTCTGGTTGTTGTTAATAATGATTCATTTAGTAATATTTGCTGTTAATGACCTTGGTTATTGACTGCTTGGTTACTTACCTATTCTGTTACGTTTTTGCCACAGTGTGTCTGACAGTCATTGGCACATGCTTCTCCAGATAGCTGTACTTTTGTCCTGCACTGCATGCGCTTTGTCTCTCTAGCCTGCTGAATCCACGTCAGTGCTTTTGTTCCACCGGCACAGGAATGTTTATCTGGAGGAGCCCCTGTGGATTCGCAAAATTAATTGGAGCACTGGGTCAGTGCAAAAGTATGTTTCATACAAGTTAAGCCGGAGGTGCAATATGTTCCCTGACCAAATGGTTTGCTGAGTGGGATGTCTAATAAATCAGTCAGTGCTTTGCTACTCTAAATCTGGAATGTTTATGTGTTAAAGGGGCAATGAGAATTACATATAGCCATGCTCACTACTGACTTAATCTTCCACAACTTGGCTTTTTTTTCCAAATATGTATCACACAGTACACCTTTAATAGAACTTAGTGATGTGTGAAAAGGTGTCTTGCACTTTGTTGGAATCGGGAGAGTAGAACCTATGAAACTGCACATTTGTGTACTCCAATGAGGAAATAACACTTTATTGGGATACGGAAGATACTGCTGGAGAATTGGGCCCACCCCCCTTGACATGGGATATGTTAATTCCAGTATAGTGCTTGTGTAATGCCTGAAAAAAAGTAAGCATGCTCCACCAATACAAGAGTCCTTAAGAAATTTTTAAGAAAGGATTTGTTTTTCTGCAGTTGGGGTGGAGTGTGGGTTTTTGAATGGTTCTTCAACACTTTCAGGATTAATTAACATGGGAAATGTAATACAGAAGATGATGCAGAATAGCTGAAGGTGAAATTGAATGATTCATTTAAGTGCTTAGCTTATGAAAATTATATGGGTTGTTTTCAGACACATTTGTTGCTGTGTGGCTACAGTCTGGATGACTGAGCATCTGACATGCAATGATCTGGAGTGCAGGGGAGGTCTTATGGAATATATCTTCAATGGGTCAGCTGGGGCTAAATTAATGGAATGTTTGCATACGTTGGGTGTCCATTTCAGGGGAAGTTGAGACATGACCACACAAGAATAATAAGGATATGGCTTTTGCTTTTCAATGGAACAGTAGTGGGCAGGAATGCCATTTTGTCTGTGGAGATGACAGCATTTAAGTTCTGTCAGAAGTTTTTGAGTGTGTGTTGTTGGCAGAACCCTGAAAACATCTGTCCAAACTGACCTAGACAATGGTACTAGTTGAAGGGGGATCATGCGGTTCATCTTTGGAAATGTCCAGGAATCAGCAGATGCCGTTCCACTGAAAAGTCAGTTGCTCTTTGAATTAGGTGTGGGGTCCAGTACCAAAAGCTCTGTTGCCATTGGAAGAGATACTGTTTTTACATGGAGACTCTGGCAAGAGTATAGAAATAATCTCTTGGACATTACCATGACTTCTTATTGTACAGGAAAAATGGGCAAGTGTAAGGATCTGAGCGACTTAGACAAGGGCCAGATTGTGATGGCTAGATGACTGGATGAGAGCATCTCAAAATCAGCAGGTCTTGTGGGGTGATCCCAGTATGCAGTGGTCAGTACTTACCCAAAGTGGTCCAAGGAAGGCCAACTGGTGAACCAGTGATGGGTCATGGACTCCCAAGGCTTATTGATTTGTGTTGGGAGCAAAGGATAGCCAGTTTGATCTGATCCTGCAGGAGAGCTACTGTAGCACAAGTAGCTGAAAAAATTAATGCTGAGTATGAGTAAAAGGTTTCAAAACACACGGTGCATTGCAGCTTGCTGCTTATGCGACTGCGTAGCTAGAGGGTTAGGCGTCTACAAAGGGCTCATGAACATCAGAACTGGACCATTGGGCAATGGAAGGAGGTGGCCTGATCTGATTAGCCATGTTTTCTATTACATCATGTGGATGGCCGGGTGCGTGTGTGTCATTTACCTGGGGAAGAGATGGCACCAGGATACACTTTGGTAAGAAGGCCAGCTGGAGGAGGCAGCGTGATGCTCCGGGCAATGTTCTCCTGGGAAACCTCGGCTCCTGGCATTTATGTGGATGTTACTTTGACACGTACCACCCATCTAAACATCGTTGCAGACCAAATACCTCCCTTCATGTCAAAGGAATTCCCCTGATGGTAGTAGCCTCTTTCAGTAGGATAATGTGCCCTGCCACATTGCCAAAATTGTCAAGGAATGGTTTGAAGAACATGAAAAGAGTTCAAGGTGCTAAGTTGGCCTCAAAATTTCTTAGATCTCAGTCTGATCAAACATTTGTGAGAAGTGCTGGACAAACAAGCCCAAACCATGGAAGCCCCACCTCACACCTTACAGGATTTGCTGCTACCATCTTGGTAGCAGTTAACACAGGACACTTTGAGGTCTTGTGAAGTCCATGTCTCTATGGATCAGAGCTGGTTTGGCAGCATAAGAACGGCACAATATTAGGCAGGTGCTTTTATGTGTGTGTTGAATTATAGGTTTGAAGCCTGCATGATCTTTGGGTCTCTCTCTTGATCAGCATCCAGTTCTGCAGCTACTTGAAATGTTATTTGTGCTTTTTTTTTAGTGAAAACTGAAAAAAATGGCCTAAAAAAACTGCCAAGAGAATAAGTTTCTTCTCTAAAATGCATTGTTGTAAGATGGCTATACGTGTATTGGGTATTGTTGGCTTTTAATAATGAAATCAGTATTGAATAGATTGATATTATAGCAGGCCTACATAGCAGGCACTTTATTAGGTACACCCGCTGCCCCAAAGAGAGTCACATGACGAAAGTCACATGACGCCAACTGCATATATTCAAAAGGAGGTTCACTTACCGCTTGGCTAAGCCTTAAAACAGCCTAGAAATGTGATCCAAATGATTTCAAATGTACCGTGATTGCTGGTGCCAGACATGGTGCTTTCAGAATTCCTGAAACGGCTGCCCTCCTCCTACATTAATGCACTGCAGTGTCTGATTTGGTGCAATAAAAAAACATACAGTCAGTGCACAAGTGAGGTCAGGGGAGATTGTCCAACTGCAAGGACACCATTGCAAAACAGCTGAGTATAACAGTGGTGTGCAGGACCGCCAAATTCACAGATTCTCAGTCCTTGGCAGTGCTGGGTGGTATAGCAGTATATCTGGTATAAAGGTTTTAATTTCTCATACCATATGAGGCATACACCACTATGCCGTAGCATAGCTGAAACAACCACTATAAAGCTTCAGTAGGCACATTTTGTAATATTGTTCTCTGCTAGAAGTTCTATGGATCATTGTTCAGAATGTATTAGGAGATACCCTGTTAACTGTGTGTCTTAATAACTTTGTAGCACAACAATTCTCCATATATAACTGTTGGCATTATAGTACTCATAGCTACTGCTTCAGTGTGTACCTGAACATTTGGATTAGGTCTAATATAATAATGTCTGCAATTAAATGCATAACGGTAAAGTGAAATCGTTAGTATTATCGGTTTATCGTTTTTAATCGTGACAGTTAAGCAAACATGTTACCAAGCTAAATATATGGTAATAACCAATAAAACACATATCTGGAGCTAAATATATAGCAATATGTTATATTGATGTTGTTATATTGAGTGTTGTAATCGGGTATACATTATTAATAATAACACCGAAACATGTCAGTAATACTATTAAGCTGTTTAGCTTATTGTAGCCTGGATGTTTTTATAGGCCTAACCACTGTCTAAAAATACACCTTTTAAAAACATTTGGGTGAACTTGGGGGGGGGGGGGATACAGTGTAACTGCCAGAATCTTAAGAACATAAGAAATTTACAAACGTGAGGAGGCCTTGATACAAATTTTTGGTCATACTGCTTAGCACTATCTTGAAATTCTGGAGTCAAGATGGTGCCATCTTGTAATACGTAGGGGTGCCTAATAAATTGACCATTGAGTATATAGCGTCTGTGCTGTAGTCTTCTTAACTCGTATAAAGATTTATTAGTTTGTTTGATTTGATATAGTATTACATATTCAGCTTCAGGCTGTTAAGTTAATATAGTTATGATACATTGGTTTTGTTCCGAAATGGGATTGTTACTGATTTAGTCTCTGGGTGTGAAAGCTCATGCATTCAGCTTCCGTAGATGTCGTGTTTTAAATTTGGTGAAAATAGGCAATTTCTAGTGTTGTATGTTATAGGGGTGAGTTTCAGTGGGCTGGCTATATGTCATGGTAAGAATTTGCAAGAATAATTAGATGCATATATTGCTTAGACTATAACCTCACTGTACAAAGTAGGTGGCCAATGAATTGTTGGGTCCTTACATTTGTTTAAAAATACCTTATATTTTGGGAAACCCTTAGTTAAAATGATTCAGCAATTCCTGCGGTTCTGTACTGGCTGCTTTTGAAATGTATGACTTGTTGTTATGTTGTTGTTTTGAATTACTCAACTTTTTTCAATAATTGGTCATATTGCCAGAGTTAATCTGTTAAAAAGCCTCTTAAAGTTTCAGAAATGCACGTGAGAATGTGCGAGTGCCTGCAGTCCAGATATTTGCTGTGTTTTCTTTCAGTTTCTAGTATTTTCAGGTAGGAATGCTTGCTGTGGGCTTGTAACAAGTTAATTTTATGCCAATAATGGTTACACAAATGATTTACTAAAGTAAACAGCATTTCTATGCAAACAGAATGGCATGAACAGCCCTGATTACAAGAGCAGGTGTTTTTCGACTTATTAGAAGGTTGCCCTTAGACTGTTCATGATCTGAAATGTAAGCACAGTGTACAGCTTTGGTGGTGCGTCTGATCTAGAGATACTCCGGTGTTTCTGGGTTCTTCTGTAAGGTCAAGTCAGTACACGTCTGACCGGATAGACTGTCAGCTGATGCTTTTGCTTTTGAGTATAGGACTAGAATGGACTTTGTAAAGTATGTTATTGTCAGTGAATACCAGTAGGGAATACATCTCCTCAGTGAGCAGATCCTCTGTACTAGGAATAGTGGTGGTTGATTGCTGAAGGAAAAATCCCCCCCCCCCCACCCTTTTTGGAGATTATTTTGGCTATTTTATTTGGTAATTAGTAATACCTAACAATAATGTAAAAACAAATATCTGAGTTTAGTATCCTTCTGGAAGCTATTCAGTACAACTGCAATCACAATGGCAAGGACAGAACTCAGAGTCAGCAGGAAAAAATATGACTTTTAAAAAGAAAATGTCATTGCAGAAGATGTGTGCCGATATGTCAGACTTTGCTTGTCAATGGACTTCTGTGAAAAGACTGATCAATCGGCAAAGTCTTTACAGAATTAAGCATGCATGCCACGACTTCCTATAAGCACTGTATGTTCTGTGATTTCTGCTTACAGATCATCTTTGTGTTTGTGAAGAGTATCAGAGTGAGTTAAATAGTCGCTGATGCTCAGGTCTTTGTGATTTGGCTCTTTAAATACTGCTCCTCCTGTTGGGACTTAATGACACTCATTAGGCTTTTTCAGTGCCCTGTTTAAGGTGCTAATGGTGTGTAAAATGACTACTCTATCTTTAGAAGTCCGTGACCAGAAATGTGGGTACACTTTTTTTGTGAGGATTTTTTATTTACTTTTTTTTTGTGGCAACTTTGCAGTACTTGTTAATATAAAGTTTTAGTTTGTAAAATCTACTGATGCACTTATAATGCACTTATAAATGTGCATTAATAAGTAATGTATTCATTTTTATTTATTAATGACAGAAAATATAAATTATATTCATTATTTTGCTTAATAGTTTAAAATGTTTGTCATTTTCCAGTTGACTCAGTGGTTACTGTGGTTGACTTTGAATAATTATAGCTCTATAAATAATACTACCTTTTATATGGCCTACAGTAAACAGCTGTCAGTTACAACAGCTAATTCTGTTACAGCAATGATGGTTCAACTGGAGTTTCCTTATTATGAGGCTCATTTTACAGACCTGCAAGAGTAGTGATGTAGAGATAACGTTTCCTCTGGCTCTTGGTGTGTGTGTGTGTGTGTGTGCGCGCGCGTGCATGTGTGTGTGTGTGTGTGCGCGCGCGTGTGCGTGCGTATGTGTGTGTGCGTGCGTGCGTGTGTGTGCGTGTGTGTGTGTGTGTGCGTGTGTGTGCGTGTGCCTGCGTGTGTGTGCCTGCGTGTGTGTGCCTGCGTGTGTGTGCCTGCGTGTGTGTGTGTGTGTGTGCGTGTGTGTGTGTGTGTGTGTGTGCGCGTGTGTGTG
>JAODKL010000118.1:11624197-11638718 GCA_026780765.1 Petrocephalus schoutedeni | reverse complement strand
GGACGGTGGCCGATTCATTTAGGCTAAGTCAAAACGCGAATAAGACGGCCGCGAATATAAGACGACCCCCCCTTTTTGAGAGGTATTTTTAGAACAAAAACTGCGTCTTATATTCGGGCCAATACGGTAAATATCACCAAATGAGCCCAATATTAACTGTCCTGCCTTTGTTCTCTCTGTGCATGTTATTGGTTTACTCTAAAAGAAAAATGTACTGTAGATAAGCATGGCGATTCTTCCAGAGCACACAGCAAGGCAGGCGACAGACATGCCTGTTCCTAGTAGGGACCTGTGGCTTGTTGCACCCTGGTGATGGTGACGCTGCCGGTAAATTCTGCCCCCTCTGACTGTTTGATGGCAGCCCCCGCTGAGAAATGTCTCTGGGTGCTGCCGTATTATATACTTAGGACACTTCCGCGTTTTGAATGGCAGGATATGAGTGGCCTCTGCCTCCATCTCTGAGCACGAGGATCCCACAGGCCTTTAAAAATAAGCTTCGCTGGTACCGTGTCGATTCCTCGCGGCAGCCAGGCCGGGGCCGTGCCGGAATGCCCAATTTCCATGGGGCGAAACAGGATGCTATTCAGAACAATCCGCTTTTCCCACGTTATTTAAACTGGAAACTGGGTGGGAATTTACAGTATTTGGGAAACAAAGAACTACTTCCTGTACAGAGAAACGTATTATTCTTGATTGTTTCGCAAGGTTAGACTGATCTGTTTATGATTTTTAAGGTTACCTTAAAATGTCTCTGATTTGAAAGAAATGGCTTTTATAGAAAGTCAGTAATCCATTAAATGTTATTATATATTAGTTTATAAGTACAGTTACGGTGTAATCTGTTAGCGAAGCTGCCTCAGCTGCTTGAAGCGCACTTACAGGAAGTTCTGGTTCTCACTGTAGGTCTCTTGTAGGATGTCTTCACCTCCTATATAAATCTGCTATGCTTTTTATTTGTCTTATCTGAGGTGCCCTTCTCATACAGTGTATCAGCAGCCTTTTGTATATTCCCCTCATCAGAAAATATTTTAGTGGTTTCCATAACAAAGCATAATTTAAAACCTGTTTTTTTTTTTTATAATTGTCTTGTTCATGGCATTTATTGCTCCTCCAGACCCATCCTCTGGCTGATAGTCATGCTTTACTCGACAATACATCATAATTACTTAATCTTGCATACAAAGAAAATGTAGTTGCCTGTACACTCCACTGGGAATCTCAGACTGATCAGCATTTAGTCACATTGTTGTTCTTGTTTGTTTGTTAGTGGAAGGTCACATTCTTTGGCAAGGTGAATGTTACTATTATAAACCAGTGATTCAGCAGATCATCAATGCTGATATTTGCATAATGTAATAAGGGGCTATGTGTAGTACAGAGTTTTTCAACCGGTGTGCTGCACACAGGTTGGAAAATGCTGCCATATGGGAAGTGTGCCATGGCAGAAAATAGGTTGGAAAATGCTGGTATAGTCTTTGCTTATTCTGTCAATCAGTAATGTGCACAATGATTGTAGTCATAGTACCTGATTACATGGTTGAAATATTTACCACTTTTTCTTGTGAAACAAGCAGACTGGGCAATATAACCAAATACTTGTAACTGCAGTGTTCGTTTAGGTTTGTTTAATCGAGTTGTGTGACATAATGCCCTGTTTGGATGAGGAAAGCCATCCGGCTGACCCAAGTTAAACAGTTTCTGTTCAGTATGTCAGCATATTGGCTTGTTGCTACTCGACCCACTGAACGGCATTCCTGCTGAGGCAATAATGTGCCCTGTTATTGGTAGAGAAGTGGGAGGGTTGGCTTATGCTGATGGATACCTGGGTTTTTTCTCACATGTATTGGACCATGCTTATAAAACAAAGCCAGATTTCATGGTTAGCTGGATAATTTGTCTGATTTAAGGTAACTTGTCGTATTCAAGGTACTCTGGCTCAAATGGATTTATATCTTTGTTCACTTACATTTAGCCCAGACTATTTTAAGTCCAACAAGTTATCTGATGACGCAAGTAATCTTGTTTTTGATACAGACACAGTACTCTACAGAATATTTTCTTTTAACATAGTCATGCTTATACAGCTATAGGTTGCCTTTATAGAGAAACATGGACTGTGATTGTATATGTGTTTTACTATTACTATTTAAGTTTTAGAATGTTTTCATATCTGCATTATATGAGGGTAATTATTAAGACCTTTATTTAGTTTGAGTTTGACGTGGAGTGGGATTTAGCATGTTTTCATCTACACTGGTTTCTGAGACCAGGCGAGAGGATGTTTTTACTTTTGGTGAATACCTTCCTCAGAAATGATCTTTGTAACCAGGGCATGACTATTTCAGCACTGATGGAAGGAAGCTGTAGTTCTACCTTGTTTGACCTTGCACGCCAGCATCTCCAAGCTCTCTCTTTGCCCTCTGATGACAGAGGTGCGGGTGCGACAGAGGCTTTTGCAGCTAGGCTGCCTGTAAATTTTAGTTGACATCCTCCCAAATGGCAACATACAATTACTAATCATCACACCTGGGTTTGAACAGTTGACCTAGAGGTTATCCCAAAAACCTGCACACACACCGGCCCTTTGCAGATAAGATTGGCCACCCCTACCTTAAGCAAACTGGAATTGTTTGCTACCTATATGTTGAAATGGTAAATGTCAGTAAAAATGTCAGTTTGCAGAAACACGATCATTATGTATTTAATATCAAAAGTTAGATTCCTTTGGGAATAACTAATGCTTGTGATGGCAAATATTTGGTGTTGGTAGGATGTCAATATTGCTGCCAAATGTATTAATATTCTGAGGGTATTAAGGTTTCATCAAATTCTTTGTTTGCAGAAATGGAATACCATGAGTGGTTTCTTTAACCCCTCCAGTATCCTCCTTGACCACTGCTTTCATTGAGGAAGTGGTCAAATGTAATGATCATGATGATTTACAAATAAGATTTCGCTTCCGTTGACGTTCTGAAGCCACTGAGATTTGTGAATATAGGAGTGTCTGAACTGGCCATGAATTGTTAGCCTTCTCATGTCACCTATTGGTCTCAGATCAAGGTTGAAATGTCAGCAAACGGTTGATACAAACAATG
Organism: Petrocephalus schoutedeni; assembly: GCA_026780765.1. Lineage (NCBI taxonomy): Eukaryota > Metazoa > Chordata > Actinopteri > Osteoglossiformes > Mormyridae > Petrocephalus > Petrocephalus schoutedeni. Next base: position 11,635,623 of record JAODKL010000118.1, on the reverse strand, counting down.
TAATGGTCTATATAGCACTTCATCCATTTGGGCCCAGTCGGCCCCGTCCTGCAAAAGGCCCACTATAAGTGAGCTGCACCAGCCTTCAATGTAGGGGTGTCTGCCTGGGATTCTTGGAGAGTAGCTGCTTCTTGAGAAGCTCTGCCAAATTTTTGAAGGGTTGAAGCTAATCTACAATTTCAATAGATCAATTAATCTACTGCAAAGGCAGAACGCGATGCCACTATGCCCTGCTGGAAACTCTCATCCCTGCAGGTTTGCTGTAAGGTATGATAACTGTCACTCTGAATAGCGTGATGCATAATAAAACCTGTCTGTGTGTTGATATAATCAGTAACAACAGTCCCTCTGAGTGTAATATCAGTGTGCGTCCTTCCACATTTCAAAAAGCTGTGTTCTCACACCTCTTTAAAGCAAAATATAATTTTTTAAAACTTGTGCAGCTCTGATAATTTTTTCATGTCTTTTTAAAGTTGATCTCTTTGCTGCTCTTCCCTGGTGGCCAATGGCTGTGCTGCTTGGCCGCCTTCTCTGTTCTGTCCTCCACCCATTCCTATCCATTCCTCTGTGTACATCTCAGCAGTCGTTTACCTCGTGCTTCCTTTGGCTTTCTAAAGAGTGCAAAGCCCATCTGGAATCTCGGCCTCTGTAAGCACTCCCTCTAAGCTTACCACATTGCATTGCGCCCCATCAGCATTTCTTAAAATGGGCATGCAGTGCATATCTGTGTTTCCATCTCCCGTGTGCTGTAGACAGAGGCATTTCTGGGATTATTTTTAAAAGGGTGGCACGGGGGCAAAATCAGCTGGGGTGGGGGGGGGGCATTGAAAATCAGGAAATTGAATCAGAAATAAATGCAGCGTTGAGAGTTATACAATTTTATATTAACTTTTTTGCATGGATAGAATTGAACAATTTGTATATATAAAAAAATATATTTATTTGTAACTAGGGATGTAACGATACTGTATCGATCTGTATCGATGTATCGATTAAATGGCAAACGATCCGATGCATCGACGTGACCACATAAATATCGATCCATGCGTTTTTATTTTTTCACCTCTTCCATGACCCACTTCCATGATCCACTCCGACGTACATATGATCTGCACTCTTACGCTGTAGGTGGCGGAATGTAGCATAACATCTGCAGGTGGCACACTGTAAAATAATAATAATAATAAATCCGTAAAAAGAAACGGATAATATGCTGGCAGAAAATTGCCAGTATATTATCAGTTTCTTTTTACGGATTTTCTTTGGTTAAATTTAGCGGGTGTACTCGCTCCCACAATGCAACGCGAAATTCTAATTAAAGGGTAAAACACCTATGAAAAATAGCGTCCTTTCTCCTGAAATTTTTCTTAGAAATAACCTCTCAAAGAAGACTACTGACATACTTGTTTCACCGTAATAGTCAGTCATGTTAATCTTCCTCATTCTACATCTACATCTATCCATGCAATGTTTTTCATGTGACTTTGTTGCACTTTTTTTTACTTGTTATGGACATTTGTTACACTTTTGTATTTGTCTGGAGAAGACTAAATAAACATTTGTCACCATGTTAATCTACATCCATCCAATTATTTTTACCTTATTGCACTTTATTTTGCTTGTTTTATGGGACATACTTGACTACACTTATGTAATGTGTACTAGATTTTGTTTACAATTCCCAAATAAATATGATAAAATGCTAATTATATTTGCATAATTCATTGTAATGTAAAGGATTGTGTGAAATTTTATCATTTTGACTACTGACCCCAGTATCGAACCGAACCGTATCGTATTGTGGGAATTTCTGAGTGTGTGATTTACACCCCTATTTGTAACAAACACATGTGTTCAGATGTGCACTTAGCTTTCAGCTTATGTATAGTTTTTTAAAATCCAGTTTGATAGCTAAGAATTCTTGAACCTCATGTTTTGATGTTTGCCACTTCATTTTGTATTTTATTTGATTTTGGGAGAAGCGATTTATACCTTAAATCTTTAAAACAATAGAGTCAGAGCTCTTTAATAGACCACAGAAGTTAGCAAACTAGCTACATATTCAACATGACTCTCTTGGGAGCTCAGCTTTAGAAGCCATGGCATTATTTAATGACAAAATCAAGTAATGTCCTGTTGCATTTTGTCCATAGAAAGACAAACTCCAGTTACATTTTGTCCATGAAAGTATGGAGACTTCTTTTTGGTGCACAAAAATCAAAAGGAATGTTTAATCCTATGTGCAGAATTGATATCAGAATGTTGCGTTTCATGGACAGAAGCATTTTATTAACTAAATTCATTTTGTGCATGAAAGAATCATTCTGTGGACAAAATCCGTTTTGTCAACTAAATAATTAAATTTTGTGGACTAAATGTATTTCGTGCACATAGTAGTCGAATTGTAGCCCTGCTTTTTGGAAAAAGTCCACTTTTCAGAACATGCAGATGGAGAGAGTGCTCAGATCCATTGACCTGCCTTGCCAGGTTATCAGGGAGTGATTGACAGTGCTCTCATCCAATAGTTAACATTGTCCGGTTGCCAGGGAGTGAATGACGGGAACCCACTATCTCACTTGCGTGTCATGCTCTTTCTGCTCACTACCTTTGTCCCTGGGCTTTCAGTAGAACTGATCTGTTTCCTTTCTTGACCTGCTTGCATTTTGCTCTTTTCTATGTGCTATACACATGTGTTTCCTGTTTGTCAGTGAGCCCATATGGCCTTCACCTGTGCTTGAGCAGGGCTCCGTAGGTATCCTAAAGTTAGGAGAGTGTATTTAAGATTATGAGAAGTTAGGAAGCTAGTGTAACACAAGTTATCTTAAGTTAGGTTAGGAACAATTAGCTGTTCATCTCTAATCGCTTAGTTAAATTAGGTCCTAACCCTAGTTACCATGGTTACCAAACAGTTAAAATCGGGTCTGTGAGTTAGGAAGTTTCTGTAATGGATGTAGCAGACAAAACATGAATGAGAATTAAATCGAGATCAATCTGCTGTAACTGTTTGCAATGTAACAATCAGATGCTAGGTTTTTTTTGATCGGTGACTTTGACAGATGATTTTAATGGTGGCTGTTATAATTGAAATGATAATTTAAATGACATTTATAGATGGCCGCCCTTCACAGCCAAGTTTACTCTCATGGAGAGCAAGGTTGGGGGAGGTGAGAAGACTATTTCAATAGATCAATAGAGTATCTAAAAAAAAAAAAGAATAATCATTTAAATTACAATAAAAGAAATGAAATGATGTTATTTATATTTATGTACAGTATTTATTTATGTAATTATTATTGTAGGCTATGTTGTGCTTCTGCTTTTCAGACTTTTTACGTGTGATAGCAAAAGGTTTGTCAGCTTACTGTTTTTGTACTAAGGTGATGCACGGCTGTCACAAAGTGTTTGGAGTGGGTCTTGCTCTTATGTAATTAATTGATCAAGTCAGCTGGGTATGTTTATGTGGACCAAAGTCCAAAGAATTAGCCGTCTCCATGGGTTTTATTTCGTGACCATAAACTTAATGATTAGAATGACCATATTAGATCACTCATAAATGTGTAGTATACTTGTGTAACAGTTCATTTACTGAATAAGGGTGGTTCTGATGAGTTGAGGCTGGTTCTCGGTGTCCTAGCACACTGATGGCTGGACTGAATCTTGCCTGCAACCATGTCATGAAAACCAGCAGTTGCTGAACGTAAGTCCTGCTAATCTTTTTAATACTTAATGGCTTTTCTCGTTATATTACCATCGACTGTTTATATTTGCTATGGACTGCTGTATTTCTGTCAATGAAAATGCATCCTGTTGAACAATTAGTTGCTCTTGCTTCCTCTCCGATGTCATTTTCATGACGATTACTATGGGAGAAACACATCATGCATTTTCAGATTTTCAGTATTCAATCTATAACCCCAAGTCTGAAAAATGGGGACAGTATGGAAAATGAGATTCTGAAATTCTTTTATTTCATTGCAGGCAGTATGAACCCAATATATTTCATGTTTTGTTTAGTCAACTTCATTTCATTTGTTAATAAACATCTATTTCTGCATTTTCTGGCCTGCAAAACATTCCAGGAAAAGTTGGTAAAAGGGCAATATAGTATAGTAATACAGGCAATGTCAATAGGTGATTCTAATTATGATTTGGTATAAAAGCAGTATCTACGAAAGTCTGAGTCTTTGAGGAGCAAAGATGGGCAGGGGATTGCCAATTTGTGGACAAATGTGTGAGAATTTCAGTGCGTAACGGGCACACCTTTCAAGAACTGTCATTCATCAGCAAGTAATATAACCGCATGGGCAGCTGATTACTTTAGCAGACCTTTAGCAAGCACTTCAATATGGAGTTACATTCACAAATGCCACTTAAAACTTCACTGTGCAAAAAAGTGGCCTCATGTTAACAATGTCCAGAAGCAGCGTCGACTTCTCTGGGCTTGGAGGCATTTGGTATAAACCATCACACAGTCAAACATATATTCTGGTCAGAAGAATCACTATCCTAGATCTTCTTTGGAAGGAATGGATGCCGTGGCTCTGGACCAAAGACGAAAAGGACCATCCAGGCTAGGGGTGCGCAATATCACATTGTAATATAATCGCAGTTACATGGGGCATGCACAATAATCACCAGGGCTTTAGATGACACTTGTAAGCATTTATCTGGACACTGGGTTTTTGGTGCTTTACGGACATTTACTTATGCCCACAATTTGGTGAGCAGATTAGTGATATTATTTAAAATAATAGACATGTGTATTGTGACACCCAAAAGTAATCAGAATCTTTTCGGTGTATAGTTATATTTAGTAAATTCGGTTAGTAGAGCCCAACATATACTAATCTTTTACTGAAGTGGTGGTGAAGAAAGGGACAGCTCAGCAACCACCACGTTTTGAAAAAGGAGACTGGATAAACGAGGTAAAAAAAGATGTCTATGGTGTGGCAGTACTTTTTGCACGTTAAAGTCCTACATGTTTATTAAACATAAGGATTCGCCTAATATATGTTTACTAACTTTTGGTGTCTCAGTACACCTCTCATAAATATTTTAGGTGTACTACTACTCTGCTTACCAAACTGTGGGCCTAAGTAAACATCCGTATAGTACGGAAAAGCCCATATGTTTTTGGCCATCACCTGAAGTCCTTGTGTTTATTGCACATGCGCCATTTAATCGCAATGTAATATGGTGCAGCCCTAATCCAGACCACTATCAGCAACAAGTCCGAAAGCCAGGCTCTGTCATGGTCTCTGGTTGTGTAAAAGTTGGCAAAGGTAATGTATATTTCTGTGATGGCGCCATTAATGCAGAAAAGTACATTGAGATTTTAGAGAAACACTTCCTAGTATTTTACAAACAGGATGGTGCAAAACTACATTCTGCAGGCATTACAAAGGCATGGCTGCAGAAGAAGAAGGTTAGAGGTACAAGATTAGCCAATAGAGAATGCGTGCATCATTTTGGCAGCTTCTGTACCAGGACGTCTTTTAAGTGTTGTGAGAAGGAATGGCAGCATTACAAAGTGGAGAATGCTTTACTCTCCCAACTTGGAATGTGAGGCATGCCTGAAATGCAGGAATGGATCATTATTATTATATTATATTGACAAATGAAATTAAGTCGACCAGACAACATGAAATATCTTGGGTTCGTATTATCTGTAATAAATTAAAGGTAAAAGTAAATTTCAGAATCTTTTTTCTGTAATTTGCATTTCCTATATCGTCCCAAACTTTTCTGATTTTGGGTTGTATCTGTTTAAAGCTAATATTTACTCAAGTAATGATACTAATGATTAGTAATGATACTAATCTAGTTTTTGCCATTTCTGTGGGTAGAGGGGTCTTTGTTCACTATGGCTTGTCACATGTTTCGATAACTCATTTGATCTGTCATACTGGAGTACCTAGGTTGCTGGTTCAAATCCTGCAATTGGTAGATCGTTAAGTTACTTTACTCCACTTCTAACTCCTTGGGTTAACCAAAGGTAGTGATGGAGTTCTTGGAGTTAAAGTAATCAAAAATTTAAGCTACTGGTGAAATCAACTCTGCTCTCATCAGTTTTTTTGGTGATATTTATTCATATTCGGTATTTAATGTTTCTGTTGACCTTTGTTAATTTAATATTTTGTGAAATATCTGTTCATGGCAAAAACTGCCACGATTACTTTTGAGAAGTCAAAGTAATGACCAAAATGAATTGGCTTCTGAGATTTTGTGACCTTGAACCTTCTGGAGAAGTGGCTGATGGAGATTGCGCAATTTTCCTAAAACGAGGGAATGCTGGTGACGGGAGAGAAGGGGGATTGCAGTGCGGAAAGGAGGCATCTCTACATGGCTCAGGAATCAAGATCAAGTGATTGCTGGCTTTCTGCTTCACCTCTATCAGTCATTTAATCTCTACTTTTGAACTGTTTCTTTGTGTTGTTTGAGTACGGCAATCAATTTAGGAAAGTCTTATGAGAGAAGCCAAACAGCTGAAGAATAATTTGCGTGGATAACCTTTTCCTCCGCTTTCCCCAGCGCCCGTGTTCGGGGAGATGTGCAGGGTTGAGATAGGAGCATGGCCGTTAGGGTGACAGCACTTAGAAGACAGTATTTTTAGATATCGACTTGAAAGTTTATTCTTCAGTCTGCTTCTGCTCTGTTGACAGCTCATCATATTGAATGTTTTCTGTTGTCTGCACCTCATTATTGAATACTGCTGTATGCTGGGGTCTGCCGGGCTGTAGTGCAGCATGTCCATCCCTTCCTGAGAGAAGCTGGCTGTTTGATCTTTACATGAGTAACTTCCGCTATGTAGCTACGCACATTTTTACGCTGACCACCCCCAACAGTCATTTTTAACATAATGTTTTTGTAATGATTTCTCTGTGTTTGGCTCTAACTTTATTGTGAATTGAATGTATTTCCATTAATTAGTAACATCTATATGAATAACAGTTTGAGGGTATTTATTGACTGAAGCAGCACTAACTGCTGGTGTGGACTGGAGCTGAGAAGCCTCCACCTTGCTCCCGCCTCTTAGCATAACCAACTGAATTAGAGGAAATCCGCTAATAAAATACTTCCCGTTCATTCAGCTCTTCACGTTTCTTTCTTTCCACGTGTTTGACACTTTGTGGTGGCCAGGCGCTCATCGTGCGCGTTTGGTGAAATTCAGCCAGCAGGTGGCAGTGCATCGCCACGCAACAGCGGTTGTCTCGGCTTTTCCGCTGAACCTGTGGCGCTGGAATGCAGTGTGGTAAAAGGTGGTAATTACATATCAAGATCTCTGGTCTCTGCTGGTTTTTCAAAATAATTACTGACTAATTAATAATAATTACTGAATATCTCCTTAGGATCTAAGTTTGTCTGTTTGAAGCAGCAATAAATATATTAAATAAAATGTAAATTATAAGTTGTTTTTTTTATAATAAGTAATTAAGCTATACAAATCTATCCTTGCCCCTCTAAGTATAATTTTCCAAATAGAAAAAAAAATATATAGTACTATATATATTGTCAAGCAAGATTTTACTTGGTAGCCTACCTATTGTTCATGTTATCAAAATAAGGAAATAAAAAAATATAGGTCATTTTTTGCAGTTAAGACACTCATATATTCAGTTTAGCCTAGTTAAACTGTGGGGCAGTGTTACGGAGAAAAGTGGGTTTGCAAGCCGTCGCTGGTTCTTAATGAAAACAATGCTGGAATTTTTTTTGTCATGCATTTTTGTCTAATTGACTCTTTGGTGCTGGGTGGCAGGAGTCCCCTGCCCCTCTTACCCAAACTCGGCTCTGTGGTGGGGGGCTGACTTTGTAGGCATTCAGCTGCACCCAGCAAGACCTCCGGAAGCTCTTTGAAGCAAAGGCGACGGAGCCAAGCCACAATGGTCTCCATTATTGACAACCCTCAAACAGTCCTCTTTCTCTTTTGGACAGGAACTAGACACAGTTTGGAGGGAACGTACCCACAACCATCATAGGGGGTATAGGTCCTCTGCATAATTAGACTGACACAGTACAGTTCTGTATAATTGAAAATGTCGCCAGTATGGTTTGCATCTAATGACTCAATAAAAGGAATTTTACATTTGTGCATATTTGCAAGGCGAAAGTTGTGCTTGAATAGAAGATATTGCTTTTAGCACAATACAGAAATAATGTCATGTATAGAAATATCAATTGAAAATATCATTGGGTCAAGCAAGAGTTGAAAAGGGGAGGAAATCTACGTGCATCTATGTACAAAATTTGTCCCTGGGATGTATTGCGATGTTTTAAAATGGGTTAAAAATGGGCACCCCACCCCAGTCAATAGCAACAGGCTGACATTTGTGCCATCATAAGAATCAATAGAGCACAAACAGCCATTTTGAGCGATGGTGTTTTTGGACAGAATGTTTAGGGATGTAGTGTTGGAACATGCCAGAAAATACATGAATGTGTTGGAAATGCAACGGAATTTCAAGGGCCTTGCAGAACGGTAGACATGTAATCTATAATATATATTTGTGTATGTGCCTATGCATGTTAAAATGTACCAATCTGGAGTATTCATTATTTCAGGTTGACTAAGGGGTTTAAACCAGGCTCTGCACCTGGATTATAGAAATTGTCACAGAAAATTAATTGATGAATGGGAAATATGAAAAGCGCAGTCAGAAACAGCAGAGCTTGAAAGGTTTGTGCTGCATTTAGTTTCTGGAGAGGAAAAACAAGGTGGTTATATTCATTGCAGGTGTCAAAGTGGTGAATCTTGGTTATGTCTGTTTTTTTTTATTATTTAATTATTGTTAGTATTATATTTCAATTAATCATTGATTGTTGATTACCCAGGGGCCAAAGAGAAAAAATCTTAAGATATAATTTGAAGTTCTTGTGTCGATGTTATAATTTGATGTTTCTTGTGGTACCCTTATATTTTCCACAAATATTGCTAGTTTCGAGCTGGCTTAACAGCTGAGATCAGTTGACGTATTCGCTCAGTCTTTCACTTTTCACTTCTGACCAAGTACCAGCTGCATCTCCTCACACAGGCATGCGGTAAGGAAGGAGACCAGCTCAGGATGCGTACAGCTTCAGGAAAGCAGGTCTGAAACTGAGAACACATGCATCAGTGTTTTGTGTGCTCTAAGGAAAAGCCATATCCATGGTGATGTATCCAGTGATGGTTTACAAGGTTAAACACTGTCTATGGCTGTTGTAAGGTCTCTGTGTTTAGCTGCTTATTAAAGTCTGTAACACTTCCTGTTATGTGGCACTTAATTGGGCATCTAAGGCTTATTTACAGTCTTGTGGCTCAGATAAAATGTATGTAAAGTCCTACCAATTACTGTAGTCACTTTGCTCTGCATCGTATGTGAGTATTTTGCCATTCAGGTATGTAGTTTAACCATTATATTCATGTCGTCTTTTTCACTAAATAGTACTTTAAAGAATAGCATGCTTTATACTCTGAGTATTTAATTTCAGTTTTTCTGCATGCTTTATACTCTGAGTATTTAATTTCAGTTTTTCTGCATGCTTTATACTCTGAGTATTTAATTTCAGCTGGCGATGCTAAACCATCGAAATATTTTTAAAATACTTTAAAAGTATTTTCTGTGGAACTACCAAGATTAAAGGAATTTGACATTTTGTCTCAAATTCTGCTCTTATTTTTTATTTTATTGTATAAAATTTTTCTTAATGTCTTCGTTCTCCGCTATTTTCCCGTAACCAGCTTCTGTGATCTAAAACCATCCCTCCCACATTTCTAATGTATTAGAGGAGCTTATTGTGTGCTGGAAGCCTTTTGTGACCTGTTTGTATGGAATCCTGTTCATTAAGAAATCAAATGTCCAGAGTCAATTTGCATAAAGCGAATTTGGCAGAATAAAATGCGTTCTGCCATGCTAAAAGTTCTTGGTCGCAATGCAAAATTTCAAAAAACTCATTTATTTTGCAGTCGGTGCCCATCTTTTTTTAACAATGACCCTGTAAAGGGTTGTTAGAGCGTGTCTTTTGTGTTTGACGGAAATGTGTTTATCTTTAAAACTTTCCCACACTTTGGTGGAAGCGGGGGCCAAAGATTTGTTTTTATTAAAAATTAGGCCTATCTGTGATACGCAGAGATGCCGCATAAACACGCATTCTGCCCGACGTCGGGGCCCGAGCCCCCCGTGTCTCTGAGCTGGCACTCTTCCCCCTGGGCCCTTGCATTTGTATCTCGGGGGCTTCAAAAGGGGGCCCCTCGGGCTTTGATCCCCCAACTCAGTGCAGAAAACATCTTTTCGGCTATATTGTGTTGGAAAACTAAAGGTTTTGACGCATTATGCTAATATGTTCGGGCTAATCACCCTTCCCCATTACAAGATTTATACTCCTAAATGCCTTGCGAATGCTCCCGTGTCGCACCCGGCCATCACCCCTCCCCGCAGCCCTCCCTCCCTGTAGTGCGGTAATGCTGAAGAGGACGCCCTCTGTGTGGGTGTGAATGCACCGGGGCGTGGGGTAAAGGGAGCAGGAACATGGAAAAGCAGCCGTGGGTGGCCCTTCACTGGTGCGAGCCGGCACCCCCTTCCTTTTTTTTTTTTTTTTTTTAAATGAACCACATTATTAATTATTGTCATGAAGTCCGTATTGGTTCTGGGGCAGCTTTCAGACAGAAAAATGTGTTGCCTTTGTTTGGAGATGTTTCGCGTTCATGTGGGCTCCCAGTTATGTACTCTGCTCCCAGACAGTACCGTCTGTAGGACCTGCTGTTTGGATCATATTTCTTACCCCCCGCATCTTTACAACCCCCCACCCCCAACTCGGTGAGGGCTGCCCCGCAAATGCTCTCCTGCATCTACTGAGAATGCAGCGCAGGCCTGAGACTGTCCTCCTGACTGTGTTCCTCACGAGGGGCCCGTTTGTGCTGGTTGGACGGCTGAGCAAACTGAGTCTGTTGCTGTGCGGCAGAGCTTCTGACCCGGCATTAGTGTCCCACTGTCCTGGCGTCGTTTAAATCCGGAGCTGCGCTGTACTGCACATTAGTGCCCGGTAGCCCAATATCTTAATGCTGTTGTGGTTCATGGTCAGTTTGCGTCGAAACCACTTCTGAGATCTCGATACATTTCTCGATATATTGTGAGTTTGGTATTTCTTGCTGTAAGTTGGTGAGGATGGTGGCAGAGGACAGTCGCATGCACGCTGGAGCTCGGGCGACGTTGCCCGCTTTGATGCATGTGTGAATTACGCCAGTTACCTCTTATTGCCATATCCAGATGGTGCTACTGGGAACAAACAGACCCACTGTAGGATTTCTCAATAGACTGTCTAGACTGGCCTCGGACCAGACAGATACAGCCTCCCATCAAATTAGCGTTTGTCAGATTTATGATAATGGTTCGCAACAGCCTTCCTGTCAGTGACATCAAGATTTACAGCAGAGACCCCCGACCATCCCCCCC
>JAODKL010000118.1:11590169-11619936 GCA_026780765.1 Petrocephalus schoutedeni | reverse complement strand
GAAAAACACTGCTGTTAGCACACACAATACCTGTATGAAAAACACTGCTGTTAGCACACACAATACCTGTATGAAAAGCACTGCTGTTAGCACACGCAATACCTGTATGAAAAACACTGCTGTTAGCACACGCAATACCTGTATGAAAAACACTGCAATGAAGGAACTGAATCAATATGAATTCAAGTCAGATGGGGCTTTGTCACACCAACCACATTCAGTTCATGGGGACACAAAACTACATTTTCTTTTCCAAAACTCGTTACTTTGTTTTAAAGCAACCATTCTAAGCAGAGTTAGATTCACTATAGTTATCATCTAGTTATCATAGCTATTTGTTATCAAGTGAAGATGAAATGGTGCAGGAAAGTGGTTTGCCCCCTTTAAAGGCTACCTTAACTGCGATTTCTGATTGAAATGAACAAAAAAGGCAGTGGATGTCTCGGACTTGGGGAGCCTTGCGCTTGTTTGTGTAGCTCCGTATTGTTCCGTAGAGGTTACAATTGCTCTGATATTTAATCCTGTGCTATTGCAGAGTGGATTTAGCGCAGCTGTGTCTGCCGTTCCTGGATATAATGTTGTTAAATCTTTGTTTGAGAGCCAGGACTGGCCGTCTGCCAGGCCGCTTAATTATGTTGGCTGTTTGATGTCTTGACATCTTTTTTTTTTTTTCTTCTTTTTTTTTTTTATTGTCAAGCAGCATCTCAGAGGGTGGACCTTCTAACATAGTGTGTCGTGCAATGATTTGTGGCAGTGTAGGTAATATCAGCCCCCAGAGTATTTACTCTCTTAATTCTTAATTTGCATAAAACTCAACTAATCAGCTACTGCGACGACAAAAAAAAAACTCCAACAATGAGGTAATGTCTGGCAGGCTTTTTGTGGAGACAAAATGAAAACATTTTAGTAAGGAGTGATTGATAAATTAGGAACTGAGCATCAAGCAGCTCTTATGGAAAGGACCTGGCAGCGCTTTATATCTCGGGGCAGTGGCAGCGCGGGGGGGAGGGGGGTTGAAACGAATAAGTCACCAGCTAAAAAGTCCTCTTGCATCTTCTCATCACTGCAGCAAATGGCCCTGTTAACCCATTCTTATATCAGCAGTGTAGGCATGTACCAGGGACTTGGCCTTCCTTGGATTCCATGGAGCCCCACTTAAGGGGTTAAAGGGAGCATGGTGGCGCGTAGGGCCGGGGCGAGGGTGCGATGGGCGCGCCGTCAGGGTGACAGGATGCAGTGAATCTTACATTCTTGGAAGTGCTGGAATGAGGGTCTCTGCCTTCGCATGTTTGCTTTTCCTCGCTTTGAGCCTTTGCACCAAGCGCCCTCATAAATCACTCTGTCAGCTGATCGAGATGCGGCTGTCTGATGTCAGGGGGGGTACCGCGGGGGTGGGGTCAGAGGCTGGACACTGTTTTCTTACTGCCACTGTTGTGAAATTAGCTTCTGTTTCTGCACTGTAACTGGTGTCTTGTCCGGCCTCTGCTGCGGTGTCTGCAGATTTCCGGTTGACAGTCAGCGTCTGCATAGATTTGGGAGGTCTGGCCATCTGTAAAGAATTAGTTGAATGACAGATGAATCATTAGCATTGGAGGTCTGGAAATACAGTGCATGTTTTAAATTTGCGCAGTAAACTACATGACATGATCTATTCTGCAGCCCACACATACAAAAATAATAAAGATTGTTGAATGATGCAAATTTTATGCCTTCTTGTGCCATATAATATGTTGCACTGTGAGGCACTATAAAACAGTACAATATGTAAGGGAAATCTGCTTTGAGAAGGACTATTGTATGTTAAGTTATTGTTATTATAGGTTAATGGGAGCTCTTAAATACTTAGCTGCGGCATGAAGATGGAGGTGAGCAGGACTGCGCCTGCAGGGCTGGGCTGCTTGCGTGTGCCGTCGCTCTGACTTGTGCTGCTTGTGCCACCGTGGCTCTCGCCAGCCGAATTGGCCACCCGGATGCCGATATTAAGAGGCAGTCTGGCTGACAACCTGCATGCTGTGTCTGCTGCCAGAGATGTTTCCTCAACAGCTGCATGCTGCCTCTTTTTTTGGCCATCCCCTCCCGGGACAAAGAACATGCCGTAATGTGTGCTGGAGGGCTGCTGGCCGGCTGCTGGGGGTGTTTGCGGTTTGGGCCCCGGATTCCCCACATTGCCGGTGCCATCAAAGCCCCATCCCCCTCTAGGATATTTAGCATTGTGTTTTTTTTCTCTCCCCCTCCTCTATTTATCATGTGCTCTAAATTAAGGTTGCCCGAAGCAGTGCTTCATTTTGGCCCTGGCTGCTGATCTTTGGGCTCTGACGTGGAAGGCCCGCTAAAGCTGTTTACGGCACGTCTGCACCAGGTGTGGTTTTTGGCCTTTGGTCATTTCTTCAAAAGGCAGGAGATGTTCACACTGGCTGGGGGATGCCGGCCCAAGTGTGAGGCCGTCCTACTGTTTTGCTTTTAGTCCTTTTTATTCTGAATCGAAACTTGCAATACCTTTAACATTATGGGCTGCAAGCATGAGCAGAGAAAAGAAACGGTACGACGTTATGGATGAACAAAGCTAAAACATTCCATGGACATAAAAGATTGAGCCAGAAGGCCTCAGTAAGGCTTCTTTGTGACGGACACCCACAGACGTTAAACGCTTCCGTACCTTTTCGTTTAAATGCTGAGATTTTCCTTTGGCCTGTAGACAAAAACCCTACTACCCAAGGCAAATGGCTGAGCTGTAGATATTTTGAGAATGCGTGGCTGATTAAATAGTCCACTTGACTTGATTAAACAGGTGTGCTCTCTCCTGGTTTCGGGCAAAGGAGTAGTTGTATTAACTAATACAGACTAGCGATGTTAATATCAGTAATCCGATGATTGCTGTAAGTATAATATTTCTACATTTGTGTTTATCTGAGGCATGTGTGTAGCACAGCAGTTACAGGACTGATACTAATCCTCAGGTCGCAGCCTCGAGTCAGCAGGAAGGGCTGGTCGCTGGTTCCACTCCATCGTATAATTAAACCATAACTGATCCAGTAACAGAATACTTAAGACCTTAGATAGTACTTAAAGGCATTTCCGCACATTTTCTTAATTCTCAGGAAGAGCGTCGGAGTTGGCCCAATAAGAGCAAGCCTTGTTCTCTTGGCGTCTCCTCCTTAAACTGGATAGGGACTTCTTGGGACATTGTGCATCTTCTGAATGTTCTACCAAAAACTGTCTGCCTTTATGGTGCAGAGACAGCTGCTTTATTAGAAAGGTTCCCCTTGTAATTCTTTTCTCTTGCTTTTGCGTTTACACCAGTGTTTCCGAGCACTGTGCTGCAAAGGACCTCCGCCCCCAAGACCAGAGTATGATGTGGTGTGCATAGGCCTGACGGGAGCTGGCAAGACCAGCCTGCTCTCCCGCCTCTGCAGCGAAGACACAGACAGCATCGTGCCAACCACAGGTGTGGTGACCACTTACCAGAGTCCACAGGAGACGAATGAGTCACCCGTCTAAGGCCACGTCTTCACCATCTCCTGCCTAAAATGCTAAATACTGGTGATGAGTGAGTTAGCAGAAGCATCGTGACTTGTCGGCTTTCATCACTGCATGTCGAATGGCTGATGCTGTTGGCAGTGTTCTGGCCGCTGTTTTCCAGCTAAGGCACTTTCCACCCAGATAGATCCTGCATCACATTTTGGCAGATTGTATACATTTTCCTGATTCCACTTTGAATGTCTTTTGTTAGTGGTAGTTGTGTATAGGTATCAGTTGGGTCAAAGCCTTCATTTCAGTTGCATTGTGTATTTGTTTGTTTCAACCCTTTGAGCATCCATTTTATGCAATTAAAGATGCCATAGTGTTCCATAACAACAAAGTTTAAATGTTCTTGTTGTGATGTTTGGAAATTGTTTTGAGTTTGCTGAAGCATCCTATTACTGTAAAATACTGGACCACTGATTGTTTTTTACGTTTATCCAAATATTGCAATACTAATATATATTTCTATTTTTAATTATCCTAATGCTGCATTTGTTCATATAGATGAAGTATCATTCAGTTTGAATGTTTAACAGTTTATAACTATGTTCATAACCTCGTTCTTTATCATTTTAAAATCTCTCTAGGTTTTAGCATCAAAGCAGTGCCATTTCAGAATGCCATCCTGAATGTAAAAGAACTCGGAGGTAAGGTTTAAAATTAAGGTAATTAGTGCCTCTGTAAAGGACCAATAGGAATTTTATACTTATTTTCTTATGACTTAAAACATTCTAAATATAACAGATTACTTGAGTGTATACTTGAGTGTTTCTATCTTGGTATTATGATTGATGTTGCTGTGCTTGTCTCATCTAGCTAGCCCAGTATAATTAGTATTCAGATTAATGAAGGTTTAAATAAGTAATGCACTATATGCCCATCATCCACCTGCTTTATTCTGCACTGAGTTCCGGTGGGGCAAGGAGCCTATTCCAGACAGCACAGGGCAAAGGCAGGAGCTCAACTTGGACCGGATGCCAGACTCTTCTTGGGCGTGCACACGCACATACTTTCAAGCTATGGGCAATTTACAGACCCAGTGTGGCTTAACTGCATGTGTTTGGACTGTGAGAGGAAACCCGAGTACCTGGAGGAATCCCATGCTTGTTCTCTATTGCTTTTAAAACCTGCTCTTAAAAAATCTTGTCTGGGGTCTGTGATTTTGGTTTCTGGTAAGTTCCTGTCTGGCTTTTAAGAATGAGATGCACAGATGAGTAATATAATGTTACACGTAATATTGTATTGATGTATAGAGGATCAGTACAGGCCAACTGTTGTTCGAACCACACCTCTGTATCTAAGTTGGCACGTTCTTCATAAAGTTGATATGTAGTAGATAAATTTAAGTGGTGAGGGGTGGCATGTCTCTAGATGGTCATAATATTCATATGTCACTACTGCAGTAAAATGATTGTTTTAGCAAATGTGATATTAGCATCAAACAAAACCCCTGGTTATCATTAAGTAGTAAGGAATTAAAGGTGTTGGTACCCTAAAGGTAATCTATGGACACTTAGTCACAAAGTATTGCAGCACGGGATGACTGCACTGACCAGGAGGCAGTGCTCAAGCAGTCTGCAGTGCATGTGTAACTGCTGAGGGGAGGCTGGATTCAGTGTAATTGCTAGTGATTGGTACTTATCATGTTCTAAATATGAACATCTTACATTGCTGCCCTATTTAATTCCAGAAAAATGTTGTTTTCAAATGAGAGAAGGAATGTGTCCTTTTAGTGAAGCGGTGTGTGAGCAACTAGACATTGTGTAAAATATCACAACATGTAGCTTTTACTTCTGTCCCAATGTGATACGATGTATGATCTTTTTTCCTCTGCTCGTCTCATACTCACTAGGGAGGCCGATCGCACCCCAAACAGGATGTCTGAAAACACTTATCTTATACATTCTATCTTGGGGGACAAAAACATGTATTCTCTGCAAGTATGTGGTTTCTTTTATTGTCAAAAGTTATGGTGATGCGATTTTTGCTAATGCGTCATCTGGGCAAGTTGATCTTGTTACAAAGTTAAACCAAATTGAAAAATGAAATCATTTATGAGTTTCTATTAGGAGCAAACAAGAAAACTTTTAATAACTGATACGTTTGAACTTAAATGTGTTGGTGTAGTATATGGGGAACTGATATGGGATAAACATAATCAAATATCAGTAATATTTTAATGCCCGTGTTTGGATTCTCCAGATTAATCTGTGGCACAATTGTAGACTTTGTTCTTAATTTAACCTTAAAAAAAAACAGCTGTAGCCAATAATATTTAGATATCTGTATAGTACAGTGTTAACATAGCATTTGCACATGCTCTCGAGGATGTGAATGAGTAAGCTATGTAATTTCCACATTCTGGTTGTAATTGTATAAGCTGTACTTACTTCTGACAGAAACAGCATTGACCAGTGAGCTGACAGGGAGGAGCATCCCCACATGGTTTCTCGT
This sequence comes from Petrocephalus schoutedeni, assembly GCA_026780765.1. Taxonomy (NCBI): domain Eukaryota; kingdom Metazoa; phylum Chordata; class Actinopteri; order Osteoglossiformes; family Mormyridae; genus Petrocephalus; species Petrocephalus schoutedeni. Next base: position 11,613,960 of record JAODKL010000118.1, on the reverse strand, counting down.
ATTTGCTTTGGACAAGAAGCTAAACAGAACCTTGTGATTCCGGGTTGGGAGTATATTATAGCGATCTTATTTAGATTTCCTAGTGGAGACAGTTTTAATGATATTTAGTGGGAAGAACAGCTGTTTTGAGGTGCGTGCGTTTTCTGGGTCTAGCGAGATCCAGTCCTGATCTGAAAGGATTGAGATTAGGCTCGGCCATCGTTAATACTTTTGCAAGTTTTTAAACTGGGACAAAATTTGAATTGTATGGAAACACCTGACCAGGCCCATTTATATAGCATGAAATTCTTTGGACCTCTTACATTAATTATTTGGTTATACGTATAGGCCTACTTTAAGAATGCTTCTATTAAAAAATAATAACACCTCCTATTATTCTATTATTAAGGCACTTCATGTGATCTGAATTCAGTTTATTTTCAGTACTGGGGAACACTTATGGTACATATGGGTATTTCTATAAGTGAAAGGATTTTTATAAATAAATAAATAAATAAAAAATGACACCGGAACAGAATGATAATCCTTTATCAAAATCAACTGCCTTGCTCTCTGAGACAAGAAAATCTGACTTTCACTGACAAACACTGGCCTTGAGTGACTTGATACTTCTGTTTCCATCTTGAACAGTTACTGTTGAGTGATTATTAATGTTCTGTACTACTGCAGCAGACGACTAAATTGTTCCCAGGTTGTGCTGGAAAATGTGGTCTGCGGTTTTCTTTTGGAACCATAGCAAAAAGACTTTCATTAAAAGTTATAAAATAAACAAACTTGTGTGGTTATCGTTTAATATTTTCTTTAATTGCCTGTTGTGCAACTGCACAATTAGATCTGTTTACCCTAAGCTTTCTAACCACTTGCATGTTTTTAACATATAAAATTTGTTGAAATGTATATATGATTTTCTGTTATTTATTTTCTCTTATATCCAGTGTACAATGACTCCTCTTTTAACTTTAAGGACTGTGTAAAGTTGTACTTGTATAGTTGTTTAGTAGTGACCGGTAGGTGGCAGTAATGAGAAGCTATGAATATGAGGATGTCATTGATGACCAATTAGTTATTTAATGTCATTCTATGAAGGAAAAGTTGCAGATCTGGTATGTGTGCAAAAATTGTAAAAGTAGGCCTGTGAGAAAAGAAACAGACTAGCAGAAACTTACTGGCTAACTTTAAGCAGGAAATGATAGATCCATACTTTCTTTACTATACTAAAGACACAATTTACAGTGGCCATCATAAAACAGTCTTGAAAATGATTAAAAACCAAGCTATGGAAAACCCGATGTTATCCAGATTTTCTTTGACATGGAAACACTTGGGGGATTTTTGTGAACTTCACCGTTATCTCCCAGTTGAATTTCTAAGTTATGCCTGAGTTGGAAGACTTTTTAAGTATAAATTCCCATCCAAGAAGCACAGCAGAATTGGGATTATTTTTACTAGGCCGTTCAAAAACATTATTGCTACATTTATGGCTGCCTTTATCATTTTCTTAAATGATGTCAGATGTGGGAAATGGCAGTTTTTCGCTCAATTGGTGAAAGAGTTTGAATATTTTCATTGCCTCTGTGACATCATGTACACAATAGCAAAACAATAGTGACAAGCCTGCTTGTAAATGAGCAGGTTAACTTTGTCATAAATGATTTTCTCCAGGCAATAAATAAACGGCAGGGCCAAATCCCAAGTCCGGTATTGGGCCAAACTGATGTAGCTGAAAATTCTTCTCTATCGGTCTGAGCCACATCAGTCATTTGTAATACAGTCCTCATGTGTTACTCTGTTGTGAGGTGAAGCCCTTTTATTGCCCCCCACAAACACACGCACTCACTTTTTTGGATGTGCAAATTCACCTGTTAATTACTGTTCACATTCTCATTTTGTAAGGTTCATTTATGGCCTAACTCGCTAACTCGCGGCCACATGTCTGATGCTACGAAATGGCCATTGGTGATTGGTGCGGTGCTGATGTGGGGCAGACAGCACCTTCTCCACGGTGTGTAATGTAGCTCTCACCCTGTTTGTTTTTAGGAGCTGACACTATCAAGAAATACTGGAGTCGCTACTATCAGGGATCCCAGGGCGTAATCTTCGTCCTGGACAGTGCCTCCTCGGAGGAGGACCTGGAGGTGGCCCGGGCGGAGCTTCACTCGGCTCTGCAGCACCCCCAGCTCTGCACGCTCCCTTTCCTAATACTGGCCAACCACCAGGACAAGCCCGCCGCACGCTCCGTGCAGGAGGTAACTTTCCACACCAAATATAGAGCTGGGGCCCGTTTCCGGCGCTGAGGCAGCGGTGCAGCCCTCCCGGCGGGCGGCGGGGCGCCCTGCCCACGCGTGCTCTCCGTCAGGAGTTTGCGCGCCACCTGCACCGGATTTATGGGCGAGGTTAGGAATGGTCTTTGTCAGTCACGTCGCCGGCTTGCCACTCTAGGGCGGGTGCGGGGTCATGGCCGCCGCCCCCCTAGAGTGTCAGACACCATAAACACGGTGTTACGCTGCTTTCTGAAAAATTGCCTTTTCCTACACGGTGATGAGACTTGGGGGGAACAAAAGCATATTACTTGGGGGGGGGAGGGATGTGAGCACGTCCCTGTATTAAGGGGGTGTGGGAGAGCTGCCAGACGCTCTTATGGTTAGACGGCGGGACTCACATGCGCTTTGCTCCCCAGTGTCAGTAAAATGCTGTAAATAGGCTTTAAACTGATCTGTTTGGAGCTCCTAGGAGAGCAGCTAAATAGGCAAGGAGCTGATGACATTTTGTAAAGTGACTGTTGCCTTAAAGCTGAGATCACACACCTGTGCTCACGTGCAACTTAAATGCAAAGCATGTGTGATCTAAGTTTTCCAGTACTCCACAGGGTTACTAAGAACCTGTAACGCACTGAGAAAAAAAGAAACGGTCACCGGGTTCATCTGAGTTCAGCTGGGGGATGCTGGGAGGTGGCTCGCTTAAGTCATATTTTATGGCGTAAGCGGAAAACAACATTATTTTATGTTCAACCATTTCTGATTGCGCATGCGACACAGGGATGTTAGTGTCATGCATGTTTCAGTTTATGGCCAACATACTGAAATGTTTTCCGAAAAAAATAATTTCTCTGCCCCGCCACCGAACAACCATAGTTGGTGTTTCCTTTTGTGATCCCCCCCCCCCCTTCTGTTTGCCCATTTCTTTTTCTACAACATTAATTTAATTTAGCAGGTAAATTAACATTGGTCATTATTTCACTGTTGGGTGTTTTGATGCATTTAATTTTTTTAATAAAGAAAAAATTCCCAGCTATGTCAAATCAATGACCAAAATTAATTAAGAAATTTTTATTTAAAATTAATTTCTGTGAAAGAGCAACACTTCGATTTTAACCCTTTTCCCGTGATAATTTCCCCATGTGAAATTTGCTTACCGTTTAATGATGCTCTGGGGTCAGATTGACCCCAAACACAGGATAGGGGTTAAACACTCCAGTCCCAGTGAACTAAGATTTAGCTTTTTAAAAAATCTAGATCCTGGTTAACAACCTTCTTTAAAAGCTGGATCGCATAAATAAATTTTCATTTGCCTAACCATTTGAAGTGCATGCAGATTTGTTATTATGTTTGTTACAAGAGCAAGTATACTATATTTGCAAATTTTACAGGAATTAAGAATTTTTTAAATTTTGCTTTGTCATTTTAACAAACAAACAAGAGCATCTCTGCAATTAGCAAGTCTAGTCTAGCAAAAAATGGGATATGTACTATTGTTACATAATCTGTCTGATAAGGAAACATTAGCTGGTGTATCGAGATGCGGTGCTCGCAGCCTTTATACCACGGCCGAGAAAAAGCATTAATACGTAACCGTTTTAAATATATAAATAAAGTATTACTCATTAAGCGCATTATCAGTCAATATAATAAGTAGCCCAGACTCTGATTCACAGCGGGCTTCTGGGAGTTCAATTAATATTGAATTTAAGCTAAGCTAGGAGAACACAGGTGCACATTTTCCACATGATTCTCTCATTTGATGAAATACAGAATTTTAGAGCAAGTTACATACTTATCTTAAAATGTTATGGAATTATTTCTTCAGAATTCATACATACAAATTTGCATCGTTTTTCAGCTTTACATGAGTTTGCAAAATGCTGATAGAATCCTGTTACAAAATGTTGCATTAAGCTATAGGTTTATTAACAGGTAGTTGGGGATTTAGTGATTATATATAGTTTTTTTTATGAAAAATAAAACACACACATTGGTTAATTGATTGGCAGTGTGTTGTAGCTTTAAATTGGTACATTGTGTGATAAGTTATTATGCAAATGGTGTGTTTTAAGCATAAATTTGAACAGAGAGGCGAGCACCGGGGGCGTGGTATCGACCGAGAGGGGTGTGGAATGATGAGTCACAGCATAACAAAGTAGGCTGAGGACCTCCATTGTTGCTTTCAGTATCAGCTTGCACAAGATACCAAATACTAAAGCCACCACCATATATCTTTGGTTTCCTTATGCTGTGACTCATTATTCCCGCCCCTCTCAGTTGATATCACTCCCCTATGCCAGATCGTTGCTAGAAGTATGAAACTGAAAATATGACCTGAAAGTGAAAAAAGGATCTTCATGTGAAAAAATCTGAATCCCAAACAATACAATTTGAACAATCTGACTCTGAAAACAAAGAAACTTGCAACTGAAAAAATGACCTAAAACATAAAAAAAATATATGAAAGTGAAAAATAAAATAAAACATTTAAAATCCAGAAGTGAATCATTTCATTCTAGCCGACCTCGAAAGTGTTTTGAATCATATATTGTCTTGCATACCTGTTAGTTATCAGCCACGGGCCCAAATATCAGGCTCATACATGGTAGCTTTCACTGTCAGCCCACATCTCCCTCCTCATTCACTATTCAGGTCTTTGAAAGCCCAAGCCAGGCACTTTTCTCAATGTTGTTTTTTTTTTTTATTTATTGTATTTAGTGGAGGTCCTGCATATTTCTTCTGTGCCTGGGAGTATGTGGCTCTGTATGGAGTTGGAGATGTTCAAGTTCTGCATCGTGGAATATCTGTGGATGGACCTGAGTGGGTCTTTGGCCATCTCTTGGTCGACAGCAGCGCTTTCACCTCGGCTTGGCTTTCTAGATGAAGCCTGTGAACACTTTCTTCCCTTGATGTAAATCTCTTAATTGTGCAGTGGTCACAGCCCAATATTTGTGAGGATTTCACTGTAGTGAAGCCTTCACTGAGGTCTTTCTTCTTTCCCATTTTGACTGTGCAATCTGTCAAAATGTTTAGCATATTAACTTGGCACACCAAAATATGCTGTTAATGACTGCCATGTGGCACACAAAGTTCAGGCAAACTTAATGAGTGTCACCTGTTTTAAAATGAAAACATAACTATATATTGTTCGATTTTCCTTAGTTAATATGAGAGTTGATGAGAATAAGGTCGCATATTAAATCGGCACACACGGAAAATGTTTATTTTTTGTTAATCTCAGTCTAAACTAAGAGGTAGTCCAGTTCTGTTCATTTACATAAATTGTTCAATCTGTTCAAAATATGTTAATTGAAAAATGTAATCTAAAATGTTCTATGACCACAAAGCCACAGAGTGTTAAACCCGGTCATTTAAGTTGCACCAGTTACAGAAGCTCTTGTTTTACACTAATGGATTTAAGTCGTCATTGCTCAGATGTTTGAAGAATTGGTTTATGTCGGCGGAATAGCCAATGATGGAGTCTCATTCAGAACTAGCATAGTGCGTTGCTAAATTATATCCTCAGTTGTTCCCTGTTACCTTTTGAACTTTCAAGCCTGAGGTAGTCACCTTGCGCTGTGCGTTGGATATGGATATGGACAAGCGATTGACGTGATGCCTGATTCCTTACTTTGGTGCATGGGGTTGTGTTCCAGCTAATTTTGAAGTGCGTGTTAACAAGGGTGTGTTGCACAACATCGGGGAAGATGCAGTGTGTTTGTTGGCTGGGAGGCAGGGAATCTCAGAATGACAGATACTGTTGCTTGAAAAGTAGCACATGAATGAAGGATCTGGAGGTGACTTGCTTACTTTGAGCTTAAGTGAATATTTGAGCTCTCATCTCCTTATCACTCATTTCATGTTGTTAAACAAGTTTGAGCAGTGTCAGTTTTTACAGGTGTCTCTCAAAGAAACAACATGATACAGTCCATTCCTGCTTAGCACGTAGTTTATAATGTCTGTAACTCTATGTATGAGGATTTCATTACAAAAGATGAAAAGTACATATTTTCAGAAATTAACTGACAAACATCGTGAATGGTCTGTTTGAGCAGTTAACAAATTAATGCCAAATAAGTCTTATTGTATGTGTGTTGTGGCACAAATGTTCTGACTTGTGGGTTGAGGTTAATTAATGTCTCATGAAAATATTTAAACGTAGCCTTGCTGCAAAGATGAATTCTCAGTTTGTTTAAAATGGCCTTTGTCATGCCATTTTGTGCTTTCAATCTCCATCTGAACTGCTTGGGAAAAAAAATGCGGATTTGAGTAGTATCCGTGGAAAAAGGTTCCAACTATATGTTGGAAAGGGCTTGGTGTATGTCAGAAAATTGGAATCTAAGTTAGTGAAGCCTGCCACAGCTAAAATTAAGCCTCAAAAGGATACTAAAAATTCATAGGCATAACAATGTTTGAACCAACTGTTCTAGCACATCTAAGTAAGACTTTTGAAGCAAGAAAAAAATACTTCCAGAAAAATAAAGCCATCGGAGCTTATGTTGAATTTTATTGGGCTACCTTGTCATTATGTATAAGATGACTTTTTTGGTGTGTGACCCATGCTCTTCGGAATGAAATCCAGCATTTGGCCTATTTACCTTATTTAATTGGTCAACACATGGCACATTGCTATAGCATGCATTACTTCCACAGAGGAGCACGAAATGGTGCATGTTAGCCTGAGAACAGTTATGTCCATTTTGTCTGGAGATAATGATGCCTATGGCCTGCAGAATTTTCCGCAGGATTGTTACGAGACTCCTGTTGGACCTTGGGACAGGACCCTATTTGAGAAGGTGAGATTAATGTATTGAGGTCAGGAATCACTGACTTGGGGTGCTAAATGCTGGCAGTAGGAGCTCCATACAGAGCAAACACGGAGTGTTCCCTATGACTATGACATGACATGGGCTCTGTTGCTGCCGTGGGGGCACTATCGCCTGTTAGGCAAGCAAGGACGGGTGCTATAAGCCACACTGCCATGGGGAAATGGCATCCTACCAACCCACAGCTGTCAAGTCCGCTACTCCGATCTGACGGGGCATGCAGTCACCCTCCCTGGTTTGTAGGAAGTTTCCAGTCATTTAAATTAAACAAGTTACAGATGCTCTTGTTTTCCGCTCATGGACCTAAGTCGTCATTGCTCAGATGTTTGATGTATTTGGCAGTAATCAACAATAAGATCCAGTTGATTCATCGGTACTCGTATGCTTGTCTGAACAAAGATAGCTAATATACTAATGAAGTTAACCGGAGTGAAAAAGCTACCTGAAATAATGTCATCGTAAATCCGAGCTGACATCTCTGTGGTGGTGGGGTTGCCCAGCTTGAATATAGGTAATGTGCTCTGCCTGTTTTGGTTTGCAAGATACTCATCCTTTACTATTAACATCCTTGTGTAAAATATAAGCACCTCGTAGAATCCAGTTTGATTTGCTTTTGCTGCATAAACAAACTGGAGCTTGTATGCTTTCTCTAAAGATTTACTAAATAGATTCCCACTGAGAGACCAGGACCCACATAATCTCAAGGAGCATGTTATAGTACTTATAGCACTTACTTTTCACTTGTGCAGTATTTGGTTATGGCTGTGTGGGTGTTTATGCCTTCCCAGGACTTCTTTGTTTTAGCATTATCAGGTTCTTTCTGACATTATTCTCCTGCTGTTCAGCCACAAGGGAACTTGAAAAGAGTGCGGGTGTGCATGTTGATACGATATGTCAACACGGCATCTTTTTTGGATGGTATTTTAACCGACAACCCTAATAGAATGTTATTTTGCTTTGTAGTCAGACGTTTTGATTGTTGCATTAACCTCAAGAATCAGTTTTTTGGTCTCTCTTGAGGTAGTTAAGAACAAAAGGCATAAAATTCATCTTTTGGACTTGGAAAAACTGAACTGAAAGGTTTGACATTGTAACACTGGAGAACATCCTAGGTTGTTGACATTAGGTCAAAGATGACTGATGATGGAACACTAAAAGCTGTTCCAGAAATCTCCTCTCATAAAGAAAAGGGAATCTGGATGAATGCTGAAGCTACTTTATTTTCCAAGGTTTTACTAATGTTTAATTGTTCAGTTTTACTAGTTGTAGAATAGTTGTAGAATGCTGTCATTATATTAAATACAGCTAGTTGCCTGTCAGCATTCTGCATACAAATTTTAAGACCTACATTAAAAGGTTCTTATGTATGGATGCACATAATTCTGGAATAGCATTTATATTGTGCAGCTACTTTTTTCATTTGTGTGTAACCGTTTTTCTTATTTTTTTATGAAGTATGGTGCATTTTCAAATATTTTTGCTTGGCTTTATGTTTTGAACTTAATTGCGGAAGTGTTTGGGCAGGTTGCTCACATGTAGTGTCAAAGTGGAATTGATCCATTAATTATTGGAAGAGCTAGGGGCATGTTTTTAATTCACGGTATGCACTGGCCCAGGAGGATATACACAGGAAGTGAAGCTCAGATGGACTGGATGCTCTCTGGACAGCATGGTGAAGGACTGTGCCCAAAGAATGGCGGTATACGCTTGATGGAGGCCATGCACAGTGAGGTGGTTATGGATGGGCTGTGTGTTTCCTGTAGAGCTGGGGGGGTTGAGGGTCGAGGGCAGAGCCCTGAGAAGGCCGGCTGGCTGACAGGAAAGCTGCTGCAGGGCTACAGGTTCTAGAATAAAGGTCGAAAGAGGAAGAGTAACAGTTTTCACTTGTACCCACAATTATGGTGTAAGGAGAGGATGTAATATAAATGATTATCCTTTCTGTGGAGAACTGTTTCTCATTACATTGAGTAAATGTTTGCTAAGAGCTTCCAAATGTTTAAATATGTGGCCTGTAACAGTTCTGGGATAATTTCATTGCATTAAATACTACAAATAGTTAATTGTCAATTTGTTTAATTGGTATTGTCCTGTCAGATAGTAAAATCTGTACTCTATTCATTTTAGTATTTTTTTTTTTAATGTGGGTGACTGTCTCTGGGGGTGTGGAGAAGTTGCCAGACGCCCTTTGTAGTCTAGTAGTTTGTTTTGTTGTGTACTGGTTTTATTACCACAAATCCAGGATTTTAAGGAAGAATCTATTTTATTTTTGATCTCTAGACGAGGTGCTCGGCTAGCCTCTTTGCTCCAGGCAAAAGAAACACATATTAAAAAGCTACCAGGAAAACCACATCAAAGTGAAATGGTTTGAGTACCACTTGCTGCATGAGGATTATTAGTCCTGCAAGTTGAACGGTTTTCTGAGGTGAAAAATGTGAACTTGTAGCAGTAAAGAAAACAGAAATGGAGATCGAGGGGTGTGTGTGTGTTTCTCTGTGGGTCTCTGTGTTTGTTAGGGAGGTGTTTGGCATCTAAGTATTAAAATTAATCTGTGCATCTGCACTGCACCATGATGAAATCAGTGTTGGCTGCAGACTCTGTGGTTTAACCCTTGGTGTCTGATTTGCAACACTATAATTAGTTGGCTTGCAAATGGTCCTTGGTGAGCAGTAAATATGTTGCTGTGGAGAACAAGACATCCCCATGCAGGTTTTTTTTCCTTTTTTATGTATTACAAAGTGAGGTTTTCTAAAATACATTTGTGTGCTTTTTAAAAGTATATTGTTTGGTGTTTATCGAGAAAATTATTTTGCTCTTTCAGTCTATAATTATTGTACCTGAAGTATAAATTTAACTGCAGGAAGTATTTTCTGAAATGTTCTTGTCTTTCTGGCAGTAATTTTACAAATTCTTAATTATGGTTTTTTTTTTTTATGTAAGCTGATACTGCAAGTGAATTGGAACAATGTAATGTTCAATCCAAAATACACTTCTTGGGTGTTCAGTCCCTGCCCTTGAGAAACAAGATGACAGTGTGCGATCTAGCTAAACGGCTTAGTTATACGTGAATTAAAGCGATGAACCTTTTCCCCTCTTATGTTCTTATACAAACTGCGTTATTGATGTAATGGAAGCTCGTGGACTATTATGTACTGAGGTGGCGAGATAATCTTATGCATGTCAAACTGAGGTTTAAAGGAACTTGGGTGAAAATTGTGACACATGTGACTTGATGCCATCCGTGGCCTGCTCTGACAAAGACACCGCAAAAGGGTATTAAACGCCATATAGTAAACTTCGTTTGGGCTTTTGCACTCTCCAGAATTTGCTTGGCTTCCCTGTCTCTGCCTTTCCAGTGGTTCAACCTTTTATTTGTCTTTACTGTTAATAAATGACATTTTAGCTGCAATCATGGAACTCATCAGACAGGTTTGTGAATAGACTTATTGGACAGGTTCAGGCAGTGCTGGAACCTGTAGAGACACTGAAATAACACTAGAGCAATACCTGCTGCTGAGATATGAAACAGTGCTCTTGTGTGAAGGGTGTAAAGCATTTAAGATCACAATCTTTGGTGAAGGAACCTCTCATGACCTTACAGCATAAGTCATGAATTAACTTTGCTGGAAACTTCATTTGTCTACTGCTATTCTTATACACACACCTTGGAAGATCTCTTATAGCTTAAAATGTTTGCAAAGACCTGTGTGTGTGTGTGTGCGTGCGCGTGCATCTTGGTGTGGATCTTGAATCACTTCCAGGATCCAAAGCCGTGTAAGTCATTAGAGCTGTCCTTGGAGGTGCAACCTCTTAACAAATGGTGAGTCATCTTGAATGGGTTCAGCCAATGCTTTCTGGCTCCCATAGTATATAGGAATGTGAACCGCTCAGCAAAAATACTCAAACACTAAAACAATCTCTCCATTCTGCTACTCTTTTGCATTCCTTTGCTTATGCAGAGATGCTACCACTAGTAAATCCAGTTAAAGATAAGTTTGCTGTGGAGTGGAAAATTCACATTGCTAGTGCAAAAGTGCATGGCTCAAAGAATATAAACTGCATTTGTTCCTCCATTTCCAGTGTAACTTGTTGCCAACTCTAATAGGCTCTGCTTTTTGGCCTCATGATTCAGAGACTTCAGAAGTACGATGCTGCTCTTTCTGAAACATTATCTGGTGACATTATTGCTTTCTTTATTCTCCATTGTTGGCTTCATCTGAGAGAGATTAGAACAAATGTACTAAAACATCGTGGTTTCACCTAACAAAGTAAAATCATTTACACACACGCAAAAAGGCCCATGCATATTAAAATGTACATTGGGACCCCTGTATCTGTGGTTTCAGTAACCATGATTTCAGTTATCTGCGGTTTACCGTGGTTTGAAAAAAAAGTGGTAAAATTCCAGAAATAAATCGTTCATAAATTTCAAGCTGCACGCCAAGCGAGTACAAGCTGTAACATGTTGAAATCCACCAGTCCACCCATTACACCAGCCCATCATGTTACGTACAGGTGCATGATACAATATTTTCCATTGTCAAATGTTTTTTCATTGTTCCTTCATCCTTTGAGGGGTATCAAAGCACGTTTTTTTTTGTTTTTCTTTTTTATTTATTTATTTGATATGTGGGAAACTGCTGTAAAGATATATGACCTGTTACTGTAGATACACAGAAGAACTGTACATTAGCAGTCTTCAGCAAGATATTGATTCAGCCTTAATATAACTTGGAATGTTCTTGATGTTCTTTCCTTTTCTTCGAGTATCATCATAAAGTGACATGGTGAAAAATAGGTTCCAGATAACGTTGCTGGTTCAGAAACACTTGCTGTCATGGATCAGGTACCTTGCAATGCTGAGAATGTGATGTAATATTATGAAGTTAAACATTTTGGGTTAACAAAAGGAATGGGCCCTTCTGTACATGGGGTCTGTTCAGTCAATTCATTCATCAGGCTAAACATTGCACACGCATGCTTTTTACTTTTTACTTTAAGTTTCAATTGCTGACGGCCTGATAATGCCGCCACTCAATAATCTCCTCCTCTTAGTATTTCGTCCCTATTATGCTGTTTGAGAAACATCTCTGTGTGCTGCGAGTGTCTTTTGATCACTGATCTTTGACCTTTTTTCTTTTTTCTTATTTAAATCTCCTGGTTGACCTGGGCCGACACTCTGGGGGTGGGGGGGTGGGTCCCGTCTCATTCCACTTGAGTAGATAGGGGTGTAATGAGCTGTACTGTCGGGGTGTGGGTGACCAGACGGGCTGGGAAGTGGAGGCGGGAGGGGGGCCTAGAGGAAGTGTTGCGTCCCGTGCAAAGGGCCAGACGGACGCGTAGCTGTGAAAGGGACTTGTTCCTGCACATGCCTGATTTACTCTTCAGTCAGCTCGAGCCGCCACCCTGCCAGTAACTTTCCGTGCCAGAGCTCACTACCTGTCGCTATGATGCTTGCATGTTTTCTCAAGTGTCTGGACGTGCTGTGCTGTCTGCCTACCAGTTTCTCGTGCTTACCGTCTGAGTTTTTTTTTTTTTCCTTCTTTCTTTCCCAACAAAAAAAAGAGAAAAATGTGATAGCTTTGCTTTGTAAAAAACTAACCTTACCTATTAGTAAAACACTTCAGAATATGCTTTGAAATAGCTGTAAACCCTTGGAATGCTCCAAGTTTGCTGCTCGATACGGTTATTGTACTGTTTCTGATTTGTTGCAGATTAGTTAAAATTACTGAACAGCAAGTGCTCATTTTATTTTTATGAGTGAACGCAGACAGAGGTGGTCTTTTTTAAAGTTCACGTATCAGTGTTAAGTGTTGAAAGCTATTATGGTACTCTGTGTTCAGGAGATAAGTTAAGTCGTGAATAATTTTGTGAATTGCACGTCAGTTCCTGGTTATGGTTTGAATTTGCTTTCATTTGTTTGTGTGATTTGTATTATTTATTTATTTATTTATTTATTTACCCCCCCCCCCCTTCTCTCTGAAGAGGTTAATGAATGGGAAATTGTATGCTCCTGAGAAAGCCCTTAAAGAAACAAAAATGTCGTTTCATTTTTATAACCAATTACAATGCAATAAATCATTCATGAATCAGATGGAATGTGGTTTAACTGAAGAGTAACTTGCAAGTGTAACAATTTCTAGCTTTAAAGAATGTACTGGTTAAAAAGGAAGAACAGATAAATGGAACAACCGAAAGAAGTCTGTACTGTACATTCAGTCATAAATGTGTACATTTATAAACCTAATTATCTTAGAAGTCAGAAGCTACATTTTCAAGAAGTTTTAAATTTAAGAAAAAAAAATTAATTTAATAAGTCACTTGGTATCCGTCGTCTCCATACTTACTGTTGTAGGGATTTCCACCAAATGCTCTTTTCACCTTGTTGTCCTTATCTAAACCAATATTTGCTTTTTTTTTGTTGAAAACAAACAAAAATAAATGTAGATACATTTTGAAAGCAGGTGCTTCCCCACAGTTGTAACTTAATTACAACATTTTAGGTTTAAAAAATGGTCAGCACTACGGATCTCATTATTTTAGCTACCCGTTTGCACATGTAAGTAGCACATTGAGTGCGTAACACAACGCTTTTCCTTTTAGGGTGATCTTACTTTGTCCATCTAAAGATAAATTTGTCTGTGACGGTACTATATTCAGAAATGAGATGTGTGCATGAAAACCAGATGCGACACAACTAATTGCCGTGTTTCCATGTGTTTAGCCCCCAAAAAAGCTTAATTTTGCCCTTTTATTTACCTAGTTGACATTTACAGCACAGGTGTCATATTGAAGGAGCAAATCAAGCATGAATATTGATTAAGTGGTTTTAAGCAATGTATTAATACAATAAATACTACACGTATTGTTTAGGATGTAAAAATCCATCCATCAATCTTCCAACCCGCTTATCCTTTCTGGGTCACGGGGGGAGCCTATCCCAGAAGGTACGGGCACGGAACAACCCAGGACGGGTGGCCAGCCCATTGCTGGGCACACTCACACACCATTCACTCACACACGCACAATCTAGTAACTCCAATTAGCCTCAGCATGTTTAGACTGTGGGGGGAAACCAGAGTACCCGGGGGAAACCCCACGACGACATGGTGAGAATATGCAAACTCCACACACATGCAACCCTGGCGGGATTCAAACACCGGTCCCAGAGGTGTGAGGCAACAGTGCTAACCACTGCACCACCATAGCATAATCTTTGTAAATTTATATAATGGTCATCAGTAAAACCAAGTAAATTAATGAATTACATTTTCAGTGTCACAGTGGTAGTTTGTATGTATGTGTTAAGATGAGAATGTGTCTCCAACAGTATCATTTCTTTTAATGGCTTTCTTCTTCTCATCCTGACTTATCATTATAACTGCAAGGCATTTTTGTGCTTGGCAACCATTTGACTTCTCTGTCCAAGTTTAGAATATCCCCCACAGTGACATCTCCTACACTTTTGTTCAAAAATGCTTGCATATTGAAAACACTGTTGCAGTTGCAGTTAGTTGATGAAATAGCAATGGTTTGTTTGATAATTTACTTGTGTTGCTATGATGCCGTTGTGGGACGGATTGGGTAGTCAATGGAAAGCTTTGTAAGGGGCAGTAGGAAGTGCATAGGAAGTGGAACAGGCACTTTGATGCTACAAATTTTGGACGCTGTTGCTTGTGGGGGGGGGGGGGCGTGCATTTCCTATTTTGGGTATGACGATAGGTGAACAGAATTATCGCAGATCATTGGATCCCCTGCTGTCTTCAGTCTGTTCTCCATCTCTTCAGTTCCTTAATGTCGTCTTTTGTATGAGGACAGCTACACCTATCTTCAGAACTCGCACGTACGTATAACAAGCTTCTTAAAGAATGGAGACTTAACATTTTGTTTCTGGTTTTTACGTAATTACTAATACAAGGCTCCTTTTTGGTTTTTGAGGATCCCCAATCCCCTTGTAAAAGATTATTGTACTAGCTGTGGTTGAAGAACGTGCATTTCTTGCCCAGCTTCATGTTTATTGTGACCGACTTTCTGCATTTTGTGGGTGTTCCATGACTCTACACTCTAGAACATTCTCAGCATTGTGGGAGAACCCACAATGAAGGGAGTACCACAGAAGTGGTAGTGTGATGGCAGACTCCTGTTAGAGCATGTGGTAAGCGTGTTCCCCACATGGCCGTAAATCACCTGGCTGGCTTTGTGCTTCCCGTTCTGTGACGATAGCGTTTACGCTTCTCGGGACTCGGGAGGCCTTGGGGATGGTTTTGTGGTGTTCCTTTAGAAGTGATCGTTGAGATTTGTGGACCACACAGTGGAGCTCTGCAGTGTGAAAATCGGTGGAAGTATAATGCCCGCTTCAATATGGTTTGTAATGTGAAGTTTAATTTCCTTGATGGCTATCAGCAATAATACAGCCTATTCTATGGAAACCTGAGTCTTTATTTGTGACACAAAACTGGTGGTCTCTTTAATGCATGATGAAGCTGTGTTTTAGATATGTACCTTACTTAGTAATAGACATTAGGGATGCAACGGTACTCGGTAAAATACCAGACCGTTCGGTACGTGCTGCACGGTCCGGTACGCCCTTATGTACCGCGGTATTTCGGTTTTGCGCTTCCATTTGAAAATGGCGCTTAAGGCTTATCAGGCTACTGTTAACCCTTTGGGGATGATGCCACGTATCTTCCTCGTCTATTTCCGTTTATATCTCGTTGAAATCATGAAAAAAAGAAACAAGAAATCATGAAAAAAAGAAACAAGAAATCATGAAAAAAACGCTGGCTAAATCCGTAATCTGTCTTTTTTCAAAACGCCCATTGTCGGAAGCATTAACTTTTTTAAAATTAGGTTAAATCGGCAAAAAGTAAACCATGTCAGGTTTCTTTGTTTTACCTGCATCTGGGGCGTGTAGTACCGCCCAGACGCGAAGATTGCCATCGCACCCCTAATAGACATTATGATGATAATTGCCAAGGAATTGGAATGCTGACGTATGTGACCTAAATTGGGAATGTTGATGTGAGGTGAGAAGGAATCAATATGAGTGACCAAAATGAGCTGATTATTGAAAGTGACTAGAAGTAATCTTCAGAATGAATGGAGCTGTAATTCTGGGTGACTTGTCCAGTTAATGTGTCTGGCATTGACGAATATTATGATGAACCCTTTTAACCTTTTAAGTTCCTTTGTACGTTTAAGTGCATTTGTTAGGTTGCACTATTAGCAATGGCTGTTGCCGGTTGAAGATTGTACTGTAATTTGTAATTTTATTAATTTACTTTTGCCCGTTGCACTGTTTTAAAGCTGATCGTCTTTGTAAGAGAGTCATTTGTAATTGATGACTTCTGGGTCTATCTGCTAAAAAATGATGTAGCTGTGATTCGTTTGGGAAATGAGGTGCCTCCCTGGAATTTGCTCAAATTCACATCTGTATCTACACTTAGTAAAGTACCTAAGGATGTTAAATGGCTTTATTCAACAAAAGAAACAGTCACTAACCTGCTGTGTGTTATTAGGCTTTGTTTGTATTTTGGGACTGCCATTCATTTTATTTTGAGTGCCTTTAGTTACAGTTGGAAATGTTTAGGAGACCAGCGGAAGCGAAAAGGTTATTTAATGGGGGAAAAAACAGGATTAGATGTGTAAGTTACAATTCTCCTGAATGGAGGGTATGATTTGAAGTTTACTGAAACATACATTATCGGTGTTCTAAGTATCAGGTCAATAAGATAGTAACAAAACCTGAGAGTCTTAAAATAACATTTAACAGCTCTGTTTTGCCAAACAGTTTTTTTTTTTTTTTTTTTTTTTTTTACTAGTTCTGATATGCAAAAAAGTTTTCCATCCTACTATTATCGCCCTTTTAACACAGCTATTCAATTAAAGTATGGAATCGGATTTCAGGTGATTAATTCAGATCTGGTTTGTGGGAGCCATCTGGCCATAAATTAACATTTACCTACCTGATTACTCAGGCTCTTTTTTTTTAACTTATTTTTTCTATGTATTTCACTCTGACTTGATTTATGAGAGAAGCAACAGGAAGCCACTGATCTTAGGACTTGTGAGAATTCTCCTGTTCTATGCTTCGAATGTTCAGTGGCTTTTCTTTGTCATTCTTGAAGTGGGATTTAAAAAAATGTATTTGGAGCGTTGCCTTGAAGGCTCGGGGCATAAAAAAAACAAACATCCCATTCTGAAGTCCTTAACGATTACGATTAGATTGATCAAGATCATTTTCAGTTATATGAAAGTGTTGAGATATTAATGAGCTATAATATGCAAAACAGTTTAGAAAAGAGGACATATTTTAAGTCTGCAAGAGTAATTCTTTTGATTTGTATCTTGTTCTTGGCAATTGGGTTGACATCTGTACCAAACTGTAATACAGAATGTCTGCTTGTTTTGTTTGTTACGTTTTGTGCTCCAGTTTCGCTACACTAGCTATTGATCTGCCGAACTTGTCAGGTAGCTTCAATACAAGTCAGGTGCTATCCAGCATGACTGCAGCCTGGGAACAGCTAAGTTCCCTTCCTCTTATTCTGGGTAATTGGTGAGCGTCAGTCCCATAACAAGGCTTTGAAGGGACCTATGCATTCACATGAAAGCAAGGGCCTTTGGTGGTGTTAAGGCCTTGTGGGTAATTTGAGTGTCCACTGACCCAGAGACATCGGGGCCTGATTAGATTGACCGAATAAAGAACTCGGAAAGACAGATCTGGGATTAGGCTGTGGTTCTGTGCTCGGGTGAACATGGCAAAGCATGAGGCTCTGCTGGATCACGGCATGCTGATCGGATGTGACACGTGTCTGATCTGTGAATGCTTAGTCTCCAGCTTCTAATGATCTCAGTTTGTCTTGCAAGTACAGTCATAAATCACTGTGTATTAATAAATCGGTTATCGGTTTGTTAGGTTCTAAGTATTGCGTTTTGAAATTAGTGTAATTAACTGTTTATTCAAATGCCTGTTGTCTTGTCCACTGCTTTGAAGTCACTTTTAAGTATTGCTAATTTATAAACTTCTATGAAACCGTAAGGTAGCCTTGTGTATGGTAATAAATTGTGTGTGTGTGTGTGTGTGTGTGTGTGTGGCTAACAAAATAGATGAGATTAAACTCAGGATATCCTCTCAGAAAAGGCTGGAAAACTGCTGTCTGCTAATGTTCACGGAAACCTGGCTAAACGGCAACATCGCCAACTCGGCTATCAAGCTAACAGACCACACCGCCTTGCACGCCGACAGAACAGATGACGCTGGAAAACCCGCGGAGGAGGTTTGTTTATTTACATCAATAACTCCTACTGCAATAATGCCAAAATCTTCGGAAAGTACTGCTCTGCCGATCGCGAGCTACTTGTAGTTAAATGCAGAGCCTTTTATCTGCCAAGGGAGTTCACAGCCGTCGCCATTGCTGCTGTGTACATCCCCCCAGATGCTAATGCTAAGGCAGCACTTAAGCAGCCACAATGTGCCATCAACAATGAACAGACTAAGCATCCAGACAATTCCATTATCATAGGCTTATCATAGACTTCAACCATACCAACCTCAGAAGTGTATTACCTAAATTCCACCAGCATGTATCCTGTCCCACCAGGGGAGAAAACGCATTGGACCACCTCTACACTAACATTAAGGATTCATACAGGTCTATTGCAGCCGCCACCTTGGGCAGTCTGACCATCTCTGCCTCTTCCTGACCCCAGCCTACAGACCTGTCATTAAACGGGTCAAGCCAGCAGTAAAGACAGTCACTGTCTGGCCAGAGGGTGCTGTCTCTGAACTGCAGGACTCTTTTGACAGTACCAATTGGAGTATCTTCGCACACTCTACCTACCATGACTTGCTCACAGACATCAATGGATTCACATCTGCTGTATCATCATACATTAACTTCTGCACTGAGACTGTCACCACAAAGAAATCCATCCGCACCTTTCCAAACCGAAACCCCTGGATGACCAGTGAGGTCCGACAGCTGCTGAAAGCCCGTGACGCAGCATTCAAGTCCGGAAACCGGGAAGCGTACAGCTCAGCCAGATCTAACCTCAAAAAAGGGATCAGATCTGCCAAACTCAAATACTCCCTTCAAATAGAAGATCTCTTCCACAACAACTCCAACCCCTGGTGCCTGTGGCAAGGAATCCAGTCCATTACGGGCTTCAAAAGCTCCAACTCTGGCTCCACTATCCATAATGCTTCCCTACCAGATTAACTACATCTCTTCTATACCTGCTTTGACAACACCAGCCCAGCCACCAGACTCCCCACCCACCCAGGAGCCCCAGTACTCAATCTGACCACTGCTGAGGTCAGAGGATCACTTTGCGGAGTGGCCCAGGTGACATACCAGGACAGGTCCTCCTGGAATGCTCTGACCAGCTAGCTGCGGTGTTCACCTCAATCTTCAACCTCTCTCTGTCTCAGTCTACAGTCCCCACCTGCCTAAAAACAACTCCCCTGTCCCCAAGAAATCAACACCCACATGCCTGGACGACTGCCGACCCATAGCACTCACCCCAATTGCCATGTAGTGCTTTGACAGACTGGTACTGGCCAACATCAAAGACATCTTCCCCCCCCACACTCGACCCTTATCTGTTTGCCTACCGTGCCAAAAGATCCATGGAGGATGCCATCGCTATTGCCCTACACTCTGCCCTGAGCCACCTGGAACATAAAAACCGTTACATCCGGATGCTCGTCATTGATTACAGCTCCGCCATCAACACCATCAACCCCTCATAGCCAATATCTAAACTCCTCTCGCTTGGCCTCAGCCCCTCCCTCTGTAACTGGACCCTGGACTTCCTTACCAACAGACCACAGTCGGTAAGGCTAGGCAAACACCCTCCACCCTGTCCCTCAGCACCGGCACACCCCAAGGCTGTGTCCTGAGCCCCCTCCTCTACTCCCTTTTTACTCATGACTGCATGCCTATGCACCACTCAAATGCAATAATAAAATTCGCAGACGACACCACAGTTATAGGCCGGATCACCAACGACGAAACATCCTACAGGGACGAGATCCAGCACCTCACAACATGGTACGCTTCCAACAGTCTCGTTCTCAACATGCAGAAGACTAAGGAGTTGGTCGTATACTTCCCCTCCCCACCTCCCCTGTCCATCTACATTTTGCACTATGTCTCACATGTTCTGGTGAAGCCGCAACTCCCCCTTCATTTTCACATGTGCCAGCACATTGTGTTAATGACAATAAAAATTTAATTGAATTGAATCGAATGTGGAGTGTTCAGATGGCACAGTTACACAGTGTTGGAACCAATGGGCTCGTGAGGGCACCCACACATGTCGCGAAAGTTTTGGTCACCAAAGACAGACCACGCCAAGGGAGGATCATCATTTTGTGCGCCAAGCATTACGGAACTCCATGACACCTGCAATTGCCATCCGGACACTGGTATTGGACTCACTACAACACCCCGTGTCATCCCGCACCATGTCTCGATGACTAGCATCAGTCGGACTATGGGTTCACCGTTCCATACATAGGCTGCTGTTAACGCCAGCACAGAGACAGCTTTGTTTGGACTGGTGCCGTAACCGGGAGGCATGGACTGATGACGAGTGGTGTTGTATCATGTTCAGCAATGAATCTTGGTTCTGCATTACCACAGATGACCATCGTGTGCATGTGTGGAGGCACCAAGGAGAGAGAACCAATGCTGCCAATGTTGTGGAGAGACACACTGGTGTTTCTCCTGGCCTCACGGTATAGGGAGCCAGGTAGTAATTCGGGAGACCCTGATGGCACAGCGCTACAATCCTGCGTCCGTATGTCTTACTCCTCTTGAGACAGCACCCTGTCTTTCAACAAGACAGTGCCCGTCCTGCATGGACTGCCTGCGTCATGCTGAGGTCCTCCCATGGCCAGCCAGGGCCCCCAAATCTTTCCCCATTCAAACATGTGTGGGATCAGTTTGGATGTCAACTCAGACCCATCTGCAGGATCTTGTGGGCCAGTTACAACAGCTGTGGGCCGACTTGCCACAGGAGAGAATACAACGGCTGTACGACTCCCTTCTGCAACATAGGGCCGCATGTATCCAGGCCCGGGGTTAGGGGCGCCATACCCTATTGACATGGGACCAGCTGTGTGCCAACACTGTTGTCCTTTTGATCTGATATTATAAACACTGTGATACAGTCACACGACCTTTCACCTCGTGTAGATTCAGTTCATTTCCACCACCATTTCCATGTTTGGGTGCTTAACTTTTTTTCGTTACTGAGTATATGTATGTGTCTGTTACAAGTCAAATGGCAGAGTGGGGTTTAAACTTCCTGGTGTTTTGCTGAACATTGACCTCCTGGGCTTCCTCTTGGGTCTGAGTGTGGGAGAATTCCAGTGCGTCCTGCACCTGTTACCTGAGTAATCGCTGTGAGCTGGGATACCGGAGACACGCAGATCAGGAGTTATCGCATCGCTGAACACAGCAATTCATATACTAGAGGAAATTGAAAATGATACCTTATTCACTATTTATATGGGTACAAGTACATACAAATTCTTAATTTTTTTTTTCTATCCCGTCTTGCTCTTGTTAGAGACATACACATAGACAGGTAGGTGCAATGCTCGTGGTCAGCGCATAGGGTCAGCTTTTTATCCAGCACCCCTGGAGCAAGGGCCGCACAACTCTACTGACCACAGGATCTGAACAGGCAACCTACCGATTCGCACATCAGTAGTCAATTTTAAAGTTGGTGTAGTTTTCTTAGTTTTAAAGAAGTAGGTTTGAGCAGAAGTATAATCTCGCCTCGTGGGTGAGTTGCCCCTACCTCAGCATACAGCTTTACGAGAAATGTGGTTCTGTGTTCCGTGATTCACAGTGCGAGTGTTTTTTGAATTTAAAAATTGACTTGGCCTGTGTACAGTGAACAGGTTCTCACCCAAATCAAACTGTTAGCACTTGTAGACTGCACTTAATTTCTTTTTTTCCAGCCTCTCTGAGAGACGTCGTCTTGGAATTGTTAGCCGGCTTGTTTGGCACATGTCTCAGTCTACCAGCCTACTTACGTTCAGACGTTCATTTGGGTATTACCTCGCATTTTCCAGATGTAAGATCTCCCTGACCCAGATTGTGGTTATTTCCCATTTAATGACTTCCCATGACTGTGGAGGGTCAGGCCTGCCCTCCGCTCCGCTCATCAGAGGTATTTCCCCCCCCCTTCTCTTGCCGTTTGACCCCCCGGCTGTAGTGGAATCGAATGCCCCGATATCCCAGATTAGCTGCTAAATTCATCGACCCTTAATTAGAGGCACTTGTGGTCTGTTCAAATCCATCCGCTGACTCCCCACTACTTGGAATGAAGGAAGCAAGTGGATTAAACCTTGTTGTCTCGGACAAAAGAAATTGTGTTGAGAGTTTCAGTATGGTAAGCTATATACTGCAAGTGTTCCAATTTAATACATTTTAAATCCTTCCAGAGGAAATGAATGATTATCCAGTCTAGGTACCTTGAATACCTGACTATTGCAGTCTGCAGGGTACCTTTTCATTTTTATCTCAGGTGTACCAGTATATCACTTTAAACTGCACTTCAAGTATTTGCCTTTTCTTGGTATTATTCAGTATTTGTTTCATTTTAATGATTGTTATTAATGAAGTATCATTAAAGAAGTCAGTATGTAGTTTTTTTCCATATATAAAGAGCACTGCTTGGTTGTTCACTCTCGTTTACTACTAAATTGTTGTTAGAACAAATATAAAATACTGAACATACTGCAGACTAATTTATCATGGATCTGTATTATACTTAAAGGTGGATTTTTTTAAAGGGAAAAAAAACAATCAACGTATTGTGAAAATTACCTGGCAAGTGCTGAGCCCTTGGTTGAAATGTCTGTGGAGAAGTAAACTGTCTGACTTTTGCAGACATGGCTGGAAGGCAGAAGGAATTACACTGTCATCCAAAGGATATGGAACTGCTATGATTTCCTTTTGTCACATATTTGAAGTCAATCCAGGTGTAAAACTGTGTGATAGGTTAGAAAGGAAAGGATGGGGGGTTACCTGTATTCAGAAATCAAAACAAAACAAAAACAAATCTGCACTTCTTGGAGATTAATTCCAGGGGAATGCATATGTGTGTGTGCATGCTGGCGTTTGTGAGATTTTGTGCGAGTGCATGCTTGTATGTACATGTGAGCAACAGAGTTTTTGCAGGTGTCTGCATTCTTTTGTGTGTGTGTGTGTGTGTGTGTGTGTGTGCGTGTGTGTGTGTGTGTGTGAGGGAGAGATGGAAGTAGAGAGCAAGAGTAATGCCTAACTGTAAATAAGTTCTCCAGAAGAAAGGGAAACAAAGGTTTTCCAAGATTTCCAAAATTTGTGGGTATATGTGTCGTGTGTTTGCAGGAGTGAAAAAACTGAAGGATCAGGAGATGGACACAGAGTAAAACAGCTGTCTACTACAGGTCACTAGAAGAAATTAATTTCTGGAAACTGCTTTTATTATTAACCAAAAGGATGTTTAAATTGTGTCAAGGCTTGTGAATGGATTGCCTAGCACTCTTTGATCTGATGATGATTTCCAAGAAATGCAAAATGAGTCACACTGTGTCACTAATCATTGTCAAACCTCTTTGACTTTAGATTATAAAAAGTAGACATTCTTCAATAAAAATATTTTAACCATATTTTTAGCTTTTGTAAACTGGAATTTATTCCATTTAAGATA
>JAODKL010000118.1:11577130-11590069 GCA_026780765.1 Petrocephalus schoutedeni | reverse complement strand
TTTATAGCAGATCAATTTCAAAACTAAATGTGAAATAGAAAAATGGTAACTGAAAAATAATTATAGTTACAATTGGTAGTTATGGCTGGTACTGCCATAACTGCAATGGATAAACAGTACGAAGAGAAGGGTAATGGCATACAGCTGAGTCATCTTCCCTGGGTGATGCATTATGATCTAATGGATTATTAAGGGATTCTGTAGAAATTGTAGTAAAGCTATGTTTTCCACCAAATGAAGCCTAAAGTCATTTTCATAAATTTCCATACTACGTTAACAATTGCACATTTCTGACCTTAAAATTTGTTGCGAGGAATGAAATATTTTATTT
The DNA here is from genome assembly GCA_026780765.1 of Petrocephalus schoutedeni. Taxonomy (NCBI): domain Eukaryota; kingdom Metazoa; phylum Chordata; class Actinopteri; order Osteoglossiformes; family Mormyridae; genus Petrocephalus; species Petrocephalus schoutedeni. The sequence continues at coordinate 11,589,738 of JAODKL010000118.1, read as the reverse complement.
CAATACCTTTTTTTCTTTTTTATGGAAACAACAAACCTTAGCCACTGCACTCTCAGTGAGTGACAACACTTAATTTGCATAAAATCATTATTCAAATATCTCGCAGATGAGTAAAATCCCTGTTGATACTTGACTCCTGTCAGGAAAAATTTTCAGAAATGCATTTCCTAGGTTGTGCAATCCAGGGTTATTCACCTTTGATGTTTGGGAAATTTTCCTATTACACCATTATTCTCAATTAACTACCGTTTATCTATGAAGTGTTGGTTGGGGCCCCTGCTGCTTTCGGGTAAGTTTTAAGGTTATAGTTTGCATTGTACTTTGGGTCAACATAACTGTTTTAAAGAGTTGCATATTGTGAATTCAGTTGTGTGAGGTGATTTTGATTTATAGGTATCGATATTTATAATTGTATTTTCTTGGAAGTTGTTTTTGCGTGAGAATTCTTTTCCTTTTTTGGAATTTAGTTTATAAACGGAGAATAGCAATAGCTAGGAATTATTGAGTGGTGTAAATAATGGGCATGGCCAACATGAATGAATTAAATTTTGTCTTTTTTTTTGTCATTTTGTGTAATTTCAATACGTAGTTTCAAATAAAACGTTCAATTTACTAAATATGTGCACACTGAGAGTTGTTAGTTTGTAAGGATTCTACACTTAACTGGTGTTGAGGTTTCCTCCTGGGGTTGAATATCGATATACTAGTACCAACTGAGCTGAGTTTGTATAGCTTGAATAACTCGCAATTGAATAAGAAAAATAAACCGGGGTACTGCGCAAGTTACAATGATAGAATTCGTCATCGCATGAAGGCCTAACTCCTTCCACTGACTTTGACTATCAAAAAAGTTCGAAAATTACCGAGCAACAGTAATAAGGGTTTGTATAAACGGCCTGAATTTCCAAAAGCATTGCATAGCCAGATTTTCTGAAATATACTGGTAGTCATGCTAGTACTGTTTACTGGTAGTTTTACTAGTAAGACCTTTAGGGTGTTCTCACCGACAGATGGCCTATTTATCAACCGACTGTCTGACACTGATAAAAATAGACTTTCCAGATCGGAGGTCCAGACTTCGTTTTGAAACTTGCGGTCAGTTTCTAGGTTCGATAACTGCACAAAAATGGCCGCATGCACAGTGATTAATTGTACAGATCTTCAGCATTTAAAAGCTGAGTGATAATTCTTATAAGGAAACGGCATTAACGACTAATTTGTGGACTGCTAGTCTTAGAAATCCATCATTTGCAGTGATTTTTGTCCTTGACTGATTTCCATAGTTTTGGGGCGCTGTATCTGCACAACAAATGACTCGAGAGCCACATTATGTTTGGTGTCTTGAATTACTGCTTGAATTTGCTCAGCTATCCAGTCCAATTCTGGGCTCATGGGGGTGATGTGCTGGAAAGCACCATGAACTTGGACGTAGGAAATTCTGTACAAGGTAAAGTTTTCCCCTCTCTCCACCTCTCCATTCCAAGTCACGCTGTGCTTTGAGCAGCCAAAGCTCAAAAACAATTGCTTTGTAGTAAAAGTATGGGAGAGGTAGACTGGAATAATTTGCCTATTCAGGCTTAATTACTTGTTGTGCACAGTGGACCTGCATTTCCACGCAGCACAGTGAGTACACGCATGCAGCTGTCCCGTTTTGGGACTCCTCTTGTGGGGCTGAGTGTAGCGCAGTTAGGCCTGCGGGGAAAAATGGAATACCAGTACTGTCGTGATGCTGATCACTACAGATGCAATTACTACTGGTTACTACAGATTCAAACAAATCAGCACTTTTTTAACACACTTGGATGGATGTGTGTGTGTGTGTGTGTGTGTGTGTGTACGCACGCATACACACAAACTGTTTTATTAATCACATTTGTTAACAAATTAAAATAACCAACAGACACGCACTTTGTCGTTATATACCATTATATATAATGTTGCATGTAAGAAAAAAAGTCAAATTTAGCGCATTTTATCTGTAGCTGCTTGTCTTGTTCAGGGTCGCGGGACCCAGCCTCGGATCCATGATGGTAGGGATGCACTGATCTCGGCCACCAGCTCAGCCCATTCAGCCTCGCGGCGGCCCGGGACGTTTTAGTCATACCTCTTAAATATGATACGAGCTCTGATGGATAGAGTTGAACTGGAGAAAAAAGGGCCAGAGAACTTTATGGTCTGCTGCCTAAACCAGATTTCCTATGGTCAGATCTTGGCTGTTCATCATGACGATTGTACAACAACCAACCTTTGAGCATCTTGTTTGAAGGAGGTTTTGTAGCAGATGTGCGTGAAAAGCATGGCGGTGTGCCCCTTGGAAAGGGAACCTTTCCCCATGTTCCAGAGAAGCATCAGACTTAAGAACCATTTTTTAATTCTTTTTTGTTTGATGTTTCCAGCTAATTGACAGGTTTATTGCTTTGAATGCAGTGGCAGCCAAAGAAACGTGCTAGGGCTGGTATTTGCCTTCAGATTTACACCATTCTTACTTCTTGCATATACTGTGTCCTGTTATTATGTTTGCATTTTATAATAATAATGATCATTATTATATTTATTTAGCCAGTAAGTGGTTCTGTGAGTCCTGAAATTTTGCTTTTGTGTTCTCATCTGTGCCTCATCAGGTCCCCCCCCCGCCCCCCAACTCCATGCATACAGCCCAAACAACAGGTCTGTTTGTTCCATGGAGGGCCTATTTCACTCAGCCGACGTTGGCATCGTCTGCCTTGTCGTGTGCCAAGGCCAGGGCTTCCTTACTGCCGGACGCACAAGTGCCAGGAGCCCGATCAGCAGAAAGGCCCCTGTGGCTGCCAGACGTTCGCCTCGTTCTCGCATCTCGTTATTGCTCAAGCTGCGAAAAGCGATATCTTGCTCGTTGCGTTGTGGCAAATGTGAAGTGGCTATGGGATGGCTCTTTGGGATGGCTAAATAGGTATCGTTTGTGGAATTTATTTATGACTGTATAGATGCTTGTCAGTCTGCATTACGTAACATGCAGCAAATTACAAATAAAAGTTTTCAGCATTTCTTTGACGTCACATCAAGTGGTCAAACATATCAAACTGTTTTACCATATAGCTCACATTTATTTCCAAAGCAATCTGAAGCAGTCTGGGAAAAGCCAGGTGTATGCTCGGCGAAATCAAGGTACAGGCAGAATGCATAGAATTATGATAATTTTCTTTTTACCGTCTAAATGGACTTTCTGTGAACAAAAGGTAAGCAATTTGAGTAGTGACACAAATTAAAGCTGTGAAAATACTTCCCTGTGACCTGAGGCAAATGGTCAAAGTTTTATTCTTTCTTTTACAGTTATGACAATATATATTGCATCTGTACCTCAGAGGTGCAGCTTCCCAAAGGGATTCAGTTTCACTTTACGCCTCTTTAATTTCTGATAATTAAAAAATTATCGAAAAAGCCTGAGTCCTTTGTCGCAACCCGCCTCTGAATTAGAATACCTCCAGTGACTGCTGGCCGTCTCATGTTACCAGCTCCATCAGAATATGAGATTGTATATGCTGTCAATGCGCATTCTTTAAGCTAGCTCACGCTGAATTATTTGGCAGTCTATAGCTGACTACCTTGAAGCTTATTCGCTTAAAATATGCTGACACGTTAACACTACTGTTATTATATAATAAAGAAAATACATATTTTTACCCTAGTATTCAAAAAAATTAAATGTATCCTGTTTTGCTAAAGCCTGTATTTCCGGAATTGTCATTGAAATGTTTAGCCTCATTGCCGACCACATGTTGAAATTGTTTGACCATCACGGTCACAGGCAGTTAACAGAAGTCCACTTTTAATTTTAAATTGTCCGGATGGGAAGCTACAGTCTTAGTCCATTAGTCTTTAGTGTATTTGGGGTTCAGCAAGAAGGCAGGTATATATTTGGAGGAGTGCTCATTGACGCTTAACGGCCCGCAAGCTGCGTGCGTATACCTCTTTGGCTCTTGTTATCCTTGTGCTGGAATGGTGAATGTCTGTAAATGTTGCATAGATATGAGCTGAACATGCGGAGTCTAAATGCTTAAGTCATAGAGTGTTACTGAGACCCGTGATGTACCTTGAGTGCAGCTAAGGTCTAAAGCTGGGCTGCATTGGAGCCGTCCATATGCTGAGTGATGCTCGGGCAGGTCTCCTTTCCATTTGTTATAAATGCAACAGGAGGTATTCTTTTCACACTCCTAGACCTTATAAGAAAGGATGTGAGCCAGTCTGTCTGGTACATTGCCTCTGAATGAGGGCTCTGGGAGGTGGGACACACACAGAGGGTGCACATTAGTTCCAGGACAAAACGGGTCCAAAGGGTCAGTCATTCTCGCACTTGGATGTCCTCCTTTTCTCTGCTTTAATCCCATTCATTCCCGTTAAGTTTGGGACTTCAGTGTTAATAAAGTAAATTGATAAAATAAATTTAGAAAATTGAGCAGTCATTTAAGCTCCTGACCTGACCTCCGCTAAAGGAGATTTTTACTGGGCCATCACATTTTAGTTCGTATTTGTCCAATTTATTTTATTGATTTTTTTTTTTTTTTGCAATTTCGAAGCTTTCTATAGATTTCTATAAATAATTTTTTGCTTTCATTTTTTGTAACAACAGTTTAAGTCAATGTAATTTTCTCCATGTATAACTTGTTTTAAGGTGGATGTAAGAAATTAGGATTCTTAATGAACACATTCCAAGAATTTTTTTTTTTGCCATGGGGGTTTTATGTTGCCTTGTGTATTTTTAAGCGCCCCCTAGAGTCATTTTGAGTATCTGCAGGTTTCTAGCTGCACTCCTCATCCAAACAGTAACGACTTTTCTTGTAGTATGACAAATTTCAAGTGTTTACTGGGGGGTCAAATATTCATTTCAGAAGTGCATTCAGCCCAGTGCAGTGTAGCATCTTTGGCATTGCCTAAATTTGCGTGAAAGATTAAGATATAAACGGTCCCATATAAGCAGCATAAACAAACATTACACGTCACTATTGTGGAAACGGGGCTCCCTCTTCGTTGATACTTGTACCACAGTAGAGAAATACTCCGCCCATCCTATCCTCCCTAAAATAACTTGCTTAATTTTAATGAGCGCTGTGATATAAATCACACTGACCCAGACGTTCCCTGCTTCCACGACTACCAGAAAACACACTCCCACATCCATATTTACCTGACCTCCTAATTTATCTTTATCTGCTCTCAGCAGGTGGCTTTTCCTCTGGCAGTGGTAGACCAAGACAGAGCGTCGCCCTTTCGCTAACCCCTACAGTTCCTGTTCCCGTCGGGGTAAACACTGAGAATGATTGGCCATTTGATCTATGCCCTGCTCCACTTTTAGACGTTGACAGGCCCTGGCAATGCGGCTGTGTGGCAAATGGGACGTGTCCGGACACGTCTCTGTCTACATGACGACATGGTCCTTTTTATGTCCGCAAGAAATTCAAGAAACAAAGTGCTCATCTTCCGAGAAGCAATCCAGGGACCAGTGGGGTGGGGAGAGGCTTTATTCTTAACTACCGTAGCTAAGGGAAGTTCCAATTTTAGTGCAAGACGGGGATACAGTCTTACTTAACACACATTATGTCATGCTTCAGTTTACGTGATGTAAAATATCTTCGAGATCGTTAGATCAAGAGGCCTAAGTGCAACTGAGGGTTTTACTTCGTTGCTTGTAAGAGGAGTATCTTTAATTATAGCAGTGTGAAAACTCACCTTGTCGAGGGGATTGCTTTTTAACCTTGTCCCTCTGTACCTGAGTGTTTTTAATGCATTATTTGATCTTCATAAATCCTAAAAATATCAAACATTGACAAAATATTGTACATGCCCTGCATAAAACATGTATTGTCAGTATGAAGATTAGTACAAATAACTGTGTTTTAAGATGTTTTGGTGTACACATGGTGTTAGATACAACATCTTTCTAAATGGTTTGATTGTAGTCCACAGATTATTCTTTGAAGAATTCCCTCGGGCCTTTGCGTTCTACTCCATGGACGGAGATGCAAAGCTTTGGCGGCTGGCATGTTTTGCAGTACATGCCAGATTAGCATGACCAGTGAAAGAATTCAGTGCGTAAAGTCTCATAGGATTGATAAATAAGGGATGGTATTTAGGTTTTTAAATTGGTCCCCCATGCCCTCATGGCTTTGATAACATTTGTTGCTATGGAAGCTATTAAACATAAATTTTGGGTGGTCTTGATCCGACTGCTTTATTTGCGGCTTTTGGGCGGTAAAGATGGGAATACCAGTTGGCTGCATCGGGCCTGTGACTGCAGCAAAGAACGAACTGAAGATGAAATTTTGAAACAGATCATTGGAAAATATATTTTACGGGTGAATTGAAAACGGTGTCCAGTCGTAGTGTGGTTGGATCTCTTTTTTTTTTTCTTCTTTTTTTTCATTTATTTGTAGCAACTGAGCATGTAAGCTCTTCACGGGGATTTTTTCCATAAATGAAATAATTCGGCCATTTTTAATGTGTTTCATGGTAGCTGGAAAACTTGTACTTGAGCACATTTCCAAGACCGGGCTGGACCGTTACTGATACAGGTGAGAGAGCACAGCGCAATGGTGCATTTACCAGTTTCACCCTATATATAAATATAGTATTTAAAATAAGTTTCATATGCTTTTTAAATATGGAATTATTATCAGTGCTCAGAATCGTTGTTGTATCATCTGGTAACTGTTTCTTTTTTTAACAGTTTATCTAAAATTGGTACTGGGGTATTTTTGGAGGCTGATGTTATGGGCAGAACAATAAACGGGAAAACAGATGTTGGAAACCAGTGACAAAGGAGGTATAAGGGAAGGAGACTGTCAGTTTGCCTGGCACTTAAACCAAGATGTCCTGCAGATAATCTGATTCCCAACTTCCTTTCCCATTTGAAATATTTGCTGCCAATTGAAGACGACTGCAATATTCTATCCATCTATCAGCTGTAGCCATCATAAGATTTTATGTGTTTGTATTATAGAACTGAAACCTAGTTATCTGTATCAAAAAAGAACATGGAGAATTATTACCTGGATAATAATCAGGAGTTTTCTATCAGGACTTAACAAAAAATAAACGATAGCACCTACTTGTCCACCTGCTTTGCTTCCTAAACATCCCTGGTTTACACAGCAGATGTTGTTATAGGGATCAGGATCTGTTTATCTCCTGGTATGTTTGGCCAGCTCTAGAACAAGACCTTAGACTTTGCGCATAAGTGTATACATCAACTGGTATACTGGACTATTAATCCGAATTTCTCTGTGGTGACCCTTACAACTGGCCAGCAAACCTTTGCAATTTCTTTTGCCCCACATTGATTGTACACATGCCCAGTACAATACTTCTCACTTTGAGTTTGTGTAAAGTTGGGGGGCTGGGGTGGTTTCCTCTCATAATTAATGCACCTCTCCCTGCAATTGTACATGCGGCTTTGGTGTCACTGTTTGAGCATTTCAGCAGAAAGATTGTTGAGGACGTGGGTGACATTGGCATGTCTTCATGAATGGATGTGTTGTTTACATAATGTATGCTGTATCGATGTTTGTATTTTTTCTGTGGTGCCAGTAAAATAGTTTATTATTACCATCTTCCTACTTGCAATTAATTAGATTTATTTCGGCATTTGGTTAACTTGCTGCAGCAGCAGCTGGAATGTTCTGAGCATCCCTGGTTTATGTGTATCGGTAGTTTCTTATCATAAAAAATGTGCCACCTAGGTTCTTGTAGTTCATTTTAATTCTTTGAAATTCGCTCCAGCATTTCCTTTTATGACTTCTTGGACCAATACTAAAAACATGAGAGATCTTAGCTTTTCAACAGCGGCTGAACATGATAAGAGATGTTTGGCCCTGAATCAGCCTAACAGGGTTGTGCAATTTATGGCCTTAGTGGTAAGCAGTTCTTCTGCTTAGTTTTCAGACATTACTCCCTTAAGCGCAATTCCTGTTTGGGCCAGATTTCTGGAGAATTAATTCAGGTGGCTTGAAACAGAGCTTTAATTAAACATTTTTCTTTAAGATCAGTGTGTTGACAATGATATTTACCTGTTGTATTTAACCTTTTTATGTTGAAAAACCCCAGTAGTAGGTATTACACTAAATTTCATTATTTGTTTATATTTGCAAATAATTTGCTGTGTGCTTGGCTTGTGCACTATTTTTCTTCAGTTGGTGCTCTCACTGGTTCTTGCAAAACAGTAACTTGAGAAAACACTTGTAGTATCCCTAAGACCTCATTGTCTATTTTGAGAATGCTGTCATAGAGGATAAAGCAGATCGGGAAAAGCCAAAAAGACCGAGTCTTACTGAGTGGTTTGATTTTGAAGACTGCATAACGCAAGGCGTAGGTGTTCCTACAGGTGGATCCACAGCTCTGAAAGAGGATGTGGTCCCGGGGGCAGTCTGTGGCACGCTGTGCCTCGCGGTGGGGCCTGTGGCACGCTGTGCCTCGCGGTGGGGCCTGTGGCACGCTGTGCCTCGTGGTGGGGCCTGCCCTGGTGCCTCGCAAAGTTAAGAATGTGTCTTTGCACTTTGTGGCTCATGGGGCAGTAAAAATAACATAATTATATTATATTCCATGATATTTCTACATATCATTCTCACTGCAGAGCTTAAACAACTGGGATTATCACTGTTTATGCTGATTTTAAAGGAAACCTGGCCAGTCAGCCAGTACTGATGCATGTTTATTGCCTTTTAATGCAACGTACAGCGGGAATTTTTGTGAGAAATTCTTTTTTTAGAGCACTGTCATGTGTAATAAGTTGATTGTGTAATTAACAAAAATGTTGGCCACACTGGTTTTTATTATTGTTAAAAATGACTTTTAAATAAGCTTATTAGTTTAACAGAATAGTCTGGGAAGTAAAATGGTTTGCTAGTGGTTAGGCTACTTAATTTATGGTATGATGGGTAGACAGTTATTTTTGCAGGATGGCCTGGCATTGTTAAATCTAATGTTAACGAAAGGGGCTAATTGGGTGACAGTGTCTATACTGTTTCTGCTAATTTTCCTTAGTGTTGTAATTAAACTAAACAAGCCACACTTCCTTAATGTTTTCAGAATTTCCTAAACCTTGTGCACCAAAAACTCTGCATAGCAGATTCTTTCCCAGGTTTAAGCTTACACTAAACAACTCTCACTTTTTCCATTTCTTTTATTACTGGATGATTGTGTTACGCATATATTTCAAATTAAGTCAAGTGTGATCTATTGTCATGCCATCCATTTACACAAGTATGCAGTGGCATGAGATAACATTCCCCCAGAACCACAATGTCACAACCAGACAGTAAGTGACAAAAAAGTCAGGATTAACAATAATTTAAAACACAGGACAGTGCAAGTAAAGGGGGTTGGGCTTAAGACTGTGTACACATAGTGCCTGAGTGTGTAATTGAGAAGCTCTGGAGCGTGTCAGCTTTAGGTTTGTGGTCTGAAACCTTGACGTGACGATATGGAATAATGGTACTATAACCTCTAGGCATGTCTTCAAACATCCCGCATTGTTTAGTAAATTACAACCACAGCTAAATATTTCAAAACTGTGTGGCCTAGAGGTCTAGATTGATTCCCGTTGGTAGTTATATGAATTATTTTTCCTCAGAGACAACCCATTATATCTTGCCTGAAATTAGATATACTAATAATTGTTGTTAAATTTACCTCAACGAAAAATACTGACATCCCATCCAGTGTATCAATGCCTCACTCATCCTGCGATCAGGATAAAAGACTACATAATGAATGGATGGAAAACTTTATACATACATGTATGATGTTGATTGCCGACTATAGTATCTTAGGTAAGAAATTCTTGCTATTTTTGGATTTTTATGCAAAGAAAATGCAGCTGTCTTGGAATTTGGCATGACACTGTCAGCATCTCAGAAATCATATTCGCCACACTGAAAACACCCCGTGTGGCAGTACGGTCACTCCTAATGCTACTAATGACAGATAGGCAGCTTAAGAAATGGAGCCAAGTACAACGATTGTCGTTTCTGACTCCATTCTCTAACTGGTTTAATCTGCGTTTGGGGCATAGACACGTGTGGACTAGTCAAAATCGATGGCTCTCCGATATAACGTAGGAAAGCAGGCAGACTCCAGGGGGCAAAAAAATGAACGGGGTACAAATGCGAAGGTAGAAGAAAGGAAAGGGTAGAAAAGAGTGTCTATCTCACCAAAGGAATTTGGCTAGAACCTCTGCATTGATATTATTCAGATTTAATGGGAGCTATTTAACATTAGATACTGTTATCATGTCCAGAACATTCATACAGTGGGGCAGTTGTAGACACTGTAACTAAGGATAAAACTTAATACCATGATTAAAAACATACTGTGATAATTGATGTTCAGTGTAGTACTGCTCAAAATATGTAAAAAAAAAAAGTGTTTATTACTTCATTTTTAACTTCTTAAAGCTGCAGTAGATTAAGTGTTTGTAAAATATATTTATTTAAGGCTTCCTTCTGAGCAATTTGTGTGATAATTGCCCAGTTATGGAGTTCTGTTGTTACTATGGCCTGGCTGAGTGCATGTCTGCCACACATTCTCACGGGTTTCCTCTGGACATGGACGCAGTGAATGTGAACCAAATAAATCTAGATTGTAAGTCTATGTTCTTTAAATGCAATTGCATTACATGAGAGAATAAATTTGTTTACAGATATCTGATGCAGTCATGCTTCAAATTTTCCATAGCTTAATTGAATTTTTGCTTTTTGTTGCTGCTACTCGTTGTGTTTTTCATTCTTTATAGGTAAAATTGGCCTTGGCCAATGGTTTATTTTACTTTTTTATGGTCTTGTTTTTCCTCGTTACTTTTCAGAATTCTTCTTTCCAGTACGGCGTTCTGGAAAATTTAATATTCTGTTAGGAGTGAAAAATTTTGGAGTTTGTAGATATAGCCAAAATGGACTTTCCAACAGGTTTTCTTATAAAACGTCTTGTAAATTTTTAACCTTTATGGTGGTATGTTACTGTAGTAGTTGCAAAGAGTTGTTTGTGTTGTGGCCACCTCATTTTTATATGTAGCTAAATTATCTTAATCCAGTTTTCCTTGATAAGGCCCAAATTTAAACTTCGTGTCTTAGACTGGCAGGCTCTTTTATTGGTTCCATGTATTGTCATTGTGATAATTTAGTAGCAATGTTGTCCAGCATTTACTGCATGTATTAATCACAGAGCATACTTTTTGTAGGCAGTTGCCTGTTTTCTGCAGTCGAGATTGGAGCATAAATGTGAATGATGTCATAACGGCTGCACTGACACTCGCTTTAATACTTTAGTAAGTTCTCACCTTAGTCAGAACTTATTAGGGCCCGCAGCGAGGGAAAGCAACTGCATGTACGTTTGCCTGTGCTTGTGCAGCAGGTGAAGGGATGAGCCCGCTGTCGTGGTGTGAGAGCACTCGACAGATGGGTGACGCTAATATGGAGCGAAGGGGTACAGCTGTATCTGGAAGCACGGATGTTTTGTTGCAGAAGGCTTTCTTCCTGGCTTGCAGCAGCCTGTGCCGAAACCCGATCCGCACTGAGCCCATTGATTGGAAAAAGCTGTTAGCGCTCTCTTTGAGCGTGGCAAGCCCCACCGCATGTTTTGCGTCTATGGCATGCCCCTGCATGGGACCCCGCTGGCCGTTGGCTGGGCTCTGCCCTGTGGTCTGGGTGAGATGGTGCTCCTGGTGCCCACTGTCCGTGGGTTTAGAAGAAGTTCTCCAAAGCTGGGGTCGGTAGTTATGTTGCGTTGGCAATGACACATGGTTCCAAAGAATTGTCAGTTAGCCTTTTGGAGTCACCTATGGTTTGCAAATGGTGGCACCGTTTTGCTAACAGGATAGACTCCTATTCTGTGGAGCTTCAATGTTGCTGTTGTTGTTTTTGTTATTATTCTAATTAGTATTAGTAGTAGTAGATTGTTTGTTTTTTTTTTGCTTGTTCATTTATTTCTCTTTTACCTCCTTTATTTCCATCTTTGTTTTTGCCAGCATGGGCTTTCTATAGAAGGCATCACCTATTTTAAAAACGTAAATTGTTTCCTTATATTTAATTGTTCCGAATCATTTTGTTAGATAACATTTCATAGTACCCAAGAATGACTTAAAATCATGAAAAGTGCCTTTCAGATTGCCATGTGATTTCCAGGACTGAAAAAGTAATTTATTTCATTATATTTTTTAAATAATTTTTAAATAATTTAATGGTAAATAGTAGGGCTGCAACGATTCATCGAGTAACTCGAATAACTCGATTACAAAAGATCCTCGATGCAAAATCTTTGCTTCGATGCTTTGTTTAATCCACATGACTATGTACTGCTCAGTGATCGCCGTGTTTCACATGGAGGATTATTACTGTCAGCACAGGGTGCTTACGCTGCATTACGTGTAGCAGAGCGGTAGAAAAAACAGTGGCAAGTCTGCACGGATCAGGTAGCAACACGGCTGTACGGATTGGGTAGCAACATGGCTGTACAGATCGGGTAGCGACAGCGACACTCCCATAGAGACCAATAGAAAAGAAAATGGCAGAGAACTTTTCGGCAAACTTCTGAGTCTTAATTGGAGATGGTGAATAGTTGCAAACATTGACATTCACGGCATAAAA
>JAODKL010000118.1:11563675-11576961 GCA_026780765.1 Petrocephalus schoutedeni | reverse complement strand
ACCATTAAAACCAATGAGTTGTTCATTTTAAGAGACCTGCCTTTTTCTCTCTTTTAAATAGTTACTATTGCACTTCAGTAAGACAAAAGTATTTATCTGATTACTCGAATAATCGATGGAATAATCGATCGAATACTTGATTACTAAAATGATCGATAGCTGCAGCCCTAGTAAATAGTAAAAACTTCCAATCCATTGTATTCTCCCGTCAGGTAAATTTATTGTAGCTAATGTTTTGCTCTCCCCTAGCACTTTAGTTTACAATTCACAGTAACATAAATATTGCATGTACAGTAGGTATGTGTGTATTAGTAATTTCTGTATGTTGCCTATACATGATTGCAATTTATTTTTATTTCATTACAGTGCTTGCATCATCAGCTGCCAGTTGAATTTTCCTCACTTTTGATTTAAAACTTCAGCTGTCCGGGACAAACAGCCAAAATGTATTTTAAAAGGGTGTTCTGAAGGGAACACTCAACCTTTTGCTGAAATAACTGAGTTTCGCTGGGTATACAGGGGCCTGAGTGAGGCTCATGGAACCAGTAAATCACGCATTGTTTTTCCCCTCCTTGCGTGATCCAAACATAATGCTAGCTAGCACATTGCTGATCCTATTTGTTCGCGTTTGGAGGTGAGGCGAGTATACCGTACCGCGTGGTCCTCGTGAGACTTTTATTTTTTGAAAAATAACTGAAGCAAAGAAGATGAGAGACGTCTTCATTGGCAGTAGAGTAGTGGCTGGCCAAGCCCTCCTGCTGTTCTAAACACTGTGGGGGGGTGGGGCCTTTTCTATTGCTTAACCATGTTTAGAGCGCGCTCCCAGACGTCAGACTGGGATTGCTCTCCGTCCTGTCGAGACACATAAATCACCGCCTCTGAGTGTATCCTCCCATTACCTTAAACTAACCTGAAATGACAAGTGTGGAGTGCGCCAGACCCAGCCACTCGGCCACTTCCTTAATCCCAGTGCCTTTCTTTGCTCACTTTCTGCAGTGCTGCTGTGTTTGTGAGAACCAATTTGCTGAAGTGGCTTGCTACTGGGCCACAATGTTATAGAATGATGATGTGAAATAAGGCCTCCGCCGCTCTCCCTCTCTATAGCTAAGTCCCTCTTTATAATGAATATGGCAGTGCATTCTCCCAAATGGCATTATTGGCATTGCAGTAATTTTTAAATGAGATCATTGGTAATTAACAAATGTTCCCCCTTCTCGTAGTGAAAGGCAAGAGGGGCCATCAGTTTAGTCCACGAAACGACTAAAGTGAAAAAGTTTGCCGTTTTTAGCAGCTGATTGGCGATTTCCCATTTTGCCAGCCAGTTAAAGCCAAAGAGTGAAATGAACCCATGTGGCAGACCCAGTGTGGCACTCTGTCCACTTATATCACAGCACAGTATGTGGCATCGGCGCTGAGCTTGACTACACCCCGCCTGTACTGATACACTGTACAGCAACTGCTTTACTCTTCCAGTGAGGCCTGCTGCTACCCAGCTTTAAAAAGTGTTCTTCGAAAAAGACATTGCTCAGGATCGTGAACATGCAGACTTGGAACAGACTGTTCCATTGCCTGCAGTTCTGTTCGCTTGTCAGACATCAGACATCAATCTGCTGATGCGGATTGCTCCTTATGAGCTGACGTAAATCTTTTATAGGAGTGTTGTCATTCCCTCTAAAACTCGTCAGTTATATTATGCAGCAAAATTACAAAAACAGAAGTATGAATTGAGTGGAGGTTTCACTTACAATGTGGTAATTAAACTGAGAGCAAGATTTATGGCCCAACTGATAGAGATTTTTAATGAACTGATAACTGATCATTTTTATGACATTTCATAATTTTAGCTGAACAATGCTCTACTGACTGTTATGACTCAGATTCTCAAGTATGAAATGGCAGTAACCTGGCTGAAAATAATATAAATATAAAATGGGCCATTGAATTGAATTGAATTATAAGTAACCATTAGGGCTGCAGGTATCGATTTTACTAATTGAGTATTCTATTGATTATTCCATCGATTAATCGAGTAATCGAACAAGAAATACGTTTGTCTTATTAAAGTGCAATAGTAACTATTTAAAAGAGAAGAAAGAAAGGTCTCTTAAAATGAACAACTCATTGGTTTTAATAGTTAAACTGCATGCCATAGTAATACTTCAACAATTCAACATGTGGGAGATGAAATAATCTGGGGAAAAAAGCACTTTTTGTCCGAGCGCTGTTTGCAAATGCAGCAGTTAAAAAGCGCACGTAATAATAGACACTTTACCACTAAATAATTTAAGCTATTCTGCCATAAATTTGGTAGTCAATTCACATTGACCCATGTGACCTGAGGAGAGCTGTAAACTGTCAGCTAACTGTAATTATGAAGCCACTGATAACCAGAACAACTTAATATGTAACATTACCCTGCGACAGTAGTAGTTGACAAAATCATCAGTGAAATGGGCATGTTAGCCTCGATAGCTGCTAAGCTACCTTCAGTCATAACTATTAATTATGATAACCGTTAACAGCTAATTATAAAAACAAAATATTTAGCATATTAATGACAGCTAATGTATTTTTTAAATTTATTTTGTCAACATACCGCAGTATGCTGGCTAATAATCAAAAAATTAAGTTCACTATAGCACTCCGTATTATTATTATTATTTACTTTTGTTCTGAAAGAGCCAGCGCCACACCTGCCACAAACCTCAAAGCACGTCACTGCACTTTCTTCCCAAATCCAACAGGACACCACGTTGCCAACTTACTCACTTTGAAGAGGAACAGCTCTCATTCCCATGTCACTGATACCTTTGCTGTGATTGGCCAAATGGTCCTTCAATCAAACCTATGTGTTTAGTCTAAGTTTGCGTGTGTGTGTTTTTTTTCCTCCCAGATCAAGGCTCCAGTTCAGTTCACTTTTGTAGCCGTAGCGGTGCGTATTTTAATATTGTTTTAATTTGACAAATGTGGGGGGCGATGGAATCGGGTTTCAGCAAAAGTGGGGGTGTTATAACACCCACATCCCCCCCCCCCCTTGCTTATGCAGTATCTAATTTTTCATATTTATTGGTGCTGGACAGTATACCAGTTCATACTGAAAACCGGTGATTATTTTTGTTATGATATGAATTTTTCTAATAGCGACAAACCAGTGAATGGCTTAAACAATGTTTGGAACATGGCGCAGCAGAACACTGTTTGCCATCAGACCCTTTTCAGTTGCCGAACTTGTCAGCCGTGTCAGTTGTTTGCCTGTTTTTTGGTTTTAAACAATCCAACGTGGATCAAACAGTCATTTACTGTAAATGTTGTCGGGCTCTCCCACTCATTTTTTCATCCCTTTTTTAGTAGATATAAATTGGAAGGCTAGCTTGGTCACTTTGCTCGCTAGAGTGTTGCATTAGCTAGTTTTGTTTCGGTGACCTAATATAACAATAATATAGATGATCGGCTAACATCTAAATTTTAATCTAAATGCTCTATCATCTATGTAGTACACCACAGTATATGTTATATACACAAGTGGCAAAAATTGTGGGAACACTTCCAATTTTCAGAGATTGCAGAACTTAATTCAACTGTTGCTCCAGTTACACTGGTTGATTAAATAAGTAACTGAAGCAACAGTTGAATAAAGTTCTGCAATCTCTAAAAATTGGAAGTGTTCCCACAATTTTGGCAACACTATTCTGGAATCTTGGCGTGGAAGCGGAGGCCTTCCATGGTAAATGTTACCTAGTGAAAATACTGTAGTGCACCAGAAATATGACTGTAATGCCACCCAAGCCTACCCTACATGCTTCTCCTACCTCTTCAGAAAATCATTGAAAGTCTAGCTTTGTGTGACTTGTCTCAGTGTAATCAGGTTCATCAGATATGTGCCTGTGCTTTCATGTGCCTCCACTAAGGCCAAATGACACGCTTTCTTGCACAATAAATTTTACCGAGCACTCCACGATAAATTTCAAAGAGCAGCTACAGATAAAATTTGCTGATATATATTTATAAACTTTATTTTAGGATATGCAGATCATCTCATGACCCACAATTTGAGAACCACTGACATTTACAGTGTTCCTGGGAAGTAGGGCTGTGTGATATGGCCTACAATTCATATTCCGGTATAAATTGAACCGGTATATATTGCAGTATGTAAATTTCAATATACCATACGCCCATAGCAAATGCATTGCAGCAGGAGTCTATTCTAAACTGTTAGCACATTTCAAAGTAGTCATGAATGTTACTTTAAGAATATTTAGAACTTTTAATTGCAGAACTGCAATTATAGAAAAAAATATGGAAAAAATCGGAGACCTTAAATCCAAACCATGTCCATATTTTGGATGATGCACCAGTCTTTATAACGAGCTCCTCCTCCATGTGCTCCCTGCTCTCAGCCATTTCTCCAAACAAATCGTGGTGCCAGTAAGCATGGTTTTCATGCTTTTGACGTGACTTTATAAGGTCATCCACAGAGCTGGTGAGCAGAGATGGTGGAATTTGGTCAGAGTGCGGAGTGTTTTTTTATTTAAAGGCAGGAGCAGTGATCTCTCACTCCGATACCACTCACACCATGAGTCTGAGGCATGCCCAAATCGGAACAAGCGTGGAGCAATTTGACTGGAGCTGGATGAAATTTTAGTGGAGAGGGGAGTGGTATTTAGCGGATGAGCAGGCATAGCCAACAGTCTCCCAGGTGAGGAGCGGAAATTCTCACCGCTCTGTTTACATGCTCTGGTCATTAACAACCACTACCGCAGTAGGCCAGTATAATCAAAATCTCTCTCTTTGGCCAAATTTATATCATATATCATTTATACCGCACACTCCTACTGGGAAGTTTGAAAAAGATCCATCAAATACTTTTTGAGTTATCACACCATTGAGAGTGTCTGTGACGGCAGCAGACTGGACCATATGTATTCCCCGTCTAGAGAATATAATGAACCAACATGCTGAATGTATTTTTAAGTAAGAAACAGGCCTTATACCATTGAAACTGGTTCCTTGGCAGCATTCTAATCATGTGTAAGTATACAGAATGAACTTTAGTAATATTTCAGCTCAGGTCATTCTGGAGTTGTCCTTCTATTGCCCGAAGCTGTAATATTACAAAGCTGTTTCAGCAGCATCATCCTACTATGTTAATTACTTTTAACTTCATAACATGCGGAAAGGACCTTTGGGAAAAGTCACATCAAGTAAAGGCATTTTTTCCATCAGGACAGCTTGGTTTCTTTAATACCTTGTGTATTGTATAAATCTTTGAAATAATGGATCAGCTCAGAGTGGCAAGGCACTTGGTGAGCGCATCCTATCAGAGGCAAGAAGTGTTGTTCCTTGGGTTACTGCAAGGCATCCTGAATGGTTACCAGTTAGACTCACTGACAAAATTTGCTTTTTGGGGAATTATTATATAAAGTTAGATGAGTGCTTTAGATAATACTTAAGTGCTTTGTATACCAGCTGTTCCACCAGGCTTACAACCTATTTCTCTAGGACTACAGGTAAATTAAGCCGACTGATCTTTGGTTTCCATTCAAGCTAAACTGCTACATTAATGATGGAGAGAAGCCCTGGACGTTTGCTTTACAGCTGCTAAGCTGTATAATAGAGAATATAATTGAAGCCGCTTGTAAGTTGGCTTGGTTAGATGGAAAGTGATTGCAGTACATCTATAGCAATAGCCTCTGTTCTGTAAAGTTGGGAGAAATGGAGAAAAGAATTCTGAGATACTGCTTAATAAGTTCCGTTTTACACATAATTCATTTGAAGGTATCCTCTTTAAAGATGTAAGCTGTTTTGGAAGGGTTTGGAAGTGCTGAAGTAGCTGTAATGTATAAATGTCCTTTCAGGGCAGTCGTGTCCACACTCGTCTTTTACAAGGTTACATGTACACACCAGCACCGCCAATACCAATTTCTAATATTGTCAAAGTGCTTCACTCAATATGATGTCATGTTTTATGAGCAATTTGTAACTTTCCATTTGGCAGGCTCGCAGCTCATGGATAAGTTTGCAAGTGTAACTACTTTGAGTGATCCAGTAGGGGGGTGTTTATTCCAGAGCCAATTAACCATTTCGGGATGTAACAAAAAAAAATGCGTTTATAGAACAATTAACTTTTGTTTTTCTTTTTTTCTTTTGGGTGGACTGCAACTTTGATGAGCTTAGTTTGTGCTTTTCTCATATGCCTAATGTATGTAGTGTCAGTAACTGACCAAGGCTACTTTTATTTTGCCCATATTGAAGTGCACGCTTTGGGAAACAAAAGAAATTATTATACTAGCCTCATTTTATCTGCCCCCCCCCCACCCCCCCATTCTGGTTTGGATAGACATCTAAGAGAAATAACTGAGAAGTTCCACGGTAACACTAGTAACCAGAAAACCTCCGGTCAATTCGTCAACAAGCAACAATCACGTTTGAGAAGGACAATGGAGTGACCCTAGGGAGTGAAATATTTCTCTTATTTCTTAGAGGTCTGCTGGGTAGCAGGTGACCCGCGTGTGTAACCAAATCATGGTAGGGTCTCGAACAAAGCCCCTGCTTGCCCCCTCGTCCCTCACCAGCAGCAACCAAAGCTAAACCAGGGGATCACATTTCTACTATGACAAGAATGTTCCAGTAGACCAAGACACCCTTACCCAGTGTCCTCCCATCAAGGCTGAGGACGGATATTTATTTGGAATCCTCAGATGATGTACAGTGCCGACTTTTCTGTTACATTATCAGTATGTTAAATCACAGCTTGTTATTATGTGTTCAGTAACAGTAACCGTCCCTGCTAAGGCACATTAGAATATTTTATTTCTGAAACTGCTGTATATAGAGGCCAAGGGCAAACATGATAATGTTATTGGAATGCCGGGATTTTTAGCATGATATGAAAGGTTACTTGGGACTTGTGTTTTGCAGTGCTTTTGGTATTTTGCCCTCCGACCTGACCCCCCCCCCCCCTCTTTCTTGAAGCCGTGGTATGCTTCCTCTCCAGGGAATGTGACTCTGAGGGTGGGCGACGCTGGCCGAGCTGTGTGGGCATTGAGCCCGGCTTTCCCACACATCTCTGTCAAAATGGCTGAACCTTGACCTGTCTGGACCACCGTCCAGCAGAACGCAAGGGGTGCAATTTAGTCGCCGTGGCCTATTCAGCATGGGAGTCCCTTTTGAGGAGGGACCTTCAGTTGTGGTCTGGCCACTCCCCCCCCATTGTCTTGTGTGCAGAACGGACAGCTTGCCGCAGACCATGACAAAACAGCTCAGCTCCTTTCACTGGATCTGAGCTACGTAGGTGATCGAAGGCAAACAGTAGGAATTTGACCTAAAAACAAAACAATTTAGAAAATCAACAGTATTAACAAAAATTCTGTGATTACAGAATTTTACAGAGTTACATTTACACAATTAAAAATGAATTCATATAGCCGGTATATAGAATATACCCGTTCATAACTGAATTTATTTTTTTTATTTTTTTCAACCCACCTGTATAATGCGAGTGTAATGCCCTGAATTGCTGTTTTGTTTTTCATGATTCTCTGTGTGCATGCTCCCTTGAAATAGCTTAATCTCTTCACATTTCGCAGTTTATGCCATACAGCAGGAGAGTAATGTATTAAAAAGGCATCGTGATTATAAAAAATGGGGGGGAAATGCCTTCATTGCAGCTAACAAGTAGAAAAACATGAGTATCCTTGGCCCCTCGACCAGGTTCTTTCAGGCAGATCTCCCAGCGGTCAGAACACTGGTACCACGTGTGTTTTAAATCTCTTTCTGATGGACTCTTTGATTGTTGCGACCGCCATGTGAGCTGAACTCAGCTGCGTCTCTCGCCAGCGGGTCACCTGTCAGTGGTGCACACGTAGCCTCTGCACTTTTAGCCCCGTGGTGTGGAGCAGAAGTGACAGAAAGAGCTCGACGGGGAGAACGTCCTCGTATGCGAAGGCCTGAATGGCTGGAACGAGATGAGCAGTTAGCCAGCACGCCCATTCCAGCTACAGCACTAGATGTGACTGTGAGTCTGCAATAAGGCTAGGCAAATGCAGCTTTGCCCCTTACCTTCCTCATAGACTGTCCCTGATAAGGTTACCGCTGAGTCTGTCCCATTGACTTTGTTGTACAGAGGGGGCTTGGCTGCTGAATCTTCTGGAGGTAGGTCACATCAGCCCTCAGTCCCGCGCTCATAAACAGCGGCCTCAACACTTTTGACGTTTTGGAGAGTCCTTGATCTCTTTCACTGTAGTAATGCAAGCAGAACTGACCATATGATCTGAATGTACATGAACAACGCATGCTAGTTGAATCTGCCGCTTTAGGTCTCTGAAATATGTTAAGAAATATGTACATTATATAGATAAAATCCATAGAGTGACTGGTTGGCACCTTTCTACTGGTGGCATGCTACCTGGTTGGCGACATGCATATTTTGAACATTCATGAAACACTTTTTATGGGTTTTATTAATTCAGACTTTCTTGCCTTTAAAAATGTACAGTATTCTGTTTTCAGGTACATCTGTGGAACTTTCTGGCAGTAAAAGATCAATAAAACATCCACCGTTTTGAAGTCCTTTCTAGCCGTATAAAAACTAAGGTTAACCTTCTCATTATGCAAAGGGGAATATAGCTGGTCACCTTTAATATGCATTTGTGGTCCACAAATATATGGAAAGTGCATTATCGCAACCTGGCCTTAACAATGTTGTTCTGAGCACTTGCATAATGTGCGTTGGTATGTCCCTTTTGCAGTATTTGGTAGATTTATGATGCCCTTGTGGATAGCTGGGATCTGGCAGTAGCCAACAAGGCTTGAAGATAATGTTTGAACTGCATTTGCTTTGAATATGTTTGTTATTCGCTGAATAAATCCGTTCTTATTTTGGAATAATATTGTATATCTTGAAAGATAGGTAATTTCAATCCTTTTTTAACATGATTTCCTATACACCTTTACATACAAGCACCGCAAACTTGATATATATATATATATATTTTATTCTTTAATTTGTTTTTTTTTATTTCAGTACCAACACTGCCACATGCGTTATGAGTCTCATCTGTGAAGTAATGTGTTTTTTAAAACACCCCTCCAGTTCTGTAGCCCTGTATAAAAGTGCACCCCACCTCCTTTCTGGCTTATTATCTTGCATTTCCATGACTTCCACAAGATGTGAGGTAATGTAGTCTAGATGATTATAGTGGACTTTTTGGGAATTGTATGGAATATCCATCTACTCGCTATTATCGGCATTCCATGCAACAGAAGGTAAAACTGCTGATTTATTACTTACAAAAAACTCCATATTTTCTGGTACGGAAAAGAAAAGAAATGATAATTTTGTAGAATTTCTCTTTAAGACTGAAGTAAATTGAGGGCAAGTTGATTTTTCAATATCCTAATGAATGTTTACAGTCAGTTCTCTTGTCAGTACTGAAGCTATTATTTTGTTCCATTGTCATTTTAAAATGTGGTGTTCAAAACAAATACAGGATAAAAAAAATTGTAGTAATTTTTAAATGAGAGATTATTTTATGGTTCTTTTCTTATGAAGTGGTTTATGTTTCTAGAAGAAAATTCTGTATTTCCTTAATGGCCTCTGGACATAATAAAAAGCACTGTTGCTCCTCTATACATTTATCAACAGGCATGGATTGCTGTGCTAGGGACATAAGCTTCTGGACTCAGTTACACATTTTTGCAGGCAAAAAGCCATTTGTCTTACCAGCTGAGCTTTTTAGACTATCAATAGAAATGGAGGGAAGCCCGAGTGTACCCCAACACACAGTGCTAGGGCTGCTTTTCAACTTATATCACTTGGACTGTAAGAGGAGATCCCCCCGTGGTCCTGTGTTGATCATTTTATAATAAGGTTCTCGTGTTAATTTGTTGAGATTGTGTTGCTCTGCATGTCGTTGTGAAAAATGTAAAATTTAATTAGGTGCCAAAAACTTATTCTGTTTAAGCTTTTAAAAAAATGTAAAACAGTATTGATTTCATAGTGAGTGACAAAAGGCAAATAATTTAACCAAGAGATGGACCAGGAAGCATTTAATCCTGAGGAATCAGTCGGATGTGTTGCCTCTGGTTAGCTCACTGACGGACTTTGGGCAGGGATAATTATATAAAATAAGACATGAATTGAATAAATGTCATTCACTAGCTCTGATGCTTCTCAGTTTTTGTAACTGCCAATATACTTCAAAACTACTTTTGCCTCATATGCTTCGTAATTTTTTTATGGATGTTGCTTCATTTACTTATCAAAATTCTGAAATCATAGGGATGGGTTTTTTTCTGAAAGCCTAAATGAAATGATAGGATGATAGGATGCCACCTGTGCAATAAGGGCATTCGTGAAATTTCCTTGCTACTAAATATTCCACGGTGGCATTATAACAAAGTGGAAGTAATTGGGAACAACAGCAACTCAACCACAAAGTAGTAGGCCGCATAAAATCACAAAGTGGGGACAGCGCGTGCTGAAGCACACTGTGTGCTGAAGTCTCTGACTTCCTGCAGAGTCAATAGCGACACATCTCCAAACTTTGTGTGGCTTTCAGACTAGCTCAAGAACAGTGCATAGAGAGCTTCATGGAATGGGTTTCCATGGCCAAGCAGCTGCATCCAAGCCTTACATCACCAAGTGCAATGGAAGCGTCAGATGCAGCGGTGTACAGCACACCGCCACTGAACTGTAGAGCAATGGAGACGTGTCCTCTGGAGTGACAAATCACGATTCACTGTCCGGCACTCCAGTGGACGAGTCTGTATTTGGCAGTTGCCAGCAGAACAGTACTTGCCTAACTGCATTGTGCCAAGTGTAAAGATTGGTGTAAGGGGGATTATGGTGTGGGGTTGTATTTCAGGGGTTGGGCTTGGCCCCTTAGTTCCAGTGAAAAGAACCCTTAATGCTTCAGCATACGAAGCCATTTTTCATTTATCCAATTTCATCCTCCCAACTTTGTGGACACAGTTTGGGGATGGCCCCTTCCTGTTCCAACATGACTGTGCACCAGTGCGCAAAGCAAGGTCTATAAAGACATGGATGTGAGTGAGTTTGGTGTGAAGGAACTTGACTGGCCTGCACAAAGCCCTGACCTCAACCAAAAGAACACCTCTGAGACTGCAAGCCAGGCCTTCTCATCCAACATCAGTGCCTGACCTCACAAATGCTTTAGTGGAGGAATGGTCAAAAATTCCCATAAACACACTCCTAAACCTTGTAGAAATCCTTCCCAGAAGAGTTGAAGCTGTTATAGCTGCAAAGGGTGGGGCAACTTTATATTAAAACCTATGTATTATGAATATAATGTTATTTAAATTTGTGTGTGTATAAATGCAGGTGTCCCAATACTTTTGGCAATATAGTACGTGTTCCAGTCACGGTGAGTGATTCTGTACCATACCATGCCAAGGACAAGTCTCCTTTTATGAGACTGAATCCAAACTTCTCATTCACAAATCATGTCTGTGAGTTTCTTGGTGCTTCATTGCTGAGATTTTCGTAGCCCTTGAACATAGTCATTAGATTAAAGACAAACTGCTGTGAATTGTGGTTAGACCCAGAATGGTTTCTGTCCTGAGTCCTTGTATCACTCATTCACTCATTCTCCACCGATACTTGAAATGATTTCTGAAGGCTTATACCATCAAGTAGCTTTGGAGGTGTGATCATGACCCCTTTGCTTGAAGTCATTCTGGAGGTTAACCGTGCTAAAGAATTCACAGGCAGGCCAGTCATCCAAAATCCGGTTTATCTTGTGAGGTCTGATTGATATACATCCTATTGACCTGTGCTGCCCCCTTTCCCTAGTCTGTAAACTATCAGATGTAGTAGAAGATTGACAGGCCAAAAGAACTGCTGGACACACTCAGCATGTGCCCATCTCACCATCTAAAGCAGGCTGAATTTAGATTACTGATGTCTAGTGACTCATAGGGGCCTGGGATGCTGCTGCATAAGCTGGAGAGGAATGAAGTAGCTAGGACATCCTTTGTAGGGCGACTTTGCTAGTGAGGGCACATTTCCATGGCACTTTGTATATGCAGTTAGGTGGTCAGTGTCAGTGTAATGATGTAGATGTTTAATGCCCCACCTTTTGATGGTAGGCATCTGATGACTAGGTTGTGATGTTTTGACGTTCGGACTGAAAAGAAAGATCTCCTCCCTATGTTTTGTTGTGTTGGTGATAGTCATGTAAGGCACATTACTGTTCCTTCTGTATTTAGCACTGTGCTGTTTCGACATCTTGTATAATGATGAGGTGATCGATGCTTTGCGTTTCAAATTTCATTATTTCAAAAACAACAATGATACATCATCTGTGTTCATATCGTGTCATCTTCTGGCATGGAAAAGTGTTTTCTTAATAAGTCAGACTTTATAAAACACTGATAGCAATACCAGTCTCAAGTCTTAAAAGTAAAAACCAAACACAGTGTGTTCTTTCATGGAGCTGTTTAAATGGACTTCAAAAAAAGGTCTTGGCCACCCTCAGTTCAATTTTTAAATCTAACTTTTATTCGGTTTAGTTTCTCATTTATTGTAGGCAAATGTGTGTTGCAATATTGGTGCTGTTTAGTGTAGTGCAATATCACCTACTACCTAATGAGTAAAATATTAGTTATTCAATAACGTTTTTGCATGCCAAGTACATCGGAATATGTTTCTGTGACAGTGTATTTTTAAAGAAACATATATTTGAGGTCTTGCATGTAGTAAGTTACTTTCTGGCCATCTCCTTGTTTTTTTGTGATGATTTTGTATCTATTGGTTTGTAAAAACAATTGAGGGAAACCATTAGTTCCGGGTTTGTGCATCACTCTGAGTGGGGTAGTAAAGTACATTTTTGACAGGATGCACTGCAGGGCCACAGTCCTCCAGAAGAGGGCCTATAACAGTGTGTGGTGGTTTTAAAACTGTTAGTTCCAGTCACATTTTTTGAAGGACCCCAGGGCTAATTTTGACATTTTTCCCCTTATCTGCCACTGAAATACAGTGATTGTTTGGATGTTACTTGTTGACATTTCATTAGAGCAGGATGGCTATGTATAACCAATATTATATGATTAGAATGTTTATTATCATATATTTATTAATGTATAATAAAGTTGTTAAAGGGGCAATTCGCCCCAAAACCTAAAAACCTAAATAAGATATACACTCATCGGCCACTTTATTAGGTAAACCTTGCTAGTACTGGGTTGGGACCCCCTTTTGCCTTCAGAACTGCCTTAATCCTTCGTGACATAGATTCAACAAGGTACTGGAAACATTCCTCAGA
>JAODKL010000118.1:11553046-11563575 GCA_026780765.1 Petrocephalus schoutedeni | reverse complement strand
TGATTGGCTGATCAGTAATTTGCGTCAACGAGCAGTTGGACAGGTTTGCCTAATAAAGTGGCCGGTGAGTGTATATCAGCCGTAGAAACTCTCTCGAATACCGCAATATCGGTACTGAAATAGTTCTTTCATTAAACTGCTCACTTCAAAGTCTGCGGATTATCTTGAGTAACTGGGTCAGGATTTCTGGTAAGATGTATTGCTGTTGAGAAGTATTTTTGGTGCTTTAATTACCACAGAAAGAATGCCATGCGGACCTTTCATATTCTATCGAAGGCTGACATTTCTACGGAATAACCTAGACAGATCGATAGTACTAAAGCCCCCATAAAACATCTTTTTTTTTTGGATTTGGAGTGAACTGCCCCTTTAAGGTTTGTTAATATCTTGGTATACTTAAATGCTGCTCATGGATGTTCTGTTATGATTATTATGATTGTATTACGAAGGAGCAGTTATTGGAAAGTGTTTCCTTTTCTGGAAATTAAAGAAAATAAATTCTTGTGGTGTTTTCTGGAAGGTTATGGAAACACATTTTGTAGATCATGATATCATATATGCCCATGCTTAGTGTGTCCTATGGTGTTGGCATGTGTTCCTAGAAATAGACTTGTAAAGACTTGAAGTAATCTCTCCATGAATGTGAAGTTAATAGCTTTTATTTCCGTTTAGAATAATCACTTTGCAGGAGTACTGGGATTTGTACATATCCATAAAAAGATATATGCACTCAATAAGTGAAGAACCCTTTGGGAAAGTGTGATCAGATAAAAAGACAGTCATGCAGGAGCCGGCTACGGGGCTGGGCTTCACCTTCTTCGGGAGGGCTGTGGGGAAGCACTATTCATACTGTAGGACAAGAACATAGAAGTGGATTTCATGAAACAAAAGAAGAAACTCTCCCAGTCAATGAGTTTTTTAATACTGTTGGTACAGCGCTTGTTTGACTGATTCTAGGCACCTGTGCTGTTGCCTGACCAATCAATGGGTGGTGGTGAGCATGTACACCACCTCAGTGCATTATTATTATGCCCTGAACAAAGCACGAGCCTCCACGTGTGGGCATTTCCAGCAGTCCATTTAGGACATGTCTTTATAATAAAGACTTTTTAATTTAAGCAGTGCCTTGGTTTGGAATGTTTTTCTCTTTTGTTTCATGAGATCTTTTCCCTTGACACCAAAGAGCACTTGATTCAAGCAACTTGTCAATGTAGAGCATGCCTACAGCTACTCTTCTAGAACAATTAATCGCTCTTGAATTAGGTGAAATCTTTTTTTTTTTTCTTTGTAAAACTGACAACTGAGTTTTTTAACGGTGGTTGATAAATCTATAATAATGAGAACTGACGTCAGTGATCAGTGTTAGTTGGTTGTGGGTTGACCTGAGTAAACCTGTTTTGTGTGGGACCAGAATTGTTGTTCTGTCTTCAGTTTTTGTCAGCTGCAAATTGGATTGACTGTTGTAACCTTATTGCAAACTCTGCACAATTTGCTTGTTTTCAAAATTTTGTGCTCCTCAAAGACCTGACACTGAATACTGAGATTGACCTTTGACAGCAAATTAATGCCTTAGAGCTGTAGCCAGTTTAGATCACTGCACATCCTTCTTTCCAAAGACCTTTCTGTTTTATATATCTGAGACTGTTTGTACAACTGGGAAAATGAACTTCTCCCCCAGCAGACTCTTGCTCAAACAGAGGAATGTAAAGATTGGCAGCCCTTTGTGTAATTTTACAGGCATGAATGTTTTGAGATGTATTGTTCCAAGCACTCTGAAAATGTGAGATGCATTGGCAAAGAAGACTTACGAAGCAATATTCTGGCTTGTTGTCTTAAATGTCTTCCTAGATTTCAGCTACCTATTGTTTTTAA
This sequence comes from Petrocephalus schoutedeni, assembly GCA_026780765.1. Taxonomy (NCBI): domain Eukaryota; kingdom Metazoa; phylum Chordata; class Actinopteri; order Osteoglossiformes; family Mormyridae; genus Petrocephalus; species Petrocephalus schoutedeni. The sequence goes on along the minus strand of JAODKL010000118.1, from coordinate 11,561,703 downwards.
TTTTTAAAGGGGTGGGGAGGGTGAATGACTATTTTTGGAGTGTGAGTAGAAAACTTGATGTTGTGTGTGTAATCGACCATCCCATTTCATCAGCTTTCCAGACAAAAGTTTTGAGCGGTTGAGTCCCTGGAGATGTCAGTCCCCATTCTGTTTCGCAAGGTGGTGATTTATTACCAGTGCATGAAAAACCGGCCAAATATGCCACAAAATAAAACTACTTAGTGGGGGTGGTATGTGGCTCAGTGGGTTAGGCCTCTGTTCCTGCGGTCGGAAGGTTGCCGGTTCAAATCCCACGCTTGGCAATGTAGTCATATCTCCTCTGGGCCCTTAAGAAAGTTATTTACCCCCTGAAAGATGCTGCAGGGTGAATGGCTGACCCTGTGCTCAGACACAAAGCTTCCACTCTTATCTCTGTAGCTGTGTCTGCATGTTACATAAAAGGAGAACAAGATTTTATATGTAAAACAAAAAAAAAACTTTCCTGGTTACCTGGGTCTCTTCCATGAGGCACTGCTGGATAAGTTGACGGCCATCTCTGGCATTAGAAAGTCACTCCTGCCCATTACCTGGCTGGTTTCTGGTCATTCCCAGTGTGTCCTGCTTCACATTGTTCTTGTGTAGGCTACTGCTGTCTTAGGAACACTGAACCTGGAAGCAACCTGCCACTCAGTGTAGCCTTCTGCCAACAGGACCAGGATTTTAAAATGCAGATTTTATTTTTTATTTTTTTATTGTGCTGTGGTCTCTTAACTTTTTCCGGTGCTGTATATATCTAATATATACAATATGCAATAAGTATATTGGTATATTTAAATAAATTATTTAAAAAATAAAACAAATGGTGAATGCTAGTTGTATGTAAGATACTATATAATAAAAATGTTTTTGTATTTAACATGCATTTCACCAAGCGCAAAAAAAAAACCTAAAAATAAAACTTGAAATATCATAAAACTGTCACTTTTATCTGACCTCTAAATGTTGTTCCTTTCTGTTTCCTCCAGAACGATCGTAAGACTGCTCTGGAGCATTCGTAAATGTGCTGAATTTTTCTGGCCTTGTCCTGTTTATGTGGTATCTTTATCAATCCGAAAAGCATGTATATGCGTACAAATTTTGTTCACACAAAGTCTTTATAAATGAGGCCCCTTGTCTTTTACTTGTGCACATGGTAAATACAGCTTTTTGTGCATTTTTTCCATTTCATAATTCTTAGGAGGATGAGAAATAAATCTCTGGACATGAAGCGAACCGGGCTGGGGGTGGGACATTGGGGAATATTATTATTATTAATATTTATTATTATTATTATTGCTTTCTTTCCTTTTGCAGATAAAGAAGTATTTTGAACTGGAACCACTTGCAAGGGGGAAAAGTTGGATCTTAGATGCAAGTTCAGTGGACAACATGGAAGCCGTGAAGGAAAGTTTCTGTCAGCTGATCCACCTGCTGGAAGAGAAAGATGCAGAGCCTGGAAGGATATGAATCTGTCCTTTTTGGCGGAGGAGGTTAATACGAAAAATAACTATAACTTAATGTGTAGCTGACAATACAGAATTGGCATCTGTTTGGTGCATTGCTGATACTGGGAGAGTGCTATGAACTACCAGTAATCCAGTCAGGCAATGGCCAGGTATCCCATGGAGATTATAAATATCCCATCAATATAAAGTCACTGAATGGTATTTGTGAAAGACACCAATTTTAAATGAATGGCTTGTAAATGACATGATTTAATTGAAATGTGCAGCATTCTTTCAAATTTAAATACATGAGTAGTTCTGTGCTACGGATTTTTAACATATGCCTGGCATTTACATTAACTGGAAAGCATGTCTGTCAAGTGCGAAAAGGCCTCCGTCGTAGTAACACGGAATGTTTTAATGATTGGTTGGAAAGTTTGTAGTACCAGGCCTTAAATGAAATGTGCAAAAACTCTTATTTATTTTTATGTGTCTACAGTCAAATGGTCTGTAAAGCCTTTGTGTCCCATTTTCAGCCACTTACAGCAAAGGGTGAACAGACACCAGAACACCTGTACTTATAGAGGTGATTGCAAAGGTGTATCCTATCGGTATAACTGTGCAGATTCCAAATAGGTATTCATTTAATTTTTGTACATTTTGCTAATAGTGATTAACTGAAGCATGTTGTGACACTTAACCCAAGCATGCACTGTGGAAATTTGAGTAAGCGTAAATTAAAAAAAAAAAAATGAACCGTAAACCATATTGCTATTTTTGTATGTGCCCACAAATATGTGAAATTATACCTTATGGACACACCAACTCAAAAACAAGAATTATCTGTAAAAGGAATGACAGAAGTACTCTCACAATATTTTAAGAAATAAAAAGCATAATAGTACTATTAATATGGCCAAGTGTGAACTGTCGTAATATAGACAAGTGGATTCATTTTTGTGTTTGCACGCCTTTATAGTAAATTTTAAGAGAAACAAAGGTTGAGGAATTGACTGAATAACATCGTACATTTTCAAACAAAAGTGTTAAACACATTTCAAGATGTCTTTTTGTTTGAATATGATCAGTCCAGTACATTGGACAATAACCATATAGTTGTTCCCTTTGTGCGGGTAGAAATTGACATTGTAGCTTGTCTATGGGTATTTCAACGCTTGCAATCTGGGGGAGAGAATCTGTAGCCTTAGCATTTGAAGTAAGATATAATTAACTGCTGTGCTTGTGTCAGTGATGATTATTTGTCTAAATAATCTGCTACAGCTGCTAGAATGTACCATGCCTTCTATACAAGAAATAACCTCAGAAGTACTGGAGTAAAATCTGTCCCCGCTGTTACCAGGATAATCCCAGTGATCGTGGTGTTCACACTGACTGAATGTTTAACACAGGCAGGTTAATGCGAAGGTAAATTAGATAAGGAAAGTGATGCCATTGTGCCCGAACTTGGAATTCTTCAGTTTTGAAATGCAAACCAAATATGAGTCAGAAAAGCACATCTGATTGGCCAAATTCTCTCAATCAATTCTATCTTTGGGTTCGCATTTTCATATAGGTCCCCATTCTTTTTTATACCTGGGCCTCTTGCGTTTTTGCTAAAAGCTGTGGAGCATTTTGTTTAAGCATCAAAATGGAATTTCCTTTACGTATTTAGAAAGTTCAGCTACCCCATAGGCTTATCAAAATTGACATATAAATACACTTGTTGCGTTGTTGACAACCTCATTGGTATACATATCCTTTGACTTTGCTGTGAATGATTCTAAGCGTATTTTCATGGTGATGATGTGCAGTTATCCATGTCATTTAAGATTCTTGCATTTTTGTATAAGGGAGCTCATTTGGCAGTCATTAAAGAAAGGCAGTGTGCTCAGTGCGCTGAAGTTGATAATATTTATTAATGTAATTCCTCATACATCCTTAAAATATTTATATTTTACATGTTGAAGTATGGGCTGTGTTTTATTCCTGAGAATGTTCTCATTATATCTTTATGTTACTGTAACCAAATAGGTGTATAAAATGATAATCATTTATTAATTTTTGTTTTGGTATATTAAAGTAATGTGAATATCACTTCAGTGTAAAAGAAAGAATACTTTGTTATTTCCAGCCAGTTAAAATAAAATGGCGAAAGGTTGCTTTCTGCTTCAATCATTACCATAATTTTTTTGAAAATTATGCCTCATTTGCAATTCCACAGATTTTCTGGAATTGGCACCAGTTTTGCTGTTCTGTAGAACCACATCACTAATAAGTTTTAAAAACAAAAATGCTGCATACTTCAGTCATATCATATGTATTTAAAAAACAGTTAAATGGCCAAGTTGTTGGTGATGTTTGTTACCATGATTCCAGAATTTTGTCATGATTCTTGAGTTCCGTGCTTGCAGAAACGTGTTTAATGTGTTTAGCGTTAAATTTTAGCGTTTCCTATTCCACTATCTGATGCCTTTCTCCCTTCCTAAATGAAGGCGATGACTCTACAATTACAACTAGTGCTTCTTAAATTTTTCTGCATCCTTTTGGTTTTCTTTCAGATATTGTGTGCCGCAGGTTTTTGTAGTGTTTAGTGCAAAAAAGTTCAAAAAGGTGGGTGAAAAAAAGATTTCTGGGTGCATTCTTTTTTTTTTTTTTACTTTTATAGTATGCTCGGTGTAGTTTGTATTTATAGAACATAACAAATTGATATAGCCTATTAGCCCAGTCAGCTGCTTTTTTTCTAATCTCTTTATAATAGTAAGAACTTTGTACATTTATTACTGTAATCTTGTTAGTTTAAAATAAGTATGCCTCTATTTGTACTGGAAATACAAATATGAACTTCACTTTAATTCACTTTAGTGAGGATCTGTTGGTCATTCATATGTTCTACTTTTGTTTGTGTAATTTAATAATAAAACAATATCCACTGTCCAGCAATGACAATAAAGGCTGAACAGAGGACTTTGGCATTTCGGCTCTTTTATATGGTTTTGTAGAGATATTTCAGTCAATACAAAAACATGAAAGACTTAACTACTGAACCCCACAATCCTTTCCAGGATAACCTACGATGGATGGATTTAATAAACAATTACCCTCAGATCAATGAATCACTTTTATTATGGCAATGAAATCAGTCTGGAATGTTTTACATCCATATGTGCATGCTTAAATATCCAGGTGTACGACAATCGTTTTCAATTATATTGAAAGAATTTTTAGTTAATGAATCAAAGGTGTGTGTGTGTGTATATATATATATATTTGTATATATATATATATATATATATATATAGTATAAGCAGTATGAAACTATCAGCAGTTCAGTATTTGAAATTTCAAATACAGTACAGTGCAAAGTAAATGTTTAAAGCTATTTATCTGGGTAGTAAGTGCACATTTCCTCATAACAAAAAAACAATTTAACATTAGAACATATGAAAATTAAGAATAACAATAAAAACTAGTAAAATTTTCTTCTGTTCTCCAAAACGTCACTGATATCTTGCTGGATGGCCAGATACCACTTTAGTTCCCAAACCTCTCCTCAGGGGCACCTGAGCAATTCCATGTATTAATTAAATTTCTTCACCAGCTCATTTATTTAATTAACCTAATTTGTAAAAAAAGTCAATGAGATATTAATTAGCTATATGCCGTGTGCTGGTGGTGAGGAGTCAAAAAAATACATGACTGTAATGTATGGTTGCTGCAAATAATGGGGTGATTTTAGCAGAGGTTTACAAATGGCTAAGTTAACACACTTTGACAAGCATAACAGCACAGTTTTATACCAATATAAAGATCATTTAGGCATCATTTCCTTTGGCTGTCTAAGACTTTTGCACAGTACTGTAGATGTCAGCTTGCAGTAGTGCTTGGGCTGTCATGGGATGCATATGGATGCCATCCCGCCCACGGGGGAAAATGACAAAGACCATCCCCTTAAATTGTTTTGTGTGTAATTATCCCTCATAGTCAGTAGTTTTAACTTTATATATCAGGAATCTTCAACTGGCAGTCTCTGGATTACGTGAAGCCCCTCCTGCTCATGGAAATTTTATAGCTAGGGATTCCCTGCACCTCCATCACACCCCTTAAAATGTTTTTACAACTCGACCACTGGCTAACAGTTATGAGGCCATCCAGACGACACTTCATTTTCAATGTTTTCTGCCCCTCCTTCATCCTTCCAAGAACTTGAGTCTTTTCTTCTTGAATAATAGCTCTAGGTCCCTCTACACACAGTTCAGAACTTGTATTACAGCATTACAAGATGGACTGAAACTCTTCTGAAAGGAAAGGCTCCTTATATGCCCTAGATATATACATTTTTAGCAGTTTCTGTTTTTTGCCTTGGTATATATACAACTTTTCTGGCTTAAATTCAGTTCTTCCAATATCACCTAATTTGAAGGGTTGTGGGATATCAGCTTAATTTTAATCATTAATTTCAGATGGTTTACGTTTTTTTGTTTTTTTCTTCAAAGGCAAATTTAGTCTGAGGATAAAGGTCTCTCATCTCTACATAAAACTCGTGTCTCATAAAACGGTAAAGCTGTTGACTTTCATACTTATTTCAATTACGAAGACTGAATCAGTGTCTTTCAAGTAACTCAAAAGGTGATAGCATGGGGAAGGAGTGATCTCTGAAGGGGAATGGTGAGAAGCACATACATTTAAAAAATGAAGTTTGCACATTAATAGGTACATAAAAGCATATTTTATATAACAGACTATTACGTGACAAGGTGGGAAACTATAACGATATCATTGTGCATTTTCACCATATCTAGTAACTCTTAAGTCCAAAACTAAACAAAAAGGGGTTTATTAAGCGAAAAGCAAACATCACAAAACCAAAAGGGGACCATGGGGGATCAGAAATAAGCAAGAAACACCTACAAATAAACTAAACCATAGAATAAACACAACTAGAGAACAAAGGTAGCAGGACTCGTCAAAAATGCAAAGCAAATAACACATAATGGCTACCACGAACCACCAAAGAACAGAACCAGAACAGCTACTTAAATACACAAAGGAAAACCAGGGCGAACCAAGGACAGGTGTAACTCATAATCAAATATCAATAAAGGAGCAAGACAACAAGCACATAACTAGGGAATACTACAGACGCTGAAACTAAAAAACACTAACCAATACTCTTACTACATTATGATAAGTCGCAAAATCAGTAACAAACAGGATCAGAAAAGAACAGAGGGGTGTTCCATGAAGCAGGATTTCTTGCTTAGGGCTAAATGGACTGTAGCCAGTCTCAAACCATTAACCAGAAGTTTCGGAGCCACACGCTCAACCCAATGAACTATATGGCAGTCTAGGGAGTAGGGAGAACACTGAGGCTCAGGGGCAAGAGACAAGGAGGAAGCCAGGCTGGCCAGCAGCACCTGCTGGCCAAACGGGAAGGAAACACAAAGGGCAGTGTGGGACGTGTGCTGACCCTGGCAGAACTGGAAATGTTTTTTGTCTGTGAGGTTGTTAATCTTTAATTAAATGCAGAGCTCATCAAGCTAAATGAGTTAACCTGCCGTCATTCTCACAAATACTTATTCTGAACTGATTCTTCAAAGTTAAATGCTAAGCAATGGTGTTTTGTGCTAATTATTTTTTTAATGATCTCCCTGATTTTTTTCTGCCATTGTTACCTCAAGCCACAAGTTTCTCCCTCTTTACTGAGATAACTTAAAAATGTATTTACTTAAGTAACTTTTCTACGTTTGTCTGAACATTTAATTTTTTGTTTTAATACTGTACTCCAAAGAAGGGTAGACATTTTCACAATCCATTAAATTTTTTTACCAGATTAGCATTGAAATGTATGTGAATGGTGTCCAACAATATTAAAGATGATCTCTGTTAAAGGCTAGACATTTGTTAAACTGCTAAAATGCTGTTTTTACTCCCTCACTAATTCACTAACTAACAAGAAACATTTGTTGCTAATCTGAAAGGCAACCCACACATACTGTACTTCCCAGGAGAAAGTCACTGACATTATCTTTATCCGAGGGGAAGCATGGGACCCCTGTTGCCGTGACAACCTCTTGACAGGACCAGAAAAGCAACAGCTGGCCTTCGTGATCCTGTTTCGGTTATCTGGGTCCATTTTACACTTTCACAGTGAGGGGTCAGCTTACCATAGCCACGGTACTGTACCTCGAAGAGACGCTTGCGATTCAGAGAACTGAAAACAAACAAACAGCTCCACATCCTGAGTTTATCTTTGAGCAGAGTCATGCAGGGCTGACCGGGTCGGCTACAGGCTCCTCATGTTTGTACTTTTTGTTTTTGTTTTGTTTTTGAAGATACTAGGAAACGAACCAAAGATTCCGCTTTGGTTTAAGGTATTCCCTATGGGTGTCAACGACACCTCTTGTTAAATAAACACCAAGTAACACCTAGAGGTGACAGATACTTTGTGTGAAATTTACTCAGAGAGTAAATTCTCAATATGCCTTCATGTATCTATTTATATTTATTTATATTTTTTGATTATTTTTTTATTCATGTTGTTGTAATTAATGTAATCTATATTACTGTGGTGATATATATTTATGTTAATCTTTTTTAAACTACTGTATATTCTTCAATAAACAAGCAGATTTTTAGCTGGATTTTTGTATTTGAAGTACATTGCATTGTGAATTACCTGCCTAAATTAAAGTTCTGCAAACTGAAGAGTTTCTCACTTGATATGACTGTAGTCATGCATTTTTTTTCTAGTAATAATTACACTTTGTGACAGAAAGCGCTTAACAAAATATATTATTAAACAGGGAAAAACCTTTTGCATTTGATTAGATTGTATCATTATTTAGATCTGAAATATGAACTGAGGATATGACTTTTAAGATGTAAGCAGTTATTTTAGATTGTGTCATGTTTACAATTTGCCATTTTGCTCACAGTTTATATACAGTAAGGCTAAATGTATTTTGACTGTTGTAAAGGTTCCCAATTGTAGTTATCAGTTAATAATGCTAAGGCATTCTTCAGAATTTTTTTACATAAAGTATAAAGTAAAATGCCCGTAGCTTCCGGGATAGGGTCCGGACCCCCCGCAACCCAGAAAGGATAAGCGGGTTGGAAAATGGATGGATAAAGTAAAATGTGCTACCTAGTTAACTAATAATTGTCAAATCACTTGGGGTAGTCTTCACATTAATT
>JAODKL010000118.1:11525962-11540684 GCA_026780765.1 Petrocephalus schoutedeni | reverse complement strand
AGGGCCGGTGTCCTGTGTAGTTTAGTTCTTTCCCTGTTCCACCATAAACGACTGAGCTGAAGAGCTGTGTGGTAATTGGCAGAGATTTCCACGCATCTACTCAGATGGGCCACCGCTGCCGTGTAGCGGGCGATGCCTCAACACCACACCGGTTCCGATCCCCAACAGGCCCGACCACACTGGCTCTCCAGCAGTTTTGTCTCTTCATCTCTGGCTACTGCTGGTTTGACTTTGTGTCAAATGAGAGGTTCCTCAGCGAGTCCACAACAAGGCACATTACCTGCATTGAGGGAAGTCAGATACAGCACTATAGCCATGTGGTGCCATTCCCTGACGTCCCGAGCGGCTGGACCAGGCCAAGAGGTGGAAGAACTCACGTGAAACCTGACAACCATTTGCAGAGGTTGGGACTGGACCGCAAGTCGGCCAGGGGGGTCACAAACTGGGATGCTGACGTCTTTCATTGTGTGCTCCCCAACCTCACCTGACCTACATGAAGTCCATTAGTTTTTGAATGTCAATGTTTGCTCTGTTCAGTGAAATTCTTTGCTTTCTCCTTTAAGCAGATCATGGACTGGTCCCCAGATCACAAAGAAAAATAAAAAAATATCTAATATAACTTCTGGCGCTGTGGGAAACTCCACATTTTTTTGCCAATGTTTAAGTGGTTTTGTCTGTCTGTCAAATCTATCTATATCTAGTTATCTATCTAGCTAGCTACAGTGAATAGCCAAATGTTCTGGCTCTGCAAGTTAGGACACTGTGCCTCTGACAATAAGGATGCTAGTTTGAATCCTTTTGCTTGCATATTGGCCATTGTTGAGCCCTTCAGCAAGGGCCTTAAACCCAAAATGTGCTGGATAAATGGCTGACTCAACCTTTTGACTCCAACTCCAACTGACTCTCGCCTGTCTATATGTATGTCACATGGGAGACTGAGATGGAATATGGAAAACCAAAGGATTCCTATATACCTATATTTGTGCAAAAATAAATATCATTCATCTAAAAAACTAGGAAACTGTTTGGAACCAAAAAACCAGTACTGGGTCACAGTGTGATGTTAAAATAAAAACAGGTACATCCTGTGTTTGTATTTATGGCAACACTGGTGCATAAGCTGTGCCTTTCCCCAGCAGACTGGCCCACGTGCAGCGTGCTTTAACAATTTCCCTGATTTGATGAGATGAGGATCTCATGGGACGGGAAGTAAAATCAGTGTTTGTGAAAATATATTAGGGTGCTCACAGCTAACCTGTGTTCCATTTTTGGAAAATGGGGTGAAAATGAAGAACTTGACATTAAAACCCAAATATTACCCATAAGCAGGGCACATTGGTACCGCTCAGATTCTGCCCCTATATACAATGGAATCGTTCTCCTGGACAAATGACACTCCTCATTTAATTATCATTGGTTCTTCAAGACAATATTGCCATCCTTGCAGCAGAATATAATGCACACGCGTATGTGTAATTTAAGAAAGGAAGCCTAAGAAATTTAGTAAGACCCTCAAATATCTAGAATGGTTGTTTTACGGTAGCTCCATAACAATACAATGGCTGCGTACCCTGTGCTGTAGCCTGATGCCTGTAGTTACCCTTCAGTCTGCTGTTGACAAGTTTTGAACTCATGGATTTCTGATAATAGGCACAATCATAAACCTACCCCACAGATTTCAGACTTTCATGCATCTGGCATGACACTCAGGCTTTCAGACTCTCACGCTCAGGAAAGAAAGCTTTGGGCAAATCCATATTATTCTTTTATAAACCAAAGATTAGTTACTTCTGAGGTGTTGGAGTAGTTTGCAAACCCTACAGACTATTTACAAGGTAATAAAACGGCTACATACTATACATATAAATGCACATGCATGTGTGTGCAGACTTGTTTCAAATTGACAATCTCACGCCAGCCAGCTGGCCAAAGTTGGCAACCCTGTATTTTATTTGGCACGAGGGTTCACAATAAACAGTCAAAACAAGTAAAAGAAAAAAGAAAAATAATCGTTTTGGTGGCCATAAGACAAAACACGAAAATCTAAAACTGGTCAAAATGACTAAAAAAACAAACAAACACTCATGCCAGATAACAGAGCTTTACAGTAAGTACTTGAGATAGATCAAGGAAGACAGAAGAGACCTGAGCCAATCATATGAGAGAGAGGAGGAGCCCCACCTTTCCACAATTAGGAAACAAGGTTATGGCATTAACATGCACCCCTGGATTGTTGACACTGTCCTTCTTTCACATACCGGAAGTAATATGAGACCTGTGAAGCCTGACACTTCACATAGCAGTGATGCTTTGGTCTGCAGACACAATGCCAACCGATTAGGCAGACAGACGACTAGCTAACGCACTAACACAGTCCTTAAGACTAACTTCCCATATGCTTTAATTTCCCATGTGACTGATACCTCTTCTGTTTCAGAAGAGTCTCTGAAGGAAAAGTAATTGAATAAGAAACTTAATGGTGTCTTGAAAATACAGGAAAACCTTAAAAATGAAAAGGCATTGATAACAAAGGTATCTTTAAATCGTATAAAAATGTATAACAGTATAATTTAGTATACATTTGATTATGCACCGGTATTACTTGTATATTTTCCTTAAAATTCAAGATGCTTTTTAAGCTAACTTATAGGTGTAAATATATGACATTGAAAGCTATATTCCAGTGTTAAAAAATGTGAGAACAATCAAACAAAATCAATGAGGAATTAGTCTTTTCTCAAGCTATGCCGGTATTCATTACTTAGGCTTGTAAGATGGAACCTAGACTTGAGGTGCATAAAAACCTCTATATTCTGTATAATTTGTAGTCATAGAATCGATCTTCTTTGAACTAAAATTACCATCCAAATGAGTATTACAAATAATTTACTGCATTAAAAATTCTAGCTCCTAGACAGTCACTAACAACATAGCAGAATTATGCCTGACCCCAAAACTCCGTACTTGATAAGTCGTCATGGAGCCTTATGGAAGATTGGATAGTACTAGTGTATCAACGCCAGAGAGAGATATTTATACTTTGGGAAATCCCCAACAGCAATTTGTTTGTCTTTTCTGCCTGCCTTGTTTCCTAAGCAGAAGCGTGTAAGCCTTCACATAGAGACTGCACTTTCTTTGTCTAGTTAGGTGCCTGATTATTAAGATTATTAAGCAGGATTTTTAATTACATTTATTTTTCACAGGATTTTAGAATATAGTGTAAGTTTAAATCTTAAACTTCAGAAGGTGAACAACCTTTGAAATGGTTCCCTCCTGGTTCCAGGATTAATCATTACTTCTTTTAGTGCCTTAGAATCTCTCATTTTTCTTCATTGTATTTACAGAATAAACACAAATATGAAAGATAAGATGTATAAGAAAAGTGAGAACACTGCCATTTATGACCAATTTCTCCAAATCTCGCCAATTAGAGTTTTCTTTATTATTCTCATGTACAACGACAGCAGGTTTCTGCCGTGATATAAGCCATTTTTAAATGAAGACAGGCTGTGGTTCTCCCCTTGTTAAGCAAGCCATCCCGACTGGCCTGAAAGCTAGAAATGGAGGCCGAGCAGTCTAATTAAATCTCTTCACCCTTGTAGGCAGACAGGTAGAGGGTCTGGATGTGCTTCTACTTTCTAAATGTCTGTTGTAGCGTTCCTGGGGCCCTTAGTTTGCTGTCGTTTGTGCCAGTGTGTACAACCGCTGTGGAAACATTTCTATTTTTAGAAATTACACTCTCCAGTTGCATGTCAATATCGTGGACTTTGGCAGCCAGAAAAAAATCCTCCCCCCACACACACTGTGCATCAGGGAGTCAGTGGGTAACACGAAATGAAAGCTGGGTGGTGGCTGTGTCTGTGGGCTCACTCTGCATCACACCGACTTCCTGTTGTTGATGCTGGTATCAGGTGGCACCTCCCGGTCTTATGGCATTACGCCACCGTTTGCTGGCAGGGTGAGGCAAGGACCAGCTGGGGGGGTGCAGGTATGAATCTGTCATTGTTAAAATTGAAGATGAAACAATAATCGAGTGACAACCACAGAGGGAGAAAGAGCAAGAAGGAGACAGAACTTGTATTAAAGTGATTGAATAAACACTATGGATAAGCAAATAAATAGTGAGAAAGTAATGCATCCATGATTAGGGGACTGTTGTATGTGGAGTAGAAACATTTCCAGCCTTCTTGTTCTCATTTACTAGATCCCTCATAAAAGCTGCCCCCAAAAACAGTAAGGGTGAATCAGAATAAATGGTGTCAGACACCCGGCAATGAAAAACTGATACAAACCAAAAGGGTTCATTTTGTAACATCAAAAAATGATAAACCAACATGTTACTTGGAGCTGAACATTCTCAGCTCATTACACTGACACAAGGAATGCAGTGTACCAAATTATTAGATGATAAAAGTGCACATCCAAAGCAATTATGCATTTCGACACGCTCACAATAGAGCTAATGGAGAACATGAAGAATGTTTCCCTTGTTGTTGTGGTCGTTGGGCAACATGCTGGCAGTCTGCACCGTCTGTCCTCAGAAAGGTGCTTTAAAAGACATCTCAACTGTCCTGTTACAAGCACAGCACCAATGATAACACAGCCTGATGAGAACAAAGGCAACTGAGTCCAGCAGTAATTAAAGTGAAATACAATATGTGGCTGTTTGAGGAAAGCTTGAATTGAATTACAAAACATATCCAAAGTATTCCCAGTGACCAGTCACAGAACGAGGATTGGCTTCTCCGCCATGGTCCAGATGAACAATGAATCTGAATTTGTCTTGAGATTTAATTCACTGACAATCATTCCCTGCTAACTGTATGGCAATATGAAGAATGCATATATATTTTCATTATTCTATCGTTCCATATAAGTCTCCCAGTGAATAGTTGTGCTATAGTGGTAGCTTAACACCAAAATGCATGGCACTGAGCAACGTTGATTTATAAAATAAGATTTTCCTCAAATAATAAATTTTTTTTAAATCACATCATAATAAACATCACGTCATGTCAGTAATAATGGTTATTGTATGGAAATACAGTGTTCAGGGTAGAGCAACTTTCCCGTTAGTACGAAGCATTAAGTCACTAGCACTGTAGGGCTCTTCAAGGACTTTATGCTCTTCGAGTGACGGGCAAATTAGAGACTATGAAGTGGATAATTGATAAAAGCCCTTGTCTCTTCACTTGGAACCCTGGCCAAAGCCTTGAAATGTTTTGGTCCGCCCGAGCAGACGAAACAGACACTTGAGACGTGTGGCAGTAGGGGTGGAGGCCGGTTTGGGCGACTCGCGCCTGGGGAGGTGTCAGAATTCAAACCCCAGAGCCTTGTCACTCTCACTTCCCACAATGCCCTTGAGCATACAGTAGTTTATATATACAGACAGTGACCCTGAAGACAAAGCCTTTATCTAAGAGATAATAAGTGAACATGTGAGGATGGTATTATACTCATGGGCATAAAAATTCATTCTACCGTAAGACATATAAAAACACAAATGGCACATATCATACAGGCAAAATGAAAATAAACATAATAAATCTAATACTGATGAATTACTTTTTACTTTCAAATTATTATTGTCAGTATTTTTTTTTCTCTTAGGGTTAGGGTTGGGGTTAAGATTAATCTTATGACTAGGAAAAATCTTTTTTATTTTTCGGTAATATTTTCCTCTGGGAATTGAAGCAAACTGATTATTTAGCTTTGTGATGGAAAGTGTTATCCTACATACACTTTCAGAAAAAAGTGTATCAGGCTGTACCTTTGCTTGTCACTGGGGCTGTACCCTGAAGGGTCTGCATATTGTACCGTTAGCTGTAGGTACTTGTACCTTTTAAGATACAGAAATGGACTATGAGGAACATTTTTGTACCGTTGGGAGTATATTATTGTTTTTTGTACCTTGGGGATGTTCCTCTGTAACAATTAAACTAATTTAAATTAGACCATAAGATACATTTACCTACAGCTGGGATACAACTGACAGACCATTGAGGGTGCAGCCATATTGACAAGCAAAGGCTCAAATTGGTACTTGACAGTGCAGTGAGGTCAAAAATAAGGTTACACTGGGAATTTGCTACTTGCCAGACCAGCAAGTCAGAACAGAGACATACTCCGAATACTTGAGATACCTGTTGTATCCACCCTCTTCAGTCCTTTTCCACACTGCCCTCACTTCATACTCTCCTTGGCTCCTTCAGAACTATGTGATTTTAGACAGATGCTTTAAAAAAGACATCACGACGTGTTAAAGTTCTTGTGTGTGCATGTGTGTGTGTGTGTGTGTGTGTGTGTGTGTTTTTCCTAAATGCCATTCACCCACACTATCAAAGATGGACCTCCCATTCCACCTTAACTAGATATTGAACTGCCTGCAGATATCCTGTGTCAGGGCTTACATCACCAGCCAGCGAACAGGGCATTATAATAACAGAGCATACCTAATGAAATAGCATTTATCAAATTGGCCTTGAGGCATCCTAGGTAGATGCCCAAACCACGTCAACTGGCTCCTTTCGACGCGAAGGAGCAGCCCCTCCCAAATGTCCGAGCTCCTCGCCCTTTCTCTAACCCTGCAGAGGAAACTCATTTTGGCCGCTTGTATCCGTGATCTCATTCTTTTGGACACTACCCAGAGCTCATGACCATGAGGGTGGGAACGTAGATCAACCGGTAGACTGAGAGCTTTGCCTTCTGGCTCAGCTCGCTCTTCACCAACAGACTGGTACACTGTCCGCATCACTGCTGGCACTTCCCCAATCCGTCTGTCAATCTCCTGCTCCCTTTTTCCCTCACTCGGGCAGTATGTCATAATGTTTAATAGCTCAGTACAGGTAAATGCAGATGTGATTAAAACACATTGGTATCTCATACTTGATAATCAGCCTTGACCAATGATGGTCTGTGTTTTATCACTCGTCATTAATGCTACTAAAAAACGTGCAAACATTAACGTGAAGCCCTTACAAAGCAAGTATGTGAATGGCTTATATTGCTGACATCACATTCGTATCTATGAATTCATCGTATACAACATTAATTCGATTAATTATTAAAGGTTGTAAATCTTAATCTTTTTTATATCACCCAGTGGCTGACATCAATTGTTTCTGATGATTATAAATTAGGCATTTTTGAGCTTACAAATGCAATTATCAATATCCCATGGAACAAATGCACCCTTGAGCGCACTCCATAAAAATTCAGAAATTATATACCATATTATCATCAATGATTCATCCATTCTCTTTCGTGTCTTCCTGCCATGATCACAGAAAACGTTTTCCAATCCCAGTCATGTAGTTCCATGGCCAAGTCTAACCTCAGACTTATCCCAGCAGGATGTACATACTCCATTTAAAATTATTTTGATTTGGAAATATTTGCATTGGAAATGGAATTTTATTGGAGATGCTGGTTTTTATGAAGTAAAGAGAGAAATAAAAGCTAAAAAATCTAAAGAAAAATGAATAGCTTTCATAAAAAGGGCAGTAGCAGAGCTCACATCAAACACCCTGCAATGCAAGTGGAATTCTGCTTCCCTCAATGAAAGTGATTATGCTTAATCCCAAATAAACATCAACTGTTCTTGCAGGACTCCCTTGAAACGTCTATATTCCACTGGTGATGGTCTGCAAGAAGACACCTACATATGCTCATCAATAGATGCATATAAGACTGCATAGATCATGGAACATGCAGAAAATAATCGATAATTGGAGAGAACATGGTGTCACAGGCACATCTGGAAGACCGTCAAAGGCTGATTACAGGCAAAAAGAGGAAACTTATCAGGGAGGTTACCGAGAGGCCCACAGGGACTCTGCAGGAGCAGCGGGGATTTCTGCCAGGTACTGGATGCTCCTTGCAAGTGAC
Source organism: Petrocephalus schoutedeni (assembly GCA_026780765.1). NCBI lineage: Eukaryota > Metazoa > Chordata > Actinopteri > Osteoglossiformes > Mormyridae > Petrocephalus > Petrocephalus schoutedeni. The sequence goes on along the minus strand of JAODKL010000118.1, from coordinate 11,532,797 downwards.
AAGACCCTCTTGGCATTTTCAAATGTCTGACAAGATGGAACTCCAAAAAAAAGAACATCCAAGTCTATTTCAATTTAGCAAAAAAAACTGAGTTTTGGCCTTAATTTTAACAGACAGGTTTGGCACAAAGACAGCACTGCTTATCACGCAAATAACAGCATGCCTCCCGTGTAGCATGACAGCGGCAGCCTCGTGCCTTGGGGCTGCTTCTCTCTGGCTGGGACGGGAGCTCTAGTCAAGATAGATGGGATAAAGACTAGATCCAAATATCAAGATACTTTGGCAAAGAAAACTGCTGTCCTCTGTCAGAAAGCAGAAAATGAAGGGAAAGAGGAATTTCAACTGCCATCAGGATAATGACACAAAATAAACATCCAAGTCAATGAAGGAATGGCTTCAGATAAGCAAAATCAAAGCCTTGGAATGATTAAGTCACAGGCCAGGCCTCAATCGTATATAAAAACTGCAGAATGGCCTGTGCACAGGAGATACTATGGAAACTTTTTTGCTAGCGAAAGTGGGATAAAGTCCAGGTGTGCGAAGTTTATAGAGATTTATTCTCAAAGACTTACTGCTGCATTAAACGTAAAAGGGGCTTCCACAAGGAGTCCAATTTTTGATGCTCACACTGATACATTGTGAGTGTTGTGGGTTTTCTGTTTATTTCAATTCTTTTTCCTGCTAAGCATCTATTTGTTTTTCTGTTGAACTTTCCCATTTGCAAGGTCACATTATTTCTTTTTTTTTTGGCTTTACATCACAAAAACCTGCAATCGCATTTTATATCGACTGTAGCCAGGTCATTACAATGCATTCTGGAATCTAAAATCAGTGATAAAATTACAATGACTAAAATGAACAACAGACTGGAATCTATTTATCCATGCTGAATACCTTGTAGATTGGCGAGGCGACAATGCAAATTAGTGATATCTTTTCATGGTGTAATTTAAGAATATTGCGGAAATAACACTTGCAATTTTTGAAGTCCTTCAGGCGACACCCTAACAACCTTGATCTCCGAAAGAAGTCCAGCAAATGACGTACGCTGCTGACCATTACTGAGGTTTAAGGTGTTTCCTTAGAGGATGAAAAAATGATCTTTTTGTCTTTCTTGGTCAATGTGTTAGTTACAAAAAATAGAAAAGGGCCCCAGCTATGGTCTAAGGCCCACGAGCCACAGCCAAGTTTTCTTTGGCCGCTTTTGAAACTCATTTTGAAACCAAATATTGTGAAACCAAAGTAACAAATGTTCCTGTGTAACAAAACAAATAATTCAAATACAGCACCTTAGAATACACCAGGAACAAACATTTCACAAAAAGCAGATGGTGGCTTTAAAAACAGCTAGCCATAAGAACATAGTAAAGACATAATATAAACATATAGGCCCATAGTTCGAACATATGTTTACCATGCATGATCTTTGATTCTCCTTTGAGGAATCAAATGTCTGCTTGTGGAACAGTGCATTCGGGCACTATATGTGACACAGGGTGTATCCAAAAATGCAGCAAATTTGATTTAACTGCTTGTAATGAATAATTTCTGGGAGGCACAATAGCAGGACAGGCAGGGCGAGCAGCACACAGCTCGTGTCCTCCTACTCTTGCATTGTGGACCTGCACTGGTCGAAGCACAAGTGCCCCCACTGCTTCACTGAATCCTTGAAACTAATACAAGACTACTGTCTGCACTGTGAGGGTTGTATATTCCCCTTGTTCTCAACATGAAGGTCACAGAGTTCATCATCCGTGCATGTTGGCAAGTGTAAGTTTAAACACCATTGCAACCTGAATGCTGTGCGCAATTAACTGCCCCCCAATCACCAGTGCCACAGGACAGAGGTATATATTGGAGGGAGGGGCACAATTTTGCAATTTAAATACAAAGCTCTGTTTATTGGGGAACGAATGAAGCCAAATGAAATACTGAGGGGTACACGCCCACCACCGGTCCCTACACCTCCACCCATCACCCATTTTACAATTGAATCTGCAGCCTCTGTAGTGAATGATGCTGGAACAGCCACCCTCATCATAAGAGACATACTTTGCTGCATTTTCCCTCCATGCAAACATCTGTGGCTCTTTTTCTGTATAACTTCGCACTGGCCCCTGCTGGAAGCCCGGCCGCCTAGGCTTTGCCTGCCAGCCTTGGAATGCTCCTGGGCAGTGACTGCATCTCTCTGGGCCCCAGCCTCCCGTCAGCCCACGCCCCTGCAGGCCTAACCTCTCCGGCACATCCTCTTGCAGGTTCAAAGGAACAGCTAGGCTTTAATCTCAGTGGCCTATCTGCTTATCAGTGCTTGAAAAGTGGGCAGAAACATGGCATCCTTATGAAATCCTACACTTCTTGATTTTATTGAGCTTTAAATCAAAGATCTAAACATGTATTTGATTTAAACAATAATATATCTCTCAAAAGTTTCATTATAAAAATATTAGGAAATGTCTTGAATTTAGCATTGTTTTATACAATTAACCGTGATCTATACCAGCCTTCCCATGTAAAAATGGCTGTCTGGTCTTCTAATAAAAAAACTCTGAGTATCATCATCAGCACCAATCTCCACGAGTGTCCAGACAGGATTCACCATATTAATTGCAAAAATGCTATTAACATTTTGCAAAGTCACAAACAGATGAGTCAGTGCATAAAATCCCAATTACAACCATTTACATCAGGGGTGTCCAACTCCAGTCTGGGAAGGCCGCAGCCCTGCACATTTTTGGGATTACCCTCATTTAACACACCTGATTCAACTCCTCCCAGCTCCTCATGCTAATTACCACACAGCTCTTCAGCTCAATCATTTGTGGTAGAACGGGGAAAGAACTAAACTACACTGGGCACCAGCCCTCCAGGACTGGGGTCTGACACCTGTGATTTACATAAATTAAGCAACGACAAGTATGTTAGTCCCGTGTAGCAATAAATAGTGAAAAACTGCATTGTTCGTTGCCTTGACAATTGAGATGAGGCTTGTACAGATATTTGTCACATGGTGCAGTGAGAATTACCTACACCTACAGTATCAGTAAGACATGTCAACAGGTTGGATATTACCATTGTGCTAGGGACTCTATAAGACTAGACACCGAGTAGCTCATGCAAGCATACAGCTCTCCACTTAAACGGAGTTTGGATGGACAGATCCCAGTCCATCTCAGGACAGTACATACTATGGGAAATTTAGGGCATAATAGTGTCATAGACATGTTAATGCAGATTAGAGAATGTGAAAACATTTACATGTTGGTATTTTCTTTTCCAACAGATCGCTGTGTAATAGCACAATAATTAGTCTGGAGTGTGGCTGTGATTTGCAGGGCAGTTCGACCAAAGGTAACCTCGGCCAGTGAAGGGCCCTTCTAGTCTGTGTTTGCTGTAATGCTGGCAGTAGGTTAAACTGAGCATGAAGCTTGCTCAGCTCTTTCGCTCTGCCACAGACAGGTGCCCTTGTGCCTTCACCGTAAGCCAAGCTTTAGCCTGGTACAGTGGGAAAGGTCATTCGCTGAGAAAGGTCGCTCACTGGGCATCTCACCAAGGGAAAAAGCCCTGATCCCAATGATAATTTATTGACCACTGTAGTGGATCGGGACATAAAGAAAAATACAGTTCAGGCTACTGGCCAAGCTGGTTTGTGTGCACTTGTGTGATTATCCGAAGCACTCTCCCAAACGGTACAAGCTAACATTGCTCTATAATAGAGACCACGCCACCCTGACACCATGCCGAGCTCCCTGGTCACGCGGCAAACTCCCACTTCAAATAAAGTTTAATTTATAGAGCTCTTTAAGTGGTTTGTGAACCAAAGTAAAAGTTTTTATGCGGGGCAGGAAAGTGCCAGTAATTTAAATGACTTGCGCACCTGTGAGAGAACAGCTTAGGAGATAAAAACAACTACCAGATGGACATCTGACATAAACATACTGATTGTCTCAGTAATTGTCTTGGGGGAGGAAAGAATGGAATTTGATGGAGAGCGGAGTGCATGAAACCCGCTCTGCCTCCCCATTAGCTCCATCAACTGGGCTTTTGGCAGGCTCCCATTATGCCCATTGATAACTGGCTCCTCTGTCAGCCCACAGCTCCCAGGAAAGACTGTGCTGCTCTGTGCTTATGTACAGTAGCCGGATTGTCAGGAAATAACGTGCAGTGCTAGAGCCAGAGGGACTTTCTTCAGGCCGTTTTCCCTCCGTAAAGAACCATTAAAAGGAAAAGACAGCCAGAAGCGGTGGAATCTGGTCAGGGTGGGGCTCCAGTGCTGTCGCACTTTTATGAAGCTTCTGCAATTTCCAGACAGCGACATTGTTACACTATGTCATACTAACCTGGCCTCACAACGACCTATAATCGTATGTGTGTGAATATTCAATTAAAGCATGGGGCATGCATACAACAACCATTAAATGTGATTTTTTAATGGCAATGTTAGATATGAACTACACTCAGGGAACATATTATTAAGTGCACCAGCTGAATACAGGGTAAAGACCCCTTTCACCTATAGAGCAGCCTGAATTCTTTAAGGGATCTAAAAAGGACATTTTTGCCCCTGTAGCCTTCCTGTTGGCTATAATAAGTCCGGCTATTCCCCTATGACCGCTCTCATTAACAGGGTGTTTTTGCTCGTAGAACTTCTACTCGCTGGGTCTTTTCTGTTCATCCCCAGTAAACGCAAGACTTGGTGCTGCATGTTCGTTCATGGCTAGTGGTTGTTTCTGAAGTGCTGGAACCATGATGTTTAGCACCAACAGTCGTAACACGTTCACTTACATCAAACATATTGTCCATTCTAACCCCTGAACCTCTTGGCCCTTGCCTACAAGTTTTATGTAGAAAGTCACAGTCACATGATTCTCTGTTTATGGGAGCAGTCTATTAGCATTAACGAGCATGTGTACCTAATAAAACAGTCGCTGAGTGTCATCAGAAAAGCACAGTTTATGTGCCCATTGGTAAACAGAATAATGCATAGAAAGTACAATACAAATTGCCTATTGATAAAATTTAAAGGCAGTTTACTCAGAGAGGAGACATGTGCACATAATTACTTTTGCTAACCTTTCAGATGTTTGCAATGAGTCTTCTGTTAAGTAGTGAAAATGCGATTTGTTTCGGCTAAACATGCCTGATTACTGTAAAACAAGCTTGATTTTTCACATATTTGGAGACATTTGTCATGAAATTGGGCTAATAAGTCTACTGAAGAAAGCAAAGACTTTCTTCATACGCTGTCTCAAAATATTTTCACAAATCCTTATCATATTCAAATAGTTAATTATATAAAGAATTTGAATATTTAGATGAAAGGGCTAATGAAATAAATATTGGTCATTAAACTTTAATTGCTACACATGCTGGACTTATTTATGTAATGTAATTTGCATTATATCTGTTTTGTCTGTCATCTTCATTGTCTTCCTTTGATTCTCTGTGTCAGTCAGTCCCCCTGGTACTTATTACTGGCCTGATTGTGTGATAAAGCCTTGAAAAGTTTAGGAGAAATATTTTAGACTCACTTTATCTTAATTATCGCTCTGTATTTTTGTATGCATTATATTTAGAATCATATCTGTGCATTAATATATACTGTCACTGTATTGTGGATGTTATCAGTCAGTCTAGACTATTTTCTTGTCTGACCTGAACTTTGTCGACACCAAACCGATGAGTATCTGCACGGGGTGGATTGAGCCCTCATGAATGAAAACGCTGAGTGATCACAGTTGTTTACTGTAAATCTAATTCCATCATGTCCCATCAGCCTTTAGTCAGCATGAAAGTCTCCACATTCTGTGTTTTAGGCAATGGCCACCATACCTAATACAATAATAACACCTTCTTTTTTGAGGTTTTGGAACGTTTGTAAAATCACTTAAAAATAGAATTCTGACCTCTAATTTTCCTAGCACCTTAAACACGATCCCATTAAAACATCTATTCATCTTCCACAATTGCTTATTTAGTGCGAGGTTTTGTGCGCCTTCAGTGTAGGGCAGAGGTACACTGTAAACAAGATGCTAATCTGGGCACATGCACACACTCACACTCCATGGGCAGTTTATGGATGCCTATTAGCCAAACTGCATGTCTTTGGATTGTGGGAGGAAACCAAAAGCAGGCTTCAATCCCCCAACTCTGGAGGTGTGAGGTAGCAATGTAGCCCATGTGCAAACATCACATAAAAAGTAAAACTGCTTATGCTTTCCCTTACTTTCTGTTTTATTTTTCAGTTTAAATTAGAATGCCACCAGCATTTCAGATTTTTTCCGTTTTGTTCTGCAGCACAGGACAGAGTTACAGCCTAGATGCCAGCCCATCACATGGGCAACATGCACACACAATAAAATAACAACCTGATAAATAACAATAAATAACCACAATAAATAACAACCTGATAACCATGGGCCAAAATGTTAAATGGATGATGTTTTTTTTATTTCCTTATCTTTGTAGTGCCTTTCTTCTTTAACTGGAGAAGGTTACAGCAGGCAATGCAGCAATCCAAAAGCAGTATCTGCGGCACCTTGGAAAAAACATGGATATTCATCTCCATGGAAATATTGCATGGATACACATGAAAATGGGTTCATTTTAGTTTTAGCTAGTTAATGAAGCATTTGCTTTTTAAATGCATCAGAGACGCTATTTATGTAATCTAGCTCATGAGGAACTCGTTGTTGTTTACCACCTGTTAGACAGATGCATATGATATATTAGGCTTTGTACGCTATCAGCTGACATCTGTTCCTTTCCGTTCTGACTTCAATCCAGGAATAACAACTCCATGGTATATTACATTTTTCAAATACGTATTAATCAGCTC
>JAODKL010000118.1:11483970-11496766 GCA_026780765.1 Petrocephalus schoutedeni | reverse complement strand
AACCAGTGATTTTCAACCACTGTGCCACGGCAGAAATTGTAAGGTGTACTGTGGGAAATGATCCAATTTCACTTAATTAGTCTAAAAGACTAGCCTACAGAGTGTCATTTTGTAACATTTTTGGTTGGTGGTTTGGCATCCCCCTACGTGGTCCAGTTACACCCTCTGGAAATAACACCTGGCAGTGACATACAGAAAGTTATGGGGGCATCCCCTTGGACTGCTCCAGCCGCTCAGGTCCCCAGCAGTGAGGATCATGTGATCCAGATCATGCTTGGGGAATCGCACCACATAGCCATAGTGCTAACTGACACTCACAATGCAGGTAATGTGCCTCATTCGGGACTCCCTTCTTTCATTAGGAACAGAATCCCCATAGCTACTGGACCCTACAAACCTGCCCAACACCCAGTCCATGCAAGTACTGAACAGAGTAGGACCAAGAACACACCCCTGACAAACCCCAAGCACCAGAAGCACCAGAGTTTCTTCCCAAGTACCAGTGTGCAAGCCGGCCATGATGTCCAGCAACTTCGGAGGGATCCCAGGAAGTCCCAGAATATCCCACAGGGCAGCACGATCAACCGAGTCAAATGCTTAAAGAGAATGGACAAAGGCTGCAAAGAAATTCTGCTGATATTCGCATTTGTGCTGGATGAGAACGCTCAGTGCTAAGATGCGGTCAATGATAGACTTCTTATATGTAAAACCATAACCCTCAGCAACCTCCAAGGGCTTGTCACGGAAGGTCTCCCACATCACGTTGGAATCAGCAGTCACAGCCAAGTCTGCAAGTTCCTCACAAACTGCCAGTGGTCACACTGAAGTGCCATAACCAGAGGAATGTCACCTCATGGACACCCATCAACCACCAGCAAAGTTGTGAATAAAATGTCTCCCACACCGAGACATCGTTCTCAGTGGAGCAAACACTGAGATAACAGAAAAGGCACCCAGAGAGTGCCCTAATCTGATAGGCTACATAGGCTACAACTATGCGAAACTGTTTCAGGTTTGGGGCAACCAGTCTCAAAATGTAACCACTTCCAGTACGTCATTCAGTGCTTCTGCAAAGTTCAAAAATAATCCGTCAAGTTATTTTTTGAGTTTTCATCTTAATAAGGTTCCTGCAGTGGCAGTAGCAGGTCAGTCCCAAAACCGTATGTATTCTCTGACTATAGAATACAATTACTATAAAATATCAATCAGTTACATTTATTTACAGAGTGCATTTAAAACAATAGTAAGTGACCAAAGTGTTGCTCAATATCAAGGAAATCTAATTAAGACAAATAGGAATTGGAACAAAAATGCAATAGAGGCTAGACAGAAAGCATGCAATATGAGAAATAGATTGTACAATACAAGTATTATAAGTGCATAATACAAATATTTACTGGTATAACATTGGAACAGGAAGGGTTCTTGGCCCAGAAGGTTGTTCTCACACCATACCATAATTAGCAACCGGCCACTCACCAGGCTCTCTATTTTTCCGAGGTTCTCACGGGAAAAGGAGACAGTATAGGGCTTCTGCCTGATCCTCAGTGGATCCACCAGGTTGCCTGAATCACAGCTCACAGCACTTCCCTGCAAGAGTAGTCTGGCCATTAGTTTGCCTTCACTTATGTTCTAATTTACAAGCTATACGGAGAATAAAATATTTCATCTTTCGCTACTTTTTCAGGCATGGCTCTCATGGATTTCAACTGAAGGAGACCTTTTGTGGCTAATCTGGTTAAATGAGTTAAATAACAGAAGTATGGAGTCTGAAGGAAAAGTAGGCAAAAGCAAAAACTCACAGGCTCTGTGTGAACTCCCATCACATACAGGAGGAAATTTCCCCCTCGGGTGGAGTCTGGCAGGGACACTGTCAGGTAGGTCAGACCAACCTTTATGTTCCCTGTAGAAACCTAGAAGGAAAAACAGATTACATTTTGCTGAAGTCCGCTGAGGTCATCTGCTTTCAATGGTGCATTCCTGGAAAAAAAATCCTGAAGCCCCGCCCCGCGCAGTAAAAATAACTCAAACGGAGAAGCTGCACATGGACCGAGAGACCCAGCAAAGTAAGCAGCATGTCCTCTTGTGATTAGAGCTGTTCTCTAATAGTAAGTTTGCGTTTAGATGTTATGATGTTAACTTACTTTCAGTGTGAAGTTGAACTCGGGGCCAATGTCATCAGGATTGTTCAGCAAAGTCTTTACTGCACTTTGATCGTCAATGACATAAAAGCTCATACTTGTCTCTCTAGAAAGTAAAGGAGATAAGCCAACAGAGATTAATGCTGGAATTCACACTAGGAAATTCATAATTCCCAGGGTGGCAGGTGGTGTTAAGATGTCTAACTGACTGTATATTATATACCTTGTAAAAGGGTATTTGCATAAATCTGTCCACTAAGAATATGCTCTGTGTCACTACACAGGCTCCACTAGTGTCCTTCTGAGCCCAATGTACTGTCACAGTCATTAAATACTCCTGCTCTTCCCTTCCCCATGCAGTTACAAAGCCCTTTTTATTCAGGGATGACATATTTTCTAAAGGGCATGTCGTCCTGCTAGCCGGCATGTTAAAAATATACAATAACTAGCAGTTATAAAAAAATAAGCTACTAATAAATTAACATTGTTTAAATTTAGAATCTTTCTTCGGCCTACACTTCTGCTATAAATACTTAATTGTATAATTAACCAACTTATTTGAAGAGATATTATGATATAATAAAATGTGGGACATTGTAGAGTTAGCCTGTTGTGGTTAGCACTGATGCACAAATATGGGAACCATACACTCCAGCTATATACGGACAAACAAATAGTGCAAAAAACAAAGCTAACGATAATCATTTGCACATTTTGTTTAAGTGTTAAGTAAAGGAGTACCCTGTGCTTGAAAACAGCACTATAAAAAGGTTTCATCTTTGTCTCCCTATGGAGCAATTATTTTACACAGCTTATAAACTTTACTTTAAAAGCCATAAATCTGCTTTTAAGCAGAAGGACTTGGAGATACTTAATAGTGATATATACTTATTCTCTGTCACTTGCCTGGAAACCAAATAGTTTAAGAAACAGATATAAGTAACATAAATAATAAAGGCTACCAAGAAATAATCATCCTACCTTGTTAGAATGATTTCAGAGTCATACATGATGGGAATGGAGATGAAGGCATTGTTGTTTACATCAGTTTTTTCTACGCCATCACTGTCGACATAAAATGGAACTGATGAGAGGCGAATTCTTCACGGACATCAAAGTAATGCATTACGGGGAAAAAACTGGTAGAATTAGTCACCTTTCAGCTGTCAGATTCACATGTATTTTGTTCAGCATCTCGTTAAGGTTAAAATCAAAGTTGATTCGAAACTTCGCCTGCACAAAGGAAGTAGAAACTGCTCAAACTTTATTGCTGGGTGACAGCCAGAGAATGTATGGAAGGGAAATACGCAATGCTGAACTGACCTGCTGGTCCGTATGAAGGACAGGATACCCTACTTGGCAGGTTACAGTGTAATCCTTATCTGTGCATTTTATTTCTGTTCCGTCGCTCTGAAATTAGACAAATCTGGCTTTTAAGAACACTTTGAATCACAATGCTACACCAATCCATTCATCCACCCATCCAACTTCTAACTGCTTATCCCGGAGTGCCTGGAAGCTATCCCAGGCAGCAAAGGGCACTGTACACTCTGGATGGAATGCCAGTCCATCGCAGGGCACAAATATGCAGAAACTCACACACACACACACACACACACACAACTGATGGGTAATTTAGAGACACTAACTGCATATCTTTGGACTACAGGAGGAAACACAGAAGGAATACATATAATTTTATATGTATCTAATTTGAAATTATACATACACGGTCGGACACAGATGCGTAGAACAGACTTTTAGAGTATCTTGCTTTGACCCGGGCATTGTAGGCATTTTCCATCTTGTTCTCCAATGATACATCCAAGGAGAGTCTTCTGTTGTTTTGGCTAATCAGCATTACACTGCAAAATATGGTTTGAACTGTAATTTCCTTGAGTACCATCACTCAACCCCTTTTCAGCTCCTTACACATTTATGCACCAGAGAACATCATTCAGTACTACAATCATAGTACTGAATGGAAGGACAAAATCTGTGCCAACAGTGTAGAGGGCAACAAAAGACATTTAGCCATGTGCACATATTATTTTTCCGTTACAGCTATTAAGTGAAAAACAACTAACATGAAAGTATATGAAGTCTGCACTGCATTTTATGACCTGGTATTTGCCACCAGCCATTTCAACACATTTTTACGTGTCTGTGTGTGGTTATGTATAAGTGTGTTGAATATGCCCCTGCTTTATACAACAAAGTCAAAACACATCAGTAACAGACCTTTTTCACAAAAAGCAGAAATACGTCAATGACGGGTAAATCAATTTCCGTTTGGCCCTTTATCGCCAGTAGCATTAGAGTGTTTTCCACTAGAGTGTTTTAAACTACCAAAGTTCACCATTGCTAATGTAGTGGAGATTGTGGAATCAAATGGATCCGCCCACAAAAAAATACAGTGTATTGAAACATCTGTTTTTTGCATTATTAGTGCTGTCTCCTACTGTATTTTACCAACCGCGGTTAATTTAGCCTCATATTCCATATTCAGTTATCTGGCTTTAATAACTTTTCTCCAAGGTAAGGTATTACTGTCCTTCATTTTTAATGACAGAATACTGATGTCCAGTACACAGACTACGATGCATACTGATCATTTTTGCATCCCCAGCCCTTTCGTAATTTGTGCAAAATCTTGGTAATAGCTACGAAAACAGGTCATTTCAGTTGTTAGGAGATATTGGTTTACCATATCAGTGGACAAAATTACTTCCTGGCATTCACGAAATGCATTTTGTGAATGACATTAAGTTACTGTGTGCACGAAATGCATTTCATGAATGCCAGGAAGTCATTTTGTGCATGAAATGTAAGTCATTAATTATAAACAGTAATTTTGTGGACAAAAGTGATTCTGTGGAATCGCAAAATGCATTTCGTCCTTTGCTGAGTCACGAAATGAATTCCGTCCTTTGCCGAGTCACTAAAGGCACATAGGAGGCACGTGCCTGGGGGATTAGTACATTCAGATGACCAGAAGGTGGAGAGCCAGGTTTGATTTTGCAGACCCGTGTAATTACATCGTAATAAAAATACAAATTACCCTGCAGTCATACCTTTACTGTTGTACTTACGCATTAGTGTCACTATTTTGAATTATATATTTAATATTTTTAAGCCAAGGCAATGAAAAATCTCGGCGCTTCCCTTCAGTGTTACCCTGCCACTTTCCCCTGAATAATGCCCCGATAACGTCCCCGGGTCAGTGTTGCCAACTATTTTGTACAAGAAGTCGCTGAACTGTCGCTAGATATCGTTAGATGATAATTTACATACCAATGTCATCATCAAGTAGCATTTACGTCCACTGAAGTGTAACCACATTGTGCTCGCTTTTCTCCTACTCTGTACCTAATACTGTACCTAAAAGAACAGACCAATGTATCATATGATATGTTATTAACTGTTCATAATAAATGAATAGGAATAAATGGGTAGAAAGTTTTCTGACTAGTCAGTGCTTAGGTAATTCATTTTCACGTCTGTCGGCGTGATCAGCTCAGCCGCTGAACTGCCCCTAGGAATCGCTCCCTCCTGGAGGCGCGGCCGGTGTTTTGATGAACCGCGCTACCTGTCGAAGGCGATCGCAGAATTATGGTACTGTAGCTTTTGCACTGATCGATAGACATAATTGTAGGTAGCATGGTTTGACAAGGCAGCACAACTCGGCAGGACACCGGGCGTAGTAGCAGGGAGCTCAGCTCACTTCCATATTGACGACAGCTTTGTACAGAAAGTAGCTAAGGTTTGTCAGGAATGTTGCTAGACTTGTCACTAGGTGCTTTTTGAAAAATAAGTCGCTAAAGGGGTCTGAAAAGTCGCTAGAAAGTTGGTAAGTTGCTTAACGTTATAACTGCCACAGGTAGGCTGTGAGGTTTATACATTTACACTTTTTATATACATCTCACAGCCTACCTGTGGCAGTTATAACGTTAAGCAATCGCTTTTTAGCAGCATAACAAAAACGCGATCCTTACTGCCGTCTGATCCCTGAACACTCCACAGAGCAGCTCCATTTGCAATTTAAAAATATAATACAATAAAAAACAAAAAAAGGAATGACTGCAAGGTTATTTGTATTTTTATCATAAAATTAAATTCAAGTTAAACATAATTACACAGGTCTGCGAAATCAAACCTGGCGCTCCACCTTCTGGTCATCTGAATGTACTACCCTGGGCACGTGCCTCCTATGTGCCTTTCGTGACTCAGCAAAGGACAAAATGCATTTTGTGATCACACAGAATCACATTTCATGCATGGAATGACTTCCTGACATTCACAGAATACATTTTGTACACAAAATAACTCTGTCAATCATTAAATGTATTTCGTCCACAAAATAACTTTCATTCACGAAATGCATTTTGTACACAAAACAAATTTATTTAGTTTATAAAATGCATTTTGTGCACAAAATGACTGTCTTATGTCCACGAAATGCAAAATTCTGTGCACAAAATGAAACATTGCTTTTGATTTCTGTGCATGAAAGAAATCGAAGTCTTGTGTACAAAATGCAGCAATGCATTATTTGTTTTTGTCGTTAAATAATGTATTTTGTGAACGAAAATAAGCACTTGACACTTAGCGCCCCATATAGCAAGGCAGAAACAGCCCCTGCCTCTATATTAAAAAGAAGACCTTTGTCCCGCATTTCACACTTCTATATTTTAGGGGAATTCATGAAAACTCAGGTAAGGTTGGCACTGTTTTGAAGTGGAGCAAAAAGGTACATGAAAGTAACAAAGGTCAGATGATTCGGCCATAGTTAAACATTAAACCGGAAGTACAGGTACCCGTCTTTGCCGAGTCCCGCCTTCCGGAAATAGGAAGTGTGACAAAGGTCTATGCATTATGATGATGTGCTCAGTGTTGCTCCTTAGCTGCATTGTGGAAGCTTTGACACAAGCTTATACTGTAAAGTTGTTTTGTTAGGATGCTTTTACATTCTGAAAACAGGAGACGTTTAACAATGTTCAGCACAGGCATAGAATAGGATAAAGGTAAACAGGTCACTGTCCCATTAATAGAATAGATTTTATGACCATACCTTGGCGAATCATCAGTCCTCTGTACATTCAGCACCAGGTCATTGAGACACACATCATCATCACCACAGTCTTTGGAGAATGGAATCTGTCAGAATAAGTGGTACACAATATGTAGATTTAAGGATCAGCAAAACATTAAAATGTTTGAATAAATCAGTTCACTTGTATGATGTTTTAGACTCATATGTTGTTCTCAATAACACTGGCAGACCACAACCTTTGCGAGAAGTCATACGGCACAATGCACAAGCACTAAAGACTCTTTGGAGGATCAATGGGAACACGGGCAGCTGACCGATGTGCCAACCTGCTTGTTTGACATTGAAATTACTAAGCTGATTTGACAGCTGGCCAGAACAATGCCAATCTGACCAATAGAGGCCCATATTAATTACCTTTTCACATGTTATGAATGCAATTAAAATAGATTGAATTTTACGTAAACATTGAAAGCAGTCATTGCAAATAAAACTCACAAAGAACTCTGAGGCACTGGGACTGAATGCATCCAGGACAGGGTTGCCTTTGGGGTCTTGAAGACCGAGATCTACCCTCAGACTGAGGGAGTTCACAAAGTCAGGTGCTTCCTGTGTTTAAATGTCAACAAAGTAAGCAGGTAAAAATTACGTTCAAATAATCACCTTCCATATGTCAATAAACTTAATATACATCAATAAATCTATTTTAGACTCTTCTTAAAATCATCTCATGAAATGGTTTCACTATCTCTGACTGTGTAGTGTAGTTTCACTACTGCAAAAAGAATAATAATAACTGATAAATTAACTGCCGTTAAAACTAGCATAGATACAAAATGAGACTGTTAAAGTTATTCTGTCATAATTCAATTTCTGTACCTGAACATAAACCTCATGGATTTCGCAGACTTTCTGATTGGCAACGTTAATGTTTCTCTTTAGAAACCGTTCGTTGTTGGTGCTGAAGAGCCCTCGCGAGCTCACACGTGATGACTGCAAATCCGTGTCCAGACTCAGATTATATGTTATTGCTGCAAGTATTAGAAGACATTTTTCAAATGGCATATGGGAAATTTGAAAAAAAAAAAGAGAGAAGCTGTCCTAGTTCCAACTCTAGACTAGGCCACATAGATCCACATAGAGGGGCTGAGGTGACCTCACATGGGTACAGATGTTCAAAAAGTCCATCTTGATAAAAGATTTTGACTGTTTGGCATTTGCCCAAAATTATGAAGACCATGAGACATCTAGTGTCTTGGGAGGCAGAAACTGTGGGCATACAACTGGACATTCAAATATAATGACCAACCAAATACCAGTGAAGGTAAATAACATATTAACCATACCTACAGGACCCTTTGTAGTTGTGGGCATAAATGTTGCAGTAAAGCAGATGCTGGTGTTGAAACAGAAGACCTTTCTCCCATTGATAGTACAAGGTTTATTGAAAATACTGATTTTGTCAGGTGAGAAGTTGACATTTGTTTTTACACGAGCTACGCCTCTTGACCTGAAAACGAAATTTCTGTTAACAATTAACATGAAAATGTTGTCATAAAAGACCTATAAACATTTGACATCCACATGCAGCGCTTGCTTAGTTCCCAAGAACTTGAGGGGCTATCACAATAGTAAATAGGCCTCAGCCAGTCCAGTCAAGGGAGCTGAGAAAATATTTAGATTATCATAACAATAGAGATTGCAACAGGAATCAAGAAACTCACCACAGCTGAATTACTTTTCCATAAGTTCCAACAGACACATCAGGAAGAGTGTCATCATTTAAATCTCCATCTGCATTCACAGCCCTTCCAAAATACTGCAGCTTGGGGTCTAGTTCAGAACCCAAAATTTTCTGGACAAAGCAAGAAAATGAAAGAATAAAAAAGAATTAGCTTGGAGTTAAAATAATCTCTGACAAGCATCTTGTTTAGTATAGAGCTGCATCTTTAGCTAAATTAATTATCTGTAACAATATGGTAACAGGTTAATACATTGTAATGTATTATTTTACACTTGTATAATTTACACTTTACATTAACTGCACCTTCATAATGCATTCATCAAACATTCATAGAACATTCAGTGCACTTTCATAATGCATTCAGAGAACATGTATAAGCAGCATGTAGGTATATCTTAACATCCTAACATACTTAAAGAGCTTAAATATACACTAATAACAAACATAACATACCCCATACATAACATGTATGATTATACAATTATAATGCTTGTTATTAATATAAAGTTAAAGTATACTTATAGTAAAGCTGTCAAGGTATGTTAGGATGTTAATACTGAACATGCTGCTTATGATCACCTTATGAAGGAACACTGAATGTTCTATGAACATATAATGAAAGCATTATGAAGATGCAGTTAATGTAAAGCGTTTTCAAATAAAGTGAGTAATTAAAATATGAGAACTTTTTTACAGGACTTTTTTTGCGCATCATTCTAACATGATGACACTTCATAATTAACAATATATTTTAATTATCTGTTGTCTGAATACTAAAACACCATACTGTAAATCTGTCAGTCTGATCATAACATTGCAGAGTGCCTTTCTTCTTTCACCTGTGTGTACTGTTTTTTTATGGACTTCTGATTTCCATTAAAGATGTACAGTGTGCCCCTACTGTTATCCTCCAGTGGGGCCCCAACCACCACGTCATTAGAACCATCTTGGTTAAGGTCTTGTGCGCACACTATTGCCATTCCAAATCGAGCATTCTCGGTTTGGGAAGGCCCCTCCAGAGAGCCACCGCTGCTTAAAAAGCCCTTAACAGACACATAAACAGACATATCAACAGAAGCGGTAATGACCAGGCTTATTTTCATGAGCTCCATATGAAAATATTCATAATATAAGATATTTCAGAGAGCAAAACCATTGCCTCCAAAAGTGAGAAACTTGTATTACCTTGGTGACTGTGAATACGTACACTTTGCCCATTTCCTTCTTCTGGTCACTCATGAACATGGGAGCACCAACCAGCAGCAGATCTGTAACTCCATCTTTATTTGCATCCAGAGGGCACATCACACCTCCAAAGTAAGATCCTATCTGTTTAAAGAATAAAGAATTGCATTTGATGCCAAATGTATTCAATGGAAATAAAAAAGGCAGTTCAGGGGAGATTTTCAGAGAGCTGGATGTGTTCATTTGTTGGGCAGCTATAAAACAAAAATATTTACAAAATCTTTCCCCCATTCAAAGCTCAACAAATGAATGTATTATAGAAAGGCTAGAAATGTATACAGGTTTAGCTACATTTAAACATTCCTTAGGCATTTGAAGGTTAGTCCTTATGGTTTATGGTATTTATGGTATTAATGATGACACAGGAGTCTATTCATACTTTACCTGATGTCCTCTCTGTGAATTTAAAATGAGGGGTTGCCCATTGCTGGCTACGGCATACACCACGACTTGCCCAGTATGATTCGAGCGAGGTGCTCCAGCAACATAGTATTCAGCATTTTCATCAACTAGTGTCGTTACGGTGTAACCTGCCAAAATTATATAGCAATCTCAATGGTTTTATAAGAAATATTTATCTGATTATCTTATTTTGGTTTTACACATATCAACATGCAATAATATTTATGGGAGAATAGTGCATATGTGCTAATTATTGCAAATTCACCTAGCAATGAGCTGTGGTTTCTGTCCTCTAAGATATTTTCAAATGCATTTTTAGGAAATATTTGAGACTTCTGGACAGTTCTGTGGACCACGGTGCCACTCCATCCATATGCCCCAACAGCACCCAACATCAGTACTTCCTTTTAGAAGGGACAAAAAATAGATTTAGTCTCTGATAGAAGTCCTACTAACTGAAAACTCCTGATATTATGTGGTTAAACATGGTGCATACCTCTTTGCTGGAATAGTGAGCACTGAAACCCACTTGGGACATTTCCATCTGGAAATTTTCCCCTCCTTTTCCCGTCCCTTTGATGGAAAAATGACAGCTGCACATTTGTAGCTCTATTAAAAACATTTAGTACCAATTCAAGTATTTTAATGAGGCAAAAATCTAGTGAGCATACCTTCTATGTTGAAAATTCTGTCTCCAAGTGTTCCAACGATCTCTACAAGAGCTGCTTCAGCTGAGACATTGAAAAAGTGTTTTTCTGTTGGCTTACTGGCAATTGACTTGATTTCGGTAACCAATTTTTCTGTGTCCAAATTATTATTTAAGTAATAGCCAAGGACCTTGAAACGTCAATAACAAATGAAAGTTTAAAAAAAGAAAATACGCCAGCATGTATGACATAAAATCCAAAACACACAAAAGGTTCAGTCAAAAGAAATTTCTGTCAAATGTGTCCTCTTTACTTACAGCTATGCCAAACCGTGTGATCTCAGCCTGGTCGCACTTTGCAATGACATCTTTCAACATGCTATTATCATGAGATTCTCCGTCTGTCACCACCACCAGGACTTTACTTGCCCCAGATCGACCTCCATTCTCAGGCAAGAAAGCCTGCATCCTAACAAGGACAAATTACACTTGAGAAATGGGCGTGCTCTTAGGGTAGCAGGCTGAGAATCAGGTGCTAGCCCAAAGAGGGATCCTAACCGAACCTTTAAGCGGGTTACCGAACCGAAAATATCCAAAAACTATAAAAGGGTAAAAGTAGCAGATGAAGAAAGAGGTACAGAAACACTGGATAATGAATATAGCAACTATAGCAAGCTGACAATTCAAGTAAGGGTACACACCTTTGTTCATTTAAAAAATGTATTTAGTGAAATATAACCTGTTTCCCCAAACAAGTCATGCTGCTGAATATATATAGCATGCAGAGAGGGTCAAGCACTTTATGTTTAAGCAGCAGAACAGCTAAGATGTGTGGTTATCTTGACTGCAAGCATGTATTGACTGTTGGTGCCACCATGGTGGCATTTCAGAAACCACCCTCTTCCTGGACCTTTCACATACTACAGGGTCTAGAATTTACATAATTGTTGCTAAAAACAATCTGTTAATAAGTCACGTCAGAAATAAAACATGTTCAGACTTGCTAACAGGAAGCCTATTAGTGCAAAAATACAGTAACACTTACAGCATGTCAAACGACGGAGGGGTAAACTTACCTTGCAAAATCAATAGCATGGAATGTGTTTGTTGCAGTACCCATCAGTTGCTTTATTTCTTTTGCAGCAGCCAACATCTTATCCTTGGTTTTGTACGTATTAAGTTTGAACTCAAAAGCTGAGTCAACTGCGTACTGAATGACACTCACCTGCAGGATATATGCACATTCTGATCAGAAATATTTCCATTCAGACGTACATTTGAGGGTGTGTATCAAAACGTACATACATACAGTACATGTATAAATGTAGGTTTCAAATTTGGTTTTATACTTTTCTGAAATTTAGAAAATCACAAAAAAGATTGTGGAATTCTGAAGTTTACATACTCTATTATAAATACATGACAGGAATTAATTTCAGAAAAATACTTGCCTGGGTGCCAGATGGGCCAAAATCTACACTCTTCAACAGTTCATTAAGAAATTTTAACACTGGTTCCCACGGCCAAATGCTATTTGACCCATCCAAGACAATTACTAAATCCATTGG
>JAODKL010000118.1:11420167-11444942 GCA_026780765.1 Petrocephalus schoutedeni | reverse complement strand
TTTTTTGCCCATTTGTAATACATGTTAATTTATAGCATCAGATGTAAAAGTCAGCCGCATGCCTGATACCTAAAATCAAAGCTGAACACTGTACCATTCATTACAGTACCATGAATGACTGAAATTCACAATTTGTGTACAATTTATGGACATGAGAAGATTGAAAACATGTAAACATATATTTTTGGGTTTTGGCATTTTGTAAATATTTCAAAAACTACATGGAGGATAAGGTGCAATTTTAAATATGTGGTTCTCAAATTAGTATTTTACATGTGTACCCAATTTGACATCATTTGACAGAACCTAACATGTTATTGAGGAAAGAGTAAATTAGCACCTTGGTACCCTTTGTGGGCCTATCTGAAACCTATCCAAATTGGCTAAAGTGTGACATGCAGTACTTCTTGGGATAACTTCTTTCTTCTAAATGCATTACCACTTTTGGCTCAAAACAAACATTTTCACACAATACATGACCACAGATTTCAAGATTTCATAACTTATATTTTACTCATATGATGTGTGCCAAACCTATGCGTAACCTATCCGAAACCTATCCAAAATGGCTAAAGTGTGACATGCAGTACTTTCTTCTAAATGCATTACCTCTAATGGCCCATAAGAAACATTTTCTCACAAAACATGACTACAGAACTTTGTAATATGCCTATGATGTACCCAACCCACAAACACTGCCAAACACAGCCCCTGTGGAGAAGTGTTTATGGAAGATGGCTGGGAAATGGATAGAGGGACTGATTGATATATAAGCTTACCAGTGGTGAAACTGTCCTCCTTCTCAGACTTGACAATGTATCCAAAACACACTTGGATTGTGACACAGGTCCTGTTTTTCCCAGAAACTTTACAGTTTGCATTTTGCATGTTAATTTTCTTAGGATCAAATGACATATTAGCCCTCAGCTGGGCAACATCCCGAGACCTGAAAAAATTATTTACATATTCAGCATATTGTCTTGGTCAAATGTAATTCTTGGTCAAATGTATTACAAATTTACAAAAACGTCTTCCCATGAGAATCTTTATTGACTTTACCTGCTAAATATCCTTGAATACTTCACTTTAAGGTAAGTGTCAGTAGCAGGCAGAAAGTATTATAATATGAGACAACCACAAAACATTGCTTGCAGCCAGATAATCAGAAAACTGTCAATAATGTTCCTGGAAAGAATGACGGGACGTGTTCCTTTCTATACACAATTACCTTTTTGTTTGGAGGGTAAACCACAATCATGCAGCATCTGCAGCAGGTATCTGTCCATTGTAGCGATTATATATGAGGCATCTGTGCTTTTTTATACAGAATGTGTCCGTGTATTAATGCATTACCCTATTTTAACTTTATGTACTTTGGAAAATTAATAATTTTATACTGAACTGCTGTGGTAATGTCTCTATGACTAATTGTGGTTGAAGCTCTGCCCTTTTATTTAATGTGCAGGCAGCCACATGAAATAATTAACATTCCGAGGCCTTTGGTCTGTTCCATCAAGTATTAGATCAGTGCTAAACATTCTAGGTTTCATCAGTTTTTTTTAACAATTCTCAATAAACAGACATTAATAGGAACGATAACAAGAAGACACATCAACAGGAATTATAAAATGGCTAATGGACATCCTCTTAACAATATCCTCTTAAAAAAAAAAATCAAGAAGTCTTCACAGGAAAATTATTGCAACACCCTTAAATGACCTCATTGTGAGTGCTACTCCGTGCTGAGGCAGTATCTCTGCATGCACAGTTCACACAGCTTGCAACTTGTTCTGCAGACCGGCTAAAGTACCTTTAGTATTCAAAGACATGTATCCTAACTTACTGCTGCTAAACCCTTCAAAAATTAAGGATACGCTATTCAAGAGATAAAGGTTATTTTCAGCACATAGTACTAACCAAAAAAGGGCAGCTCCCCCAATTCCTCCGATTGTAACGTCAGTAATCCCATCTCCATTTAGGTCAAGGACTCCATGGATTGATTGACCAAAAAACTTCATTTTTTCCCCATCTCCACCAGATGCTATTCTCTACAAGAAAAAAAGATTTATCAGCTGAGCACGGATGCTCATTCGGTGAAAATATCAGGAAAAACGAAACATTACTTAGGTAGATACTTGGCTAAATAGTTGACAGATAAGAACAATTATTGTTTGGCATTGAAATGTAAAATCCATGGTTTGTGGTGTGAATGCATGGAGAACAGAAGGCCTGAATGCAATAGCTGTAGGACTCATCACGCTGATGAACTGGCAGAGGTAACACAGATACACTATGGGGGTTTTTCCACCGCAGTAAGTACCGTACTTTCAGTACTTTCGGTACTTCCTTTGTGTTGGTTTTCCACTGGCTGGTACCCGCGCCAAATGACATCATCAGTAACCGCCCATGAGTGACAACGTCACACCGCGCAGCGCCATGTTTCTTTCGCCAAAATGGTTTTCCACTGCTGTAAAAACTGGTACCGGCACTGAATAAAATTACAACGTGAGGCGGGGCATTTCATACTGAATTGGAACAATGGCTGTAGTATACAGTTGAACAATGTTAGATATTTAATCTAACATGTTATGCACATGCAGGTCCTACATAGCTAGTGAGTTACATTAAGATCAGACTTTTAATAACTTTCAGTTTTATATGGACATTTTTATGGACGGCGCAGGGGGTTAAAGTTTTGCTAAAACATTTTTACTTTGGCACAGTGAAAAGGTTTAGCTAACTTTGCCACTTTAATGATTATTCCTTGCATATATTATATTTATATCCAATATATGTTTTTAAAATCAGTTTAAAGTTTACCTCCGCAGCTTTTGCTTGGGCGCTGCATGTGTTCTCCGAGACGATCAACATCACATCGCTGTATCTGGAGACTCTCCAGTACTGTGCTACAGTAGTATATTAAATAAAATCCTTTTTAAATTTCTTGTTATACCATCTAGATTTTGTTGTATCTGTTTTTCCGATCAGATTGCAATTATTATTTTTTTTACTTCGTTTACTGCTGTTTTCAAGACGGCGATCACATTGTGTTTCAGAATCGGGCTATTTGCATAACCAATTGACAGCGAAAGCATTGCAAGTTACACCCCAAAGTACCGAAGTGCCAAAGAAGTACCCCAACTGGTTTGGCATTTTCGGTACTGGTACTCGACCGGAAGTCAGTGGAAAAGCGAAAGTACTGAAAGTACCGTACCAAAAGTACCGAATGTGCGGTGGAAAATCGCCCTACATTGCCAAAAGTATTGGAACACCCTGACAAATCATTGAATTCAGGTGTTCCAAACTCTTCCAAGGCCAAAGGTGTATAAAATCAATCACCTAGGCATGCAGACTGCTTCTACAAATATTTGTGAAAGAATGGGTCGCTCTCAGGAGCTCAGTGAATTCAAGCGTGGTACCGTGATAGGATGCCAAGTCCATTCATGAAATTTACTTGCTACTAAATATTGCACTGTCAACTGTCAGTGGTATTGTAACAAAGTGAAAGCACTTGAGAGCAACAGCAAATGAGCCACGAATTGGTAGGTCATATAAAATCAGAGCAGAGACAGTGTGTGATGAGGTGCAGAGTGTGCAGAAGTTGCCAACTTTCTGCAGAGTAAAGAGCTACAGACCTCCAAACTTTGTGTGGCCTTCAGATTAGCTCAAGTGCAGTGCATAGAGAGCTTCATGGATTGGGTTTCCATGGCCGAGCAGCTGCAAAGTGCAATGCAAAGCGTTGGATGCAGTGGTGTAAAGCACACCGCCACTGGACTCTAGATTAGTAGAGACATGTCCTCTGCAGTGACGAATCACGCGTCTCTCTGGCAATGTGATGGATGAGTCTGGGTTTTGGCAGTTGCAGGAGAATGGTACTTGCCTAACTGCATTGTGGCAAGTGTAAAGTTTGGTGGAGGGGGGATTATGTGTGGGGTTCTTATTCACGGACTGGGCTTGGCCCCTTAGTTCCAGTGAAAGGAATTTAATGCTTCAGCATGCAAAGCCATTTTGGACAGTTTCATGCTCCCAACTTTGTGGGAACAGTTTGGGGATGGCCCCTTCTGCATGCCTAGGTGCTTGATTTTATGCACTTGTGGCAATGGAAATGATTGGAACATCTGTCTTCAATGATTTGGAGGGGTGTCCCAATACTATTGGCAGTATACTGCATATAATATAATATATATATATATATATATATATAATATATATACAGCGCCCTCCACAATTACTGGCACCCCTGGTAAAGATGTGTAAAAAGACATAAAATAAATTCATTTTGTATTGCAGTACCACAATCTCACACTGAAATTATTTGAAGAATCTAATCTCTTATTTGGGTACATTTATTCATTGGGAAAAAAATCTCACATTAAGAAATAATTGCTTATATCAAAATCACCAGTGCCACAGTTACTGGCACCCCTGCTGTTAATACATTGTACAACCCCCTTTTGCCAATAGGACAGCACGTTATCGACTCCTGTAACTTTTTACCAGGTTAGAGAATACAAAGGGAGGGACCTTTAACCATTCCTCTTTGCACAATCTCTCTAGATTGGCTGAGATGATTGATTTGGCCATATGTTTTGGATCATTATCCTGCTGAAAGACCCAGTGACGACCTATTTTCAGTTTTCTGGAAAAGGCCATCAGATTTTTATTTAAAATGTCCTGGTATTTCAGTGCATTCATGATGCCACGCACTCTACCAAGGTTCCCAGGGCCATTGGAAGAGAAACAGGCCCACAGCATCACAGATCCTCCATCATACTTAACAGTGGGCATGAGGTGCTTTTCCACATATTCATCCTTTGTTTTACGCCAGACCCACCTGCAGTGTTTGTTGACAAAAATCTCAATCTTTGTCTCATCTGACCAAAGCACACGGTTCCAGTTAAAGTTCTAGTAGCATTTAGCAAACTCCAGATGTTTACCTTTGTGACTATAGGACAATAAAGGCTTTTTCCTGGCATGCCTCCCAAACAACCTGTTGGCATGTAGATAGTGTCTAATGGTTGTTGTGGAGATTTGGTGACCCCAAGATGCCACGCTTTGCTGCAGTCCTCTAGCAATGAGCTTTGCAGATTTTTTTACCTCCCTCACCATCCTCCTCACTATGTGTGGTGGCAAGATAAACTTGGGTTCTTGTCCAGCCTTGTTTGTCACAGTAACAGTTGTTTTAAAATTTTTAATTATTGCTCTAACTGTAGATATGGGCAGGTTTAGGCAGGTAGCCATTTCCTAACTTATGAGGATCAACACACCTCTGCCTTATTTGAACGGCATGTTCTCTTGCCATTCCCATTTTGAAGAGTGGCTAAGAGAAATGGGCCTCTGTGCCATGTTGTATTCATACCCCAGAGGAATGGGAAATCATGGATTACTAATTAAAAGTTCCATTTACATTTATTTTATAATATATAGGACTTGTTAGGGGTGCCAATAATTGTGATTTTGCACTGGTGATTTTGTTATAAACAATTATTTCTTAATGTGGTTCTTAATGTTGTCTAATGAATAAATGTACTCCAATTAGAGGGTAAATTTTTCATAATTTTCCAGTGTGAGATTATGCTACTGCAATGCAAAATGAATTTATTTTAAGGCTTTTAAAATCTTTATCAGGGGTGGCAATAATCGTGGAGGGCACTATATATTTTGGACTGGTCTGGACTTTTACTTCCTAGACCTGAACCATCCACCTCTGCCACTGACATTCATGCATCCATCGCCTGATTCTAGTAAACCAAGTATTATTATAGTAACTGACTGGCAGTTCTGGCACAAATGGACAGACTGTGGCAGGACTGAATCTGACTAGAGTCCTGTATACATGCAGTTGTTTGCAGTGTTGAATTCCCCGTACAGTCCCATGCTGCCCAGTCCAAATTGATGGCTGAAAAATGGCAAACAGGTAACAAGGAGGCCACATTAATCCGGTATACCTGCACAAATTGCTTCTTCAAAGACTTTCCTGCCCCATGGTAAACGTAGACGGCCCCCCGATGGTCGTTCTCAAAAGGCGCGCCGATCACCACATCCCCAAGGCCGTCAAGGTTAAGGTCGGTGACGGAGGCGATGGCGGTTCCAAAGCGGGAACCGCATGGCTCGTTCTTGTTGACGATCTTACAGGAGCTGTGCGAGTGGCTTGTGCAGCACGGCTGAGCTATGGGCTTCAGTGTCATCTCATACTCAAACACATCTGCCTGCAAAGACACCACAACCTTATTTGTGAGGCCACACTTATATAAATGTATCTGATCTAAACATTTGTTAGGTATCAGGGTTTGTAGGGTTTCAATCCTTTTGATATTAACGCACACATACATACACACGTGTTTGTATTTCTATGTATTTTTATAGAAAATTTCTTTTCATTCCTATGGGAAAAGCCCTAATCCCAGTCACAACACCCTTAACTCCAGCCTAAACCTTAACCATTAGTTACCTATTGGCATTAGTAACAAAACAAAACAAAACAGACATTTGGCATTTTTACGTTTTTCATTGCATTCACAGAATTTAATAAAATGAAGTCTGATATAGTGAGGTCTGAAAAATTGACCTTTTGAAGATTTGCTATATTTTGGCCACCATTGGCCCCTGGCACAAGGCCCTTAATCCCAGTTGCTCCCGGGACTGGCTGTATTTGGTATGTCCAAACTTTTGACTGGCACTATATAGATAACTTTTTTTTAATGATGAAATACATGGAAATAAAGACGATTTAGGGATTAAAACTACCTCGTTAATCTTGTAAACATAAACTTGACCTTGTTCATCCCTCTCTGGGCCCATGTACATTGGGGCTCCAACAAGAAGTATGTCTGTATAAGTGTCATTGTCAACATCAACAGTCTGAAGAACACTGCCGAAGTATGAACCAATCTAAGTACAAAACAGAAAAATCGCTGAATTAAAAATTACATCATTCGTACATCATTTATTAATATTATTGCCATCACTTTGTTAAACCCCATAGTTTTTTAGGCTACATTGCATCAATACTCTTATAATACAAGACATGACTTAAATATTATAATCTCAATATTAACTAAATATATCTTCATATTCCTAATGCTTTAATTTTAGGGGTGGGTACAGGAAAGCCTTTGGAACAGTACCGTTTTAATATTTTTCTTCTGTCAAACTTATAGAATTACAAAAGATGAAAAAGCAACTACAGTACATATTACAGGAGTTAGGTGAAGGTGATTAATTGTCATTGTTGACACACCACAGCATGCAACAAAATGTGTCTTCTGCATTTAACCCATATGACATTGCAACACAGCAGGGGGCAGCTACGTGAGCACCTGGGGAGCAGTGCTCGGGGACGGTACCTTGCTCAGGGTACCTCAGTGGTACTTGTGGGTCAGGGACTCGAAGCAGCAATCTTTTGATTACATGGTTGTATCCCTAACCATTATACCACCTGCCTGCCCCAGGTCAGGGCAATTAATCACATTTTAATCACAATTACACAGCTTCCAGCGATTATCAAAACAAAATAAACTGAGACAAAATGATTATTGTGCCACATTTCATTTCTCAGTGATGCATCCATTTTGTAATATAAATCCAGAACACCCCTTTCTAGCAATTTTTGATTCTCTATTGGATTATATTTAGAGTTTAGGGAAATCCACTGTGAAAAAGTTCAATCAATGTTAAATAATCGTGATCTCAGTAATGAGTAAAAGAATCATGATTATGGTCTCTGCCATATAAATACATATAATTTGCCAAATTTAATCATTTCAAATATGGTCTCCTCATAAATGGCAGATTTGACTTTAAAGGTTTTTGTAAATGTGTTAAATATTATTTAATTTTCTGTGTGGCTTTTTGGATATGATCATCTTTGAAACCACCAAAAGAAGAAATCAATATTGCAGTTGTACCTGTTCTCCATTCAGGATTTGCTTGATTTTAATATTCTTTCCATCAAGCTTATACACAATGACCCGACCAGTGTGGTTATATCGTGGGGCACCTGTAATGTATAATATTCCTTTGGGTCTTGATGCTGATTGGACATCATAACCTAAAAAATGCATATTTAAATTGATTACATTTGTTTATATTGCTATTAAGAATTGTATACCTAAACATAGCTATACCTAAGACAAATAACTGACTATAAACACAATTTAATGCTTGTCCTTTGGATTCGTGCAACAATTGTACATTCTATTGAAGATCAGCCAGCTCAGAGCTTTGTAAAAACACCATTCAATGAGGAGTCACATACAGAGGTTAAAAACCATAAAACTGATAATGGCCCCACTGCTTCAACAAACAATTGTGCGTTTACAATCAGGTCTACAAAGAAGACACCTTTGGACATCTATTCATCTCTAAGCTGATGGTGAAAAGCAAACCAAGCAACACTCTCCAGCACTTACCCACGTACCCTGCCATGCCTTCATACCTCTCATTAGCACGGCTGTGAAATGCATCTTCACCCGGAATGATGAAGTCCTGAGCTTTTTGCATTACCACAGTTCCATTCCAATCATACGCCCCGACTGCACCAAACATGACTCCGTCCTACAGAAACCCAGAGCAAATCAATGGTGGGCCAGGACTTCTCCCTATTCTCTTTTCCTCTGCCTCTCTGACCATAACTGATATTTGCAGGATTCACATGTAAATCATGATGTAAGCGAACACCTTAGTTTTGCCCAGTTTTTGACTTCTCAAATCTGCCACACAATTCACATATTTTCCCAATACAAGTATACTGAGACATATGAATAACTTAAGACTTCAAGAGTCTCAGTCATACCAGTATTCAAGTGTCACTGAATTCTTCAGTGAACAGGCCTCTACAAAGAGGAAGTTGTTATCAGGGTGGGGGTGGGCAATTGTGGGCTCTGGCCAATAACCTAAAATACTACAGTCAAGCTGATCAAGCATCATTATACAGTAGCAACGGCCTGCATCAAAAAGCCGGATTTATTGCTTAGCTAGATACAGTAACTTCTTGGATTTAAGATAGTCCAGTTAAAGTGGCCTTTATCACTTACATTTAACCCAGACTACCTTAAAAAAAAACATGTTTTCCAGCTAAACAAGAAATCCTGATTCGTGATACAGGCCCCAGTACAACTACAACAAATCATAATAAACTATGACACTCTGGTACTCGCTTACTTTTGACACGTGTGTACTGAATCCAGCTTGAGACATCTCCAGTTTAAAAGATGTAGTGTGGTTCCCTGTTGTACCTAAAAAAAGATTTTTAAAAGACAAAATATATCAAAGTATCAAAGCAAAACTGCAGCAGTAAATAGCAGCAGTATAAAGTAAAGTTGGGGATACATCTTGAAACCAATCAGTTCCACAAGTTAGAATTTCCTACTATTTCATTTGAAGACTTTGTCAAATGGGGTGTCAGGGGGCCCCAGTCGAGATTTTGGGCCCCACCAAAGCATACCATATTTGGTCCCCAACCCAGATCAATTCAGTTATGTCCCAAAACTTTAAGGGCCCCCGTCACTCACAGACCCTTGGAATCATCCTGACTTTCACCCCCTTCACAGCTCCCCTTTGGGGGTTGAAAGGGTAATTTTGCACATATTAAATCTGTAGACTATTTCAGGTAAATATTGAACAGAATCAACAAACAGTATATATTAGAATTACTTTTCTGTGGCACATTTCAGAAATGCTTTCTGTATTCATTTCCTATTAAGGAAAAGTCGTATTGGGGTTGATGGATGAATTTTGATTCTTAAATGTTGCACTGCATAAAGCTCTGTGAAATGTTGCAAAGCAACTAGCTATAACAGGAGTTGTTGCATTAAGCCTGGTTAACGGGCGTCTAACTAAACAACAATTAACAATCGCAATGAAAAAGGAGCATCTGTAACTGTGCGAAAGCAAACAGAATACATTAATAAATAGAAGCTAGTATCATAAAATTACAAAGAACAGAATTACTGTAACACATTACTTGGCTCTGTTAGTCTGAGGGAGTCATTTACCTTCCAAAGCAAAGATTTTGCTGCCCAGCGATTCAGTGATGTTTATCAAAGACACCTCATCTGCCACATCAAAGAAATGATCCTGCACTGGTGGACTAGCAATTGACTTAATCTCCTTTATAAATTTTTCGATATCTGCTGCAGACTTCCCTTGTCTGGAATAATCACCAAGAACCTAGAGCCAAACATAAAATCAGATTAATTGGTTTTGGTAATTTAAAAAATAGCAAGACTAAATACCTAATTGGCTAAAATGCATGACACATGAAAAAACGATGTGATAAGATACATAAAAATTAGATTGGTTAGATGTGCTGCTGTACTGCAGCCGTTCCACTTACAGCAATTGAATATCTCTCAATCCCATCCTTGTTACACTTCTCCATAACTTCATTAAGTTTATGACCGTCGTGGGATTCTCCATCCGTGACGATCACCATGACCTTCTTGGCACCCGGCCGAGCTCCCCGTTCC
Source organism: Petrocephalus schoutedeni (assembly GCA_026780765.1). Lineage (NCBI taxonomy): Eukaryota > Metazoa > Chordata > Actinopteri > Osteoglossiformes > Mormyridae > Petrocephalus > Petrocephalus schoutedeni. The sequence goes on along the minus strand of JAODKL010000118.1, from coordinate 11,434,473 downwards.
TCTGTGAAGGCCTCTCTCCTACAAAAAAAACACAGCTGTCAGAACTAGCTTTACATTACAATAACTGGTTAGCAGAGGTGGATATTTCAGGACCGGAAAGTACAAATCTTTTGTTCCAACCAGCCAGGTGGTTATATTCTTGATTGAACAAAATGGATTTTTTGTTTTGTCTAGATTTTTACTTTCTGGACATGAACTATCCTCCTCTGCTGGTTGGCCACAGAATTATCCCCTATATGTGTCAGTAAATCAGGAAATCTATATGTCAAAATGCAGGATTTAACAAGCAAGATTTTGCATATTTCCCTATAGTACATTGTACTTAATTAAGACTTGTGGGAAAGCCATGTCCAGTCATATAAAGTATTGTGTTTTATTGCTCTGGTTGTTTCAATGCATTCTTACACAAAAATTGCTACTATGGTATAATTAAATAAGCATGTGAATGCAGTCTTAAATTACTATAGAAAGTAGTTTTTTGCCTGCAGTAAAATGACCAGAATCCAGTCATTTTGAACAGTATATAAGACGGGCAATATCATACCTGTTCCACATCACTAGTGCACATCGTGCATTAAAAATCTGACTCACATAAATATCAACATGTTATCAGGTCTCAGGTGAAGACATTCCACAAAAAATTATGTACTTGCATAACCACTTCACAGAAGCTACCTGGCTGTCTCAATTGCGAGGAATGTGTTTGTCTTTGTTCCTGTTTTTTGGGGAATCTTCAGGGCTGCAGCCACGAGATCGTCTGTGTTACTGAACTGGCTGAGATTGAAGACGTGACTGACGTTATCACCATAAGACACAATTCCGACCTGAGGGACACGATATTTTCCTGCTGTTAGTCATCAAAGCTAATTAAGGCCAACCTTAAAACCTGTGTCTGAAAGACGTTTTTATGGTAACCAAAGACATTTTGCTGATGTCACTTTAAAGATATTTTCCATGGAACAAACATGATATAAATAACTTCTTTAAAAGTGACTGAATTTTTCAAAGTTACGCCAGCAAGGCCTATAATCGTAAGCGAGCACTCCGGACATTCCTATGGACAGTACTGCTGGCTATAAACCATTATTCTAAATTTTAATTCTAATATCTTTTATTAACAGCATTAATATGACATATGCTGCAATATAATTTTAATTTTGTTACTCTTTTGAAATCTACAGTAAAAATCTATAGTAAAATCAAACTGAAAAAAGTGAAATGTATTTCATATGGCATGCAGACCACAATAATACCATAATACCTGGGAGAGCGTTGGACCGACAGTAATATTCTTCAAAAACTTCTCCAAAAAGCCTATTATACTGGACCATGGATAAATGCTGTTTGAACCATCCAGTACCATCACGATGTCCATCATGATGTCGTCACAGACTTGAGCAAAAAGAAACATCCACATGTTTAAGAGCATATAACTGTAATACTTGTACTATAAATGTTATGTTATGGCTGCTCGTTAATGGCAAAAATCAATCACGACTATTTTGGTCAATATTCAGACCATGATTACAGATGGTCCCCGAGTTACAATGGCGATCCAGAGTCTCGGTGTCAGAGCACGTATGTCTTCTGTGTTTTCGGCATTTCAAAACCCGTCACTACTGACGATATTTTCAAGCCACGATGGGGTCAGAATGCACCTCCATTGTAAGTCGGGGACTACCTGTATTTAACAGTTACTCATTGACTTTGGAAATAGGCATTTATTGAACTTTAATACAATTGTCTTTTTAACAGTGGATTTCCCTGGTCTCCATTATACTTCGACTGAGAAACAAAACAAAGACACACACTGTATACAGTTAATTACATTTAAGTGCATTTAAGCTGTACTTTTAGGCAGTGACAAAAACCTCTTGTGTCTCAGTAACCCTGATTTCTAAGCAGTGACCAAAGTTTATTTATAGGACAGGAAAATATTACTCAAAGTTTCTTCAGTATACTGTAGCCCCCAAGTACATCTTTAGAGCCCCGAGACACATAAACAGCCAGCGTTTACCTTAAGTCATGGCTTGCACCTTGTATGGAGAGGCTAAAAGGACAACTCTTTCCTAAATGGGAAATGTCGGCGGGCAGGCGGAACAGTTTACTCTTTCTGGTATGCGCTTGTGTGCACTGGTCTCCACCGCACAAAAAAGGGTGTGCTTGCCCCTGGCATACCTTTCATTACAGGAGAGATGGAGTCCATGACCTGAAATGAGGCGCTGACGTTGGAACATATGCCGGTGGTGTACTGCTGACTTCCACACTTGCGAGCATAGAGCGGACCACAGGCCTGGCCAGCGGAAATGAACGAATATATTCAGAGACCACATGGTATTCTACAGCAACAGTCTAGATCAGGGCTGCCCAATACGTCGATGGCAATCGACCAGTAGATCGCAAAGGTAGTTTGAGTAGATTGCGCGACATTCCATTTTTTTTTCGAAGTTAGCCTATCGTCTATACCGAAACAAAACGCGAATGTATTGCGAGGTAATACAAAACTCCAGCGAGCAAACTGACCCAGCTATAACTTTCCCATTTATATATACTAAAAAGGCGATAATAAAACAATGAGTGGGGGAGCTGGACCAAATAAGAAACTGTGTATTGTGCTGTAAGGGTTCATGCAGTGATGCAGGATGCCTCTTAACTGGCAGTCTATGTTTTTCAAGAATAATATACAGCATTATAAGCACATACTAATAGTTCTACATTAATTCCCTTACCAGAAATCCTCCATCTGGATTCGTTACCAGAGTTGTTCCCATGGTCATGTTATCTTTGACTTCATTTGAATCAGGAATGGTTGTATTTTCTAGGGAAATATAAATACATCAAGTAACACCAAAAATGTCCTATAAAAAAGCTATACAGAATATCAGCAGTTCCCATGAACAAATATACTTCGATCCTTTCCATTCAAGTGCTTAAAATACAGGCAGTCCCTATGTTGTGAATTTATATGCACCAAAAGGAAGCCTTATTGTAAAGTGGTACTAATCTATGTACACATTCGTAACACATTATAATGCATTCACAGCACATTTTAAACATGGTTATAAATATTTATTAAAATAAAAAACACATCATATGCATATTTATAATGAATGCTTTATGAAGCTCTCATCTATAATGCACTATACAGTAGATACCTGTCAGGGTCCGTAACCATCCTACCCTTCCTTTTCTGTTTCCTCCCTAGTTGGCCAGCAGGTGGTGCTGGCCACCCTGATCTGATCCCTTTCACTTGCCCCTAGTGAGCTGCCCTTGCTCCCTATACTGCCGCATAGCTCAGTCGGCTGAGTGTGTAGCTTGGTTATCTCTTGGGTTATGGGTTCTGTTATTTTGCATTTATTGTGTTTTTGTTCCCTAGTGTTCTGCTTTCCCTTTTGTGTTTTTCGGTTCTAGGTTCCCGCGACCCTGAACAGGATAAGCGGGTTGGAAAATGGATGGATGGATGGTTCTAGGTTTACCCTCCTTGTGTTTTTGGTTACTCTGTTCCATTTATTATCCTAGTGTATTCTAGAGTGTCTGTAGTGTTCCCTAGGTCTATGAGTTAATTTGTTCCACCTGTTGCTCGTTGGCCTGCTCCTCTTGACTTGATTTATTGTCCTCACCTGCTCCTCATTACTCCTAGTTTTGTTAGTCATACCTGCCCCTTGTTACTCGTAGTGTTCTGTGTATTTAAGTGCCTAAGTTTATGTTTATGATACTTTATGAAGTCATTATAACGCATCATGAATGTGTTCATAGATTCATATGTAGTGTTACTCAATTATACTGTAATAATAAAAGTGCATACGGTACCGTGCTGTACCTCAGGCTAGCAAATAACAATAATTTCACAATAACAAATGCAATAATTTCATGAGTGCTCCAAAGTAGCGCATCCTTTGTTATTATGAACCATTTCATTTAACCCAGATTTTTTATGTAATAGAATTTATGGCATTCCGTTCGTAAGTACAATTCTTAAGTACATTCTTTACCCAGGGCCTGGCTATTTATATACCGATTAAATATGGTGCCGGTTTATGTCTCATGCTGTATAGGGCAGAAATTTAAACTTTGTCGATTCCATCACGCCAGAAAACAAATCTCTTAAAGAACAATACTTTACCATAAAATGTTGTCCATATAATTGAGGAACAATCCTTCAAGAAAAATCTTATTGTAGATGTATAATGTCTAAGTGGTGTAATATCACTTGACTAAAATAACGTAATATAAACAGATGCCAAATTCTGCAAAATCAGTTGCATTACCCAAAGCATCCGGTTCAAAAATAGCCTATTTATCATCACGCAGGACATAAGCAATTTCAGAAATATCTTGCTAATTATTTCTTAACTATTGGTATGAGACAGTGGAATCCTGTTTATCTTTATCTGTCTGATCTTAATATGCGTCACTTCCTGCAGAGTAATTCCAGCAAGCAAACAATTAGGTGGACAGCGATGCATAGTGTGTGGATAGATGACTGTGACCATGGAGTGGGTTATGATCCCATGTCAAATGTTTTGGTCTTACTGTGCAAATCCAGCTTTATGCATTTCGAATCACTTCTGCCTACAGGGCATTTGTAGACATCCCCAGTTCTATTGGCTGGCTGTCCAAACAGTGGAGATCCAATCAGTATCCTTAAAAAGGAGACAGAGAGAGCCATTATAAAGAAGCTCTTATCTCAGGCTCCTGAAGGAGTCTACATGCAGAGAACATCTCATACAGCAAACAATAGGAATGTAACCATGTAATACTACAATTTGAAGTAGTCTTCTGGTTTGATATTTCATTCAGTTTTGACACGTTATTTACCTTTTTAGTTTTAAATCAATCACAATTTAACGGACTTATGGTGTAAAAATGCTCCCTCACAGTGATCTAACATAATTATATTGTAACAACTGCCATTTGCCTGCCGTCATGTAAACAGCTTCAGCAATTAACATTCCTTTCTTGCAATCATCCCTGTTTGTTGTTTAAGACGAAAACGGAACTTCAGAGGACAAAGTGAACTGGCCTATCAATTGCACCTTTTAGACATGTTTTCTGGTCCTGGGAAACAGACAAGAGATCTACATGATAGTAGCTACTTGTGCCATAAGCCACTAAATTAAAATAACATATGCATCAAAAACTAAATACAAATTACAGGTTCATTATGTGTTCAGCCATCTTACCCCTGGGAGTTGTGTAAGTGTAAAATAAAACCGAGAATAAAAATGCATAATTTTTCAGCATCTGAGCAACAATCACGAGAGGAAGAAACACTCTTTAAAACAAAGATATGCTGATAACTTACCATTTCCCTTCACTATTCTCGAACTGCTGGACTGTGTACCCAAACATGTCCTCCACTGGTCCACTAAATTCCATGGCATTTTTTTCATCCACATTAAATGACCACAAGCATTGGAGAAATCCTACAAAATAAAATACACAAAAACATGCAACGTGCAACTAAGTATGCTATATTGTATAGGGGGGCTATTTATAGCCAGTCTGGACTTACTGTTGATCTCACAATGAGACTTTTCATTTTAGCATTCCACAAATTTTTTCGTGCATTGCATTAAATTCCTGAATTTCTATGAGAACTGCAATGCTTAACACACTATTCACATCATATTCCAAATCTGAATAAAGCCTTTATATGAAAGCTGTATTTTTGATTGTCCTTTTGAACTTTCAAGACGTTTAACATGTCACAGTTTCACATCAGCACACTATAAACAATGATTTAAGGCTTGGAAATCTCGGCTGTTAAATGCAGCGCACATTAGACGACTGCATGTATTTTGTATAAGACCTGCATCAGTTATACTTATGTGCCACAGTACAAAAACTTGGATGTTTCTAGGACACAAACCACAGTTAAGACTACTATTGAAATGATGCAATCAAAGTTCTTTTCCACTGCTGGAGGATAGCAATGTGCCGTGGTGTAGGACCAAACAGGCCACTTACGGCACATCTGTTAAGTAATACCTTGCATACTAAAAAAAAAAGATTGAGCTAAACCACGTTTACCCATTTAACCAAGTAAAAGGAAATTGATTTACACTGTAGTATACTTGCACATGGTAAGGGGGCCTGTAGATGCTTCTTTCACATAGGAACGGAAACGCTGCCCAATGCTTGTTTGATTATTACTATCATGACTCCCTGCTTTTTTATATTTGTTTTGTTCTTTTTGTCCCTTTGGCATTGCCGTAGCCTCATTTCCAGTTCCCATTGGATTGTTCATACTGTTCCATTGTGAGATTATTTGTTAAGATTTTGGTTGTCTTTATACGAACTCCTTCACTCCTACTTCTGGGTGGTGACATATGTACAGTGGGAAATGTGCACTACATGTTTTTATATGTAGCTAGAATCCTGTCCAGGGTGCAGTTCTGCTCTGCGCCCTACCCTGCCTCGAAAAGTCCCCAGACCACGACAAGGGACTGGAAGATGGAAGGATGGATTATGTAGATTCAGATACAGCATACAGATACAGATTAATCATATCCTGCTGTATATTCTGCTGTACTTTACAACAGTCTACAGAAAGTCAACGTTAATGTACAGTAGTTGCTGTATAAGCTGAATGAAACAGACTGCAAGAATTTCATCCATAACTGTCAGTGGAAAATACTTACATATTTTACATATTTACATATTTTAAAAGCTTTACTTCATTTAGCACTATAGTCTTCAGATGCGTTCATTTCAAACTGTGCCAGTAGACATCCACAGCAGGAAAGAAAAATTGATCCAATCACCCATTTCTGCATCCGCTGTTCAAATCAGTGTTTGCTTAGCATGTTGTGATCAAATAAAAAAATCCCATTATTTTCTCCATAATATAAACAACATTTGGAAGATTGATAGAATGAAAAATGTTTCTCTATGGACAGGATTAATTTACTGCTATGATAACTGCACTCTATTTGCTAAACACTGACCACATGTATAAGTGCCCCATTTATTTTCAGTTCCAAATTCCCTGAACACCCAAATTAAACATCTTTAAAAGCCTTAAGCATCACCCCTGGATGTCTTCATCTGTCAGTAGGGCAGTTTGCATGGTGCAATTAACATGCACCAGCTCTCTTACACTGGAGCTGAAAAAAATGCTTCTGTATCTATTACAGGAACTAACACCTTTCCTTAGCGAGAACAAAGGGGTCACTTTTGCAGCTTTTATGTCTGCACTGAAAACTGCACCTTCACGTGATCATTTGGACACAGTATGTTGACTACACTGATATATGCTTCATGTTTTTAATGCCAAGTGGCACAAATACACCAAAAGCAAATCCCAAGTACATGAAAGTGTATTCTGGCAATTAAAGTGATTCTGGTACCGTGCATTTAGTTACACAGTGTTGGCTTCTGATGTCACTCTACTTTTCCTTTAGATGAACTTCTAGCCCATGGAGGAAGTCAGAAGCAAGTACATAACCTTTACTTCATATAACATATATATTTTTCCCAAACAATAAAAACTATTCTTAAAATGAAACCTCTTGCAGTTTACTAAGAATAAAAGAATGTTATAAACATTTGATCTCAACCTTGTCCCTACTCTCTTTTTTTTAAAGATAATTTTAAGTTTTCTGCTTGACAAACTACAGCATAATCAATCTCGTACACAGAAACAGGACATCCTGATGGGATTATCTGGGTTCTTCTGCATCCCCTGTCAATCAACATTCAACTCAACCCATGTGAGGTCATTTCAAAACTTGTACATCAAAATATACCAGAATAGCTGGATCTCTAAAACAGTAGCAGTAGCAGTACAGAGCTAAGGATTTGGTGCCAGTAGACGGTCGCTTAAGATCTAATCAGTGACGTGACAGCCACTGCAGCTTATGGGGTGCCAAGTGTGAAGCATTCATTTTCATGCACAAAAATACATTCTGTGCCACAAAAAGCACAATTTAACAGCAAGTAATCTCCACAGACAAACTCATGCAATAGCAGTCCCTTGTGTATCACAAGGTGTAACGAGTGTGCAAAACAGCCCAAGCTAACGACTCCCAAATCATTCATTGCTTTTTTCATATTACTCGCATTGACTCGCACAATTGAGTGTGCTTTGTTTAGTGGGATTTTTCACTAAACGCTACTTCCACCTCTCAAAAATGTGTTTTTACAAAGATTGCAAATGGATGTGCTACTAATAGTTGTTTCAAGCATAAAATACTTCCAGATTGCAGACATATTTTGACAGTTTGCTTTACAAACATGTCGCATTTGGCATCGTCACCCTCTTATCTGATCCTTAAGGTCCTCCTACCACAGATACTCATGACGTCACACAACCAGAAGTCACCACGCTCACACCCACTGACTGGCAAACAGACTGAGTGGCACTGTTAGCGTTCAGCTTGAATGCCGCAAAAAACACACATCTAAAGTGGGAAAGAACTGTCGTTCAATTCATTGTACAAATCTCTTTATCAACAAATAGGAGCTATCTTTTTACAGACTGCCGAAAACTGAATAAATGGACGTCACATATGGCCAATACCCAGTCAGTCTGATCAGGTATGCATCGTGCCAATACCGATCTGGAATATCGGATTGGTGCACCTGATCTTTGAAATACTAAAGTAACTAATTCAAAAGTACAGATGTCTAAAAGGACAAATCTGACTGCAACCAAATTATGAAAATGCAAATGAAGCAATGACTGAGCTGGCAGCCAAATATTTATTTTCATTTCCGATTAATTTATAACACTTTCCCCAACATAACTGCCCCAAAGTGTTTAGTGAAAACTTCAAACGACAGTGTTATTTATTGGCATGTACGCACAGAATATGGTGACTACAATGTAAATGAATGGTGAATGAAACAGAAGGCAACTGAATGGAGGAAACAAAACTTCTCAGTTTGAGAAAGAAAAAGACAATTCTCTTGGGGACGAAAGTGGGCTGGCTGGCCATTCCCCCTTGGGCATGACAACAATGGATAGGCCCAAAAGAAGTGTGCTGCACAGGGGCGGACTCTGGCATGGACAAAATGGGCAACTGCCCAGGGCGGCACCATTTACCGCCACCCCCCCGCCCTCGGCTGTCTCTGGGTAGGCCTACATGCTTTTTGTAAATCTTGCTCTGTTGTCACTGCAACTACTTCAACATGTAAGTGCCTGAGATAAAGTGAAATTGGGCAGTGGGTGCCACTTTACTCAATGACACAAATATTGTAGTAGAACATGCTTACTTAATGTATTAATCAACCAGTAATTAAGTGCAAATCATGTACTGATCCCATATTCATTAATCAGTAATAAATAATGAAAGTTCAAGTATTTCATGCAGGAACTACTGTATATTAGACCATGATTTGCTATTGAGTAGTAGCTGAGTAACTAAGTTATTTGTGCCCCTTCAAATAATATGTATGACGGGGGTATGGCGATGGTAAAACATGGCTAGGGCTCCCAACAGCATTGAGTGCATGTATTTTTGCATAGTTCTATCTTGTTGTCACGGCCTCCCGTCCGGTCCTCCTGTGTGCCACGCCCCTCGCTGCCCTCGTGTGGAATTCTAGAGTCTGCCCCAGCCGTGTCTTATGTGTTGTGTATATTAGTCCGCGTTAAGACTGTTTCCCCAGTCCAGTCGTTAAAGTTACTCGTGTTTCCCTGCACGTCCTGTGTTTTTTGTATCACCTGTTCGCCCGTCTCTCTGCAATACGTAACACCCAACAGCATTGAGTGCATGTACAGTATTTTTGCATAGTTCTATCGCTGGTAACACTGTGGGTCCCCACATGATATTGTTTGCACGCCAACTCTCTCTTGAGAACTCAGCCGCAGCAGTGTCTTAGTGGGGCTTATCTGTCACATACATTTTAAAGCAGCAAAATTTTAAATTTGCTTAAATGCTCGATTCATTCAGCCTTTTGGAATTCAGCAGAGAAGGCCTCTCCTTCCCTTGAGTGATTAGAGTGCCAGTATAAATTTTACACCAGACCCTCTGCCAAAGGGAAAGCCATCTATCTGTATTACACTTGCTCTGTTCCTCTGAATTTGCAGTCAGTGCAATATGTGTGCAAGTAACAACATTTTAGAGGACATATTTAAGGATCAAGAATATGTGCGTTCATCCTGGGGAGAGCAAATCACTTGGCAGATAGTAAAAGTTCTTCAAAGGATTGACTATACTAAGAGAAAAACTGCAAACTATAAGGACTGCATTGTACTGTCTCCCTAATTGAATCAATAGTAACTGGGCTATGGATAGGACTTAGTAATGAGTTTAAAACATAATGGGATTGTATTTAAGGGTATCATTAGTCAGAGGTAACAGGGACTGAAAGACCAAGCAGAAAGATAACTGGTGACACGTTCTCAGAATAATTCATAAAAACGTTCACATTCATCCTCAAACCTGGCAAGAACACCCAATTATTCCTTTTTGGCAGATATCAAACCCAATGCACAGCCCCTCGCACATTTAAAACACTCTAATTACTCAACCCAGTCTCGTTGGCCTGACCACCAGATCCATATCATACTGTAGGTCAACCAGTAACTAATGGACTTGTACATTATTTAACAGTATGGGTAAACTCACCACATGCTTTCTAGAACAAGGGTGTTATACAGTATGTGTAAAGAATAAGGGTTCAAGCAACACTAGTAACAAAACCAAGGGACATTCCCACTATCATATACAGTATATTCTAGATATTTGAATACTAAATATTGAACAATTTTTAATTAATCCTTTTCACCACATTTCATTGTTTAGTTCATGAAATTAAAAGAAGTGCTGTTTTTCTCGCACAGTTCCCAAGGGACGCACCTGCTAGTTTGTATACCAGCAACAGGAAATAAAATATTCAAAATAAGGAATTCAAAGACATTGCCATTGCTTGACATTTTCATTGTGCGTTCAATCAAGTCAGTGACTCCTTTCTAAAAATGACTCAAGCACATCAACGTGCTATTTGTCTTAATAACTTATACATAAACACAAGCATAGGCCAAGTGGCCAGATCCAATTCTTTTAGTGTTTAAAAACTAATATTAACCTTACTACTACACTGCACCTAGAGATTTAACCCAGGCTAAACAACATTAAAACCACCTGTAGCTTCGAGCCCAATAGATAGATAGGCCTACAACAGCAGGCAAGCAGCAAGTGCAAGGCAGCTGGAAGGCAACATTTGGGAAACATCAGTTTTTAAGAAATAAATAGACACAAACTAGCAAGTATAAACCAGTGTTCCCAAGGGATCTGTAAACGTTTGTTTCTGAAGGGAAAAGAAGCCATACATGGGTGGAGCCAGTCAGTGCAATGCGATTTCATTACTTCCTGCGTTCTCTAACCCTTAATCGTGCTAGAGGAAAACACAATTGTCTACAAAGAGCAAAACTATTTGCAAGCGAGTTCAAGGAAGTAAGCTTAACCTTCAGAGACAAACGTGTTCTTTAAAACCTTTCATGTGTGCTGGTACCAGCAATACACCAAACTCAATAATATAATGAAAGTCATGAGTACAAATCATAGGCTACTTAAATGAGTTAGCTTGTTGTTCCAACCCGCCCTTAATACAACACAGTTTTTGTAATAAAACTGTCTACAAGCAGGTTGACTCAACACAAGACTGTCAAAAAATATTAATCAAGATAACAGAAAAACATGGCAACAATAGTACAGCACTAATGCTATACCTTAATATTTAGCTGATACTATGCAGTCTTAATGTAAGAGACATATTTCTAGGATCTGGTTTAAATATACCGTTGTATCGTTCAGTTTCGTTGCAGATAATGACAACTACACTATTGCAAACATTACGCTATTTCAAGTTTGGTGTTTCTTGTAGGCTAGTTTTGCTGCTTATTATATAATTATTTATTGTTTTTTTAGCCTTTAGTTTTGCTTGTCATGAATCTCGCGCAAACATAGTACGTAAAAGATGACAGTTCTATCATATAGGCTTATAATTTGATGTGGGTTTCAGACTTCCCGCCTTGTTAATGCATGGTATTTAAAAAAGATAACTGCATCACATGCTATCCGCTATTAAGACACACTCTTCAAAACTTCCGATTCATGTTCGCGCTTCAATCATCGTGCCGGTTTCGGTTTATGTAATTTTAAGCTGCACAAACAGCATAATTTTAAAGTGCATTATACCGCTAATATAAGCAGACAAATTGTTACTACTCACCTATAAAAATGAAAAGACCGCAATATTTCACGCTCCGAAACATTTCGCCTTATGCAGTAAGGAGCCAGATTCCTCAACCTTTACCAGCGGAAATGCAGCGAAATATCAGGAGAAAATGTTGCTGATGAACTACCCAAGGGATCGTCAGGATTTTAAGTAGGCATAAATGTAAGATATTTGTAAATCTTTGCAATCTGTAAGCCTTACTCCGCCCAGAACCGCTGGCTAGATGCTGCGGTTATTAATAGGGTGCTGAGCATCACTGCTGAAGAGCTTTAGCAGAAGCTGTGCATGACACTGTGGAAAGTGGGGTAAAGTGGGGGCCTTTAGGGCGGGACACCCATGGGAGTCTGCCAATGGAAAAAACTCAACTCACTAACAAACCTCCTGACATAGCTTTTATTATTCTAACATTTGGGAAAGGAGGGAGGGATTTTTATTTATTTATTTACTTTCCCAAAAAAAAGAAAATCAAGAAGCAAAAGTTTTCCTCTTGGGGTATGTCAGCAGTGCCTAGCGCGCGTATTTGGTTAATCACTAGTACTTGGGTGTTAGACTGAGGGAAATGCTGAAACGTTGAGTTTTCTGTGGTTAGTGTTTCTGACTCACAGAGGCTGGCAGTAGGAAATAGTGTATTTAATAGTGTATTTGTACACTGAGGCTGGTTTCTCGGTTGTCAGCCGTCCCAGTTCCCAGTAGACAGTACACTTCTGTCAGGGTTACTGAAATAAGTGATGGGCTCCTGGGGAGACGAAGCTTCATTTATAGAGACTCCTACGGACATTCCAAATGTAGCTTAAGGGGATTAACGGATTCTTTTATCACATTTTAAAAGAAACGGAATGGTGGAGATGTGGAATTGTTACTTCTTAAAATGATATGGATGTGTGTATTTAATGCATACCTTAATCCACAACTTCATGCCCAGCGAGACACCGGGGTCAGGCTGTGCCTGATGTACAGTAGCTTGCTATAACGGTACAGCAGTGACTTCACCGTGCCAGTTAGAGGATTTCAAGCGGTGACATTCTGACCATGGGCACAGAGCCCTAGGCCAGAAAGCCAGACACCTCCACACGTCGCACATCGCTCATGCTCATTTTTATACAGTGGCGGATCCAGTGGTGGACCCAGACAAAATCAGTACTGCACAGAAACATAAACTAGCTGGAAGATATGCTTTAAATAAACGTCTCCTGGAAGACAGAGAAATGCAGCAGCGATCTTTTACTTGCAGACACAGGTACTAAACAGGCAGTTACTTACAATAACAGCAGATATTTCTTTTCACTGACACCACCGTTATACAACTTCCAGGGGTACAGATAAAAAGTTCTGTCTAATGTCATAGTTAGCCTGCTATATCATGAGTATAAGGGGTTAATATTAGGGGTTTAGGCTTTTCAGGATGCTTTTGATTTTCCCTTAGGAAAAAGCAGTGTACCATGCAGCTGTTTGGGGAAAAAAACTTGAAGAGAAGACCTTTTATATACATTTCCGTGGTTTCTGACCTCAGTTCTCAAGAGTCTTGCATTTAAAATAATCCTATCCGGGATGAACTTGAGTGGGATCTTGCACATGCGGGTCTTTTAGAACTAGATTTCTGAATGATTGATTTGAAAATATTTGTTCAATTGAACTGCTTTTATAATGTCTATTTTGCAACTGTCCACACAATGTGGTGTCATAAAATGAGACTCATAATATCCATCATTAACTCATCATAAGCAGATGTTGAATGGCACATATTTTTTCATTAGCCAGATCAGGAACTTGGTAACAAAGCCAATGTGAAAGAACTGATTATACTTAATAAGTAAAATAAGAAACTAATTTTATTAGCTTATTCCTGGTTTTGCCATGACACTTTATATTTGATTAATTCACCTGTCCTCCTACTATGTCAGCCTGGAGCTTAGGAATTAGGAATTAGGCATTAGCCAGGGATACCCTGTATGGGATGCAAGCCCATCAGAGGGCACACACACATTCAAATATACACAATCATACACTCATTCTGGGATGCCAGTTCAGCCAAATCCAAGCCCAAATGCTGCAGTAAACCATAGCAGGAACCGCCACACTTAAGTGGTATATTTAAATCATTTACCCTGGTATATTTAAAT
>JAODKL010000118.1:11379716-11394522 GCA_026780765.1 Petrocephalus schoutedeni | reverse complement strand
CTTCACTTGTACATCACTGTTTCTCATGTGGGCTCACATAATTTCCCTGACACAGAGGAGAGTGATTAGGTGTACTAACTAAATAGTGGATTAGGAAAGTATTAATCGTTGGACTGCACTCTCTTTTACAGAATATGTAAATCTGACAACATAATAATGAACATGAGTTGTAAGTAATAATATTTCCCAGCAACCCTAGACTGTATAAATACTATGGAAGATGTATGGATAATTAGATCAATAAAAAAAATTAATACATTTTTTTTTATAACAACAAGGCTTTATATACACTTTATATGAGCAAACTATTAATCGCCCTGGACCATACAAAGAAATAAATATTAAACTTATTTCATTGTTATATTTGTCGGAGTAGGAGAACCTGCATGACTACCTTAACCAAACCAATTCCCTGGGTTTGGTTTAGGGCTAATAGCAGGAGCTGCCGATCATCAAGAAAGCAGAGCACCCTGAACAAGGTCAGAGGCACTGAGTGTGTAATAACAGGGAGGTGGCCAGGCGGCCATTATCTTTCCTGTGACAGGAGAGCCAGCCGGTGACCTGGCATGCCAGCAAATGGAGGGGAAAGAGTTCGCAGTGAGATATAAATTCCCACTTTAGTCCCCCATGAACAGCAAGTCCCTGAGATAAAAATGCAGTGGCCTGGAAAAAGCAGTCCTACCCAGAATCCAAATGACAGAGAGAGGGAAAGTTCAGCAAAATAAATTATGATTGCTGAGAATAAATTAGATATCAAGCTGAGCAAAATATTACTGTCAAATTGACTTCTGCGGCGATTTGCAGGTGACAGATATAAAAAATTCTCTTCTTGGATGCTGCTGCTGTTACAGTATGTACACGTGTGTTTGCATGTAACCGAATGTCTGCGGATAGTGCGTGTGTGTCTGTGTGGCTTTGTAATTATTACAGTGTGGGGACCCAATGTAACACATAAAACCTGCTACTTTTTACCTTGTGGGGACATAATTTCGGTCCCCACAAGGATGACCTCAATTTTATAAAACTGTGCCTGCAATCAAAAAACTAAAAATACCAAAAGCCTCATATTTTTTTGGTTACTTATGGTTAAGGTTAGGGCTGGGTAGGGGTTGAGGGTGTCAGTCATAGTTGGAATCAGGATTATGCCCATAGGAATGAATGCAGTGTCCCCATAATGATAGGAATACAGTGTGTGTGTGTGTGTCTGCACATGTATGTGTGATCAAGCGTATTAAGATCAAGCTCTTCACAACCAGCCTAAAAATGAAGTAAAAGTATGTTCACAAATATAAAAAATACCTGGACGACACCAAACCCTGAAGCGGTGCGATTAGCAATGTGGTTAGGAGCTACTGTACAGACAATGAAAGCACAAAACTAAAGAAGAGAGTTCAGTTTGTTTAGAAACTTCTGTGTTTGCAGCGCGTTCGTGTGTTTGCTGCGCGTTCGTGTTTGCAGCGCGTTCGTGTGTTTGCTGCGCGTTCGTGTTTGCAGCGCGTTTGTGTGTTTACTGCGCGTTCGTGTGTTTGCAGCGTGTTCGTGTTTGCTGCGCGTTCGTGTGTTTGCAGCGCGTTTCTGTGTTTGGTTGTGTTGTGAGAGTTCCGTATTTGCAGCGCCTGTGTTGTCAAACTGATGGAGACGTTTTCTTAATTTGTTGTGGTTTTTTCTGTTTGCATGTGTTTTCTGAAGTTGCAGCGCGTTGAGCTCTCTCGGCCACCGTAAAAGACACATGGTAAGTCATCATTGGCTATGCTTAAACAGTATATATATGGTACACTTATTTTAGAAGGGAATTTATACAGCCAAGAAAAATATCCTGCAGCAAAATTCAGTATGATGAAGCTGCCTGAGAAAATTATGACTAAAATGGACTTAAATTATACTAAAATTAAACCCAAGACAAAAGCAAAAGACTAAATGTGACTTTAATCCAACTAAAACTTTCAATAAGAGACTAAGACTACACCTAAATTTAAAATTCTTGACAAAATTAACACTACAAGGACATTTATGACGTCCCATTCTAAAT
This sequence comes from Petrocephalus schoutedeni, assembly GCA_026780765.1. Taxonomy (NCBI): domain Eukaryota; kingdom Metazoa; phylum Chordata; class Actinopteri; order Osteoglossiformes; family Mormyridae; genus Petrocephalus; species Petrocephalus schoutedeni. The sequence goes on along the minus strand of JAODKL010000118.1, from coordinate 11,392,493 downwards.
CCATAGGCATCAATATGGAGTTTGTCTCCTCCTTGCAGCTATAGCAGCTGCCATTCTTCTGGGAGGCTTTCCACAAGATTTTGCAGTGTGTCTGTGGAAATTTTTAGCCATTCATCTGGAAGAGCATTTGTGAGGTCAGGCAATGATGTTGGGAGTAAAGGCCTGGCTCGCAATCTCCGTTATAGTTCATCACAAAGGTGTTTAATGGGGTTAAGATCAGGGCTCTGTGCAGACTAGTCAAGTTCATCCACACCAAACTTCCACACCAAGGTCTTTATGGACCTTGCTTTGTGCACTGGGGCATAGTCACGCTGGAACAGAAAAGGGCCAAGTTGGAAGCATAAAATTGTCAAAATGTCTTGGTTTGCTGAAGCATTAAGAGTTCCCTTCACTGGAATTGAGGGGTCAAGCCCAACCCCTGAAAAACAACTACATTATCCATCCTTACCAAACACATTTGGCACAATGCAGTCCTGGCACCCGTCAAACCCTGAGTCATCAATCAGCCCGCCAGACAGAGAAATGTGATTCGTCACTTCACAGAGCACATTTCTATTTCTTATTCAGTGGCAGCGTGCTTTACAGCACCCCATCCGATGTTTGGCATTGTACTTGGTGATGTGACATTTGCATGCAGCAGCTTGGCCACGGAAGCCCATTCCATGAAACTCCCAGTGCACAGTTTTTGTGTTGGGGTTAATGCCAGAGAAAGGTAAGAACCCTGATGTTATTGAGACAACAGAGCATTGGCAACTTTTACTGCAGCACTGGTAAAAAGAATTGTCTAAATGTTTCAGTAACAGAACACTGCATTTATTCTCTTTAAAGCATTCAACTTTTATAACAAAGGTTAGGTCTGCTTGAAGTAGCTGTGTCATGTCCATATTTAGCTAAAACAAAAGCATGGTGTTTCAAGATAAAATAAACAAGGTTAACAACCAAATTCTGAACCTTAGATGTCAGTTTGCCACTGATGTCTTAACCCCAGAAGGTACAAAAGATAAATTAATAATATAAAATAAATAACATTAATAAATTAATAATACCCAATGCTTAAACCATGACTATTACACATTTGCCTTACACATTTGTACATAAAGACTGGCCTTTGGGTTTATCACCAGGCAATTTCCAAACTAATAACTGGCTTATGGTCTTAGCAATGAAGTATTTTTGAACTAAAGACAGTGGCTTGGGTCATATATCACCAAAATATTTAATGGTAGTAGAAGCGTTTGATACGATTCAGACATTATACTCAGGTATACGGTATTTCGACTGTATTTTAAAATGCAACACTATTCTGGTATTTTGAAATCCCTTATCATACAGTTATAAAATGTAGTCACACTGGCCCTCATTTATCAAAACGAGCGCAGATTCGAGTGCAAAGGGGCCACTGTCTCCAAAAATGGTTGTAAATTGCCACTATTTGGTCGTAAGCCGGAGCCATGTACTATGATACTAGGTATTCAAAATTACAAAATAAACAACTAATTCGAAATGTGCTTTTAACTCAGTAGGACTTCCCAGTGCTCTTTCCTCCCTTGATAATTGGTCTCATATTTGAAAGTAATAAGGTTAAGTTGAAATATAGTCACTGACACTGACTATATTTTATACTTTTATGCGTAAAATCTATGCTTATTGTATGTGCCAAAATATGTTTGATTTAATTTTTGCTTGTTTCTGTAACTCCCCTAGGGCAAGAAGAATGCATTGATTTGCTCATTCTATATATACTACTGTTATAAATAATGTGCATTATTAGAATATGGCATTATTTTTTATCTGCACTGTATTGATGGTTCTGTCTGATTAGGTTTCTCTGCAGGACATTCATTTTCATTGGGCAGAAAGTCAGGGTGTAAAAATCCCCTATGTGGAGTCAGTTGTAGGTTTTGCTGTCTGATGGTGATGTCTGATGGTGTCTGATGGCTGCTTACACATCACTCATTTAAGGTATGTAGTGAGTATTTGTATATGGTTCAGTTTTATTCTCCAAAATCCCATGTGCCATGGATCTGTTGCCATCGCATCACATAGCTAAAGCAAGTGTCCGAAAAATATTTATTTCAAAGGTTTTCCATTTTTTACCCAGTTAATTCCAATGTGGTCTTTGATAACTATGCCAAATAGGGCAGGGTGAAGATCCTGTGTATTTCTCACAATGTGTCAGCTGTCAGCCGGCCGTTACTGTTTTGGGCTATGGGCCTTACCGAGTGACGTAACGCGCTAGTAGAGGATGCCATTCACTCAGTATCACTCACTGTGCTGTGGGTGAGCAGTAGGCCGTAGACATATTGAGGCGTGATGGGAGGCAGAGGAGCCCACTTGATGAATAACAAAGGAAGTTTGTGTTCTCTGGCTGCCCTTGCAGTTGGCAGCTAATTGGGCTCTGCAGGGGCTGCAACAAAGTTCCTTCTGTGACGCACTGTTTTGATTTCATAATAAAATCCTGGAAAATACCAGAGCCAATACCAAAATGTATGGCAGTTTGGTTTTCCACTGCAAATATATCTGCATTTTTTACCCTAGGCAGTGGTATCCCCAGTATTTCCTGTGAACTCTATTTGTTCAAAGCATATAGCCAAATATGTCCATTATCAGAAGCGTGCAAATAAAATATGAATAATCAAGGATTAGATGCTTGTCACTGAGACACCGTGCTGCCGGTTCCACGACCAAAGTTCTCATACAAAGAACAATACCGGCTGGCCGGAGCGCTGGTCATAAGTCCGGCTGGTAAATAGGTAGGTCATTAAGTGAGGAACATCTGTATTTGTAACATAAAGTCCTTATAAGAAATATCTACAGTCAGTATTGCTATGATCTTCTCACATCTGTGGAAGTTCTTGCATTTGACATTCAATAAACTCTTTCAGTATGTCTCATTTGCTTCTGCCCTGTGACATTCTGTGAGTGACATTGTGAGTGACCACTGTCTTTAAAGGTAGCTGGTGAAGGTCTAGCTCAGGTTGCAGGAGCTCTGCTGTAGGACCCTCTGAATTTCATTAAATGTTTTGCATAAAAGTGTCAGCTAACCATTTAAACATAAAGAACATTACGAAATGCATAAAATAGGGTTCCAGTGTGTTATATAAAAATTAGTGATGTTCTGTGAAATCGTGTTCTGAGAATTTCAAACGCAAGGTAAAGTTCCTATTCATTTTACATAATAAGTATCTGTGAGTTGTCTTCGGTATGTAAATATGTATGCTTGTGTGAGTTTCTCTAAGCCCTTTGAAGGTCTAGAATGTCGTCCAAGATGTACCCTCCCACATGCTTCTTAAGAGAAACTCTAGGATTGCTGTGACCCTGCCTTGGATAAGTGTTGGGAAAAATGTATGGAATTATCAGGCAGAAATGGGCACAAATACATCAAAAAGTACAAATACCTGCTCATCAACTGTAATAAAATTAAATAATAAATACTGGTGTGAGAAATACAAAGTAATTTGTACTACAAGTAATCTGAAAATACAAAAAAAAATGTAAAACAGTTACAGTACATGACGAATACACGAATCATTACAGCCCTAGTAATGTGTAATATTTACAAAATGTACAGATTTTGCTAACTTTAATCAGAATAATAATTTTGTGATTTACATGTGTTATGGCATTAATTGTGAATTGAAAAATGACTTTTGTAACATTAGTAACATAATGTGAGCTCAGCAGGCTGCATCTGCAGCAGCGGGGTGGGGTGGGGGGGATCCGGGAGACGGAACCACGATACAGATGTTCACGACCAGTGGCTGTGACCCGTACAGTATGCAAAGTCAAATTCACCAGTTGGTACTCCCTTTTATACAGGCTCAATGGATATAAAAACATCCATGTTTAGCTGATAGTCACTTTCTTGTTCAGGACAAAAGTAGCTAGCCTGATTTATTGTTAATGCAGTCAATGAAACCGTATTAAACAAACCACAAAATGCCGTTGCCTCGCCATGCCTGTTGAAATTAGCTAGAATTCCACTAGCAGGCTTGCAAGTAATTCACAAGTTCTAGAGCACAGCACTGCTATTTGCTAATTGCTCTATTTTTCTGTTTTATAATGGCATTCAGTGAACAATATATGATGGTATATCTTACTACACGTTTTACAATCCCTCAAAGTATTTTGTAGCAATTACATCTGAAATTACAAAATGCTATATATATATATATAATAATGAAATACTGTCCGTCTGTTATCAGGCAAGTGCATGTTGGCAGTAAGGTTGCTGAGTTCTGTGTAGATTTGGAGGAAATGGCGATAATATATTTGGCTAAGCCCATAAAAGCCTGGGTTTGGTTCAACAGTAAACACAGCCTTAACTGCAAGGAATTACTATGCAAAATTAATTGTTACACCAGGTGAATCCTCTTTTTTGCAGGTTGGAGATGGATATTGTTAATTATATGATGCATAGATAATGTCACAAAAACAATATAATGATAAAATTCATCCATACTAGTTTGTCTTATGCAGGGTGCTGGGGGTTCAGAGCTTATCCTGGAAACTATGGGTGCAAGGCAGGGAAAGACATCAACCCATCTCAGGATACACACACACATACACACACACCATTCACACCTACGGACAATCTGGCAACCCGGTTTACCTTTGTGTGTTCCTGGACTATGGGGGATGGTAAGGGAAGAACATGCAAGCTCCACACACATGGGGCTGGGGCGGAGACTCAAAGCCTGCTCTCTAGAGGTTAGAAGCAACCAGCTAGTCACTGTGCTCCCATTTCCATCCCAAAATGATAACCACTGTCTGAATATAATTAAAATTCATGTTAATCCCAATTTATACAGCCATTTAGCAGCTGAGAATAATTATTAAACATTCATACCCACAGTAGTCTTGAATGAGACCGGCACTCTGTTAAACAGATAAAGAGTTATTTTTTTCTCTGCAGTCAAGCTGATCTGTTTATTGCACTAGACAGTGTGGCTTCAGCAGAGGGCAGTCTTAAACCACCTGTGGTTTATAATGGACCCTAAGAAAACACCACCAGCACTGCTTTTTCTGGTATTTGGTGTCCACTGGAATAAGTCCCAAACTTTGAGAACAGTATCTAAGAATAAAAATGTGTTGCTATGACATTTCATTTGTTTTATATTCTGTTTTCATATTACCCACCCATCAGTCCATCCATCCACCCACCCTTCTTATCCATTTTGATATTATTTTATCTATTATGGAGTTTTGCTCATTCATATAATACACTATTGTCATATATTATGTATTATTATTGTTACAATAATACATAATATATACATATGTTATTGTTATATATTATCTTAGCAGTACAATCATTTTCAGGGCAGTAATGCTTGGAATAAAGTGAAAAAAAACATTTTAAAAACTTTATTGTTTTAGTGGCCTCTGAGTGTTTAATTGGCGTGAAAAATACCTTTAACATAAATGCAAGATATTTATGGTTATCAATGAGAAATTCATAAATTTCGTAAATTCCACTTTTCAGCGAAGGAACTATCTGAGGTAGACAGACCAGGGAGATCTCTGAAGGTGGGTACACCTATTATTGGTATGGTCTCTCTGACGGCTGCCATACTCAGGGAGTAGCTGTTGCTGTGGATTGGCTCCTTCTGATAGTATCCGATGTCACTCCTTTCAATGAGGGTATTATAAGACTCAGATTAAAGTTCCCTCTAGGTGTCTTGTCTGTTGTCTCAGTAAATGCTCTGACCGCAGTAACATTTTATTCGCAACTTTGTGGTGCCCATGAGGTGACACTCCTCTGGTCATGGGTGACTTCAGTGTGACCACTGGCACAGACTGGGCTGGCTATGAGGATTGTGCCCAGGGGTCCATGTTCCCTGGTTTGCAAAAAGTCTGGGGCTGCGGATCGCTGGACTCCAGTGCCCAGAACCACATTGTTGGACTTGGTACTCCAGTATTGGTTGTGTGACGATCACATCCTCGTGGAGATCGATCACATCCTGGTGGGCAGACACAGGCTCCTACAGATCTGCAGGGTCTACAAAAGTGTCCAGTTTGTGAATTCTGACCACAGTCTTGTTGTTGCTACTCTGAAGATCCATCTTAGATCCAGTAGGCTACCACTCACAAGGAGAATGAGGCTGGACCTGGCAAGACTCCAAGATAAGGCTGTTTCTAATAAGTGCAGTTTGTGTGAGGAACTTGCAGATTTGGGTGTGACTGACGATTCCAATGTGTTGTGGTAGACCTTATATTCTTACATCACTATATATACTACTGCATTGTCTGATTTACTTAGAAACAAATATTAAATATATGCTTAATAGGCTGAATTTGGTGTATTCACGAGTGTAAATATGCTGATTTGTTTCTTATTTGAATGTAGAGGTATTCAGGGACAGCACAGTATGTACATAGAAATACAGAGAAATTGATTCAAAGATGGTTTTAGAATGTGAACATACAACTGAAATGCATACCTTGTTCTCAAAATCTGGAACATAGATTATTCTTTAATTTTCACTGGCTCTTATATATTTCAGTGTAAATCGAGACGTTACAGATAACCTTATTTTAGTTAAAGCACTCTCTGTTGACATTCCTTGACTGGCCCTGGATGCTAAGCCTGTAAATGGAGCACATTGTCTGGCATTTCAAGCACAATTCACTTGTACAGAAACAGCAGCTGAGGCTCAGTTGCACAAGACATCAAAAAAAACTTAAAGAAAATAATAGTCCTCCTTATTAAATTCATGAAGAGGAAATATTGACAGTGTGTAACAAAAGACTGAAGAATGGTCAATGTAATAGCACATTAATATGACAATTCTATTTACTATTTTCAGTACATTTATTTTTATTTTTTTATTAAACACAATTTTTTTAGCTGGCTCTGTTTCTACATATGTTATGAATGTCCCGGACTACATTAAATGAAAGCCCTTTCTCTGCACAGGACCACTTGTGTCCTATCTTTCTTCTGCCCACTTAAGAGGTACCAGTGCTTGACACAGCTCGCAAGATTACTCCCAGAGGCGAGGTTCAAATGCACCAAGGAAAAAGAATAATAACTCAATTAGCAAGGTGATGAAATCTTCAAAGGTTGAGACATCCGTTTGACAGATTACACTATTATGCACCACTTCTGATTAGAGAGATGTGAAATAAATTGTTTTAGAAGCACATATTTTGCCTATATGAGGATATCTGTCCCTTTTCCATAAGAACAGCATGTAAATGAAAAAACCTTGAATTGCACAGTTTCCTGGAGACCAATGAATATTCAAGTAGAATAACCAGTTTTTGGTTAATTGCTATTAAGTACTCTATAAAAAAAAATCATCCTTAAAAAAGGACGCTCCATAAACTACATATTTAGTAAATGTTTCCTGTATTACACATTGAAACATTAATTAAAAAAAAAATTCATATAAAAAAATGTGAGTACCTCTATTTGTATTCCACCGCAGCATATCTCTCCTGTCACATTATGGAGACAGATGCACTACTCTTGATATAATTTAACTTAAGATTAGCCTGGGCTCTGTTACACAAAATGATAGAAAAATACACCCCATTGCCGTTTGCTTATTCATACTTATCCTGGATGTCTTCAAAGCATATACAATGACATCATCTGAGGAACTGTCTCCCACAATAAAGTAATTTTCATCAAAGGCCTGGAGACACAGACAACAGATTTGCAATACAGGTATATAATTTTGCCCTGTTGACTATCCAAATAGGTAGCTGTGCAGCTGTCTCTTGAATCTAGCATTTGATCCTGAGTAATTAGAGTGAGAGTTATACATAATACACGGTGGTTTCTTTGTCTATGGCACTCTATGATTTTTGGAAGCCTCTACAAATTCAATGTTCAAATAATACAAATAACAGACTTGATGGACACTTCATTTTATAACACACCCTCAGTCACATTTAGGTGTGACATGTCAGTTAGATTGATCTGAGCATTATTCCATACATCCATCCATTTTCAGAAAACAAGTTACCCTGTTCTGAACATTATTCTTTTCACTTAATTAATCTCTTATACTCTTGGTATGTAGATTATATTTTATTAGACATATGTAATGCATAGTACAATACTTATATTTTACCATCACACCGTCACAAATGTAAATAGTTAATTTATATTACATTACATATTACATTACATATTTAATTTATAATTTAGTTTTAATTTTACTTTATATCTGATGCCTTTTTCCCAGTTTTATTACATTTTCCTACAACTAATATAATGTATTGTGTATTTGTGTAAAATTGTGTATTGTGTAATTATCATGCATTGGGCAGTCACAATTTAAATATGGGAGTTTCTGGATAAGGTTGACAATTCAGATAGTGAAGTGATAAAGTCAAAATAATGGTTAGCAGAGTCAGAGAATTAGCTCAGTAGAGAATTGGAAACATTTTGTCCACCACCTGGCCCAGCAGAAGAAACTCACCTAAAGTGTTAGCTGTTTGAAAAGCATTCAGTATTTCAGTAAAAGGAGAAAACTATTTACAGAAGCAATGAGTATCTCTAATTTCAATGGCAAGACATTTCTGTACACTAGTGATTAAACATTTGCAAAGATGCCTGGGCTAATTTTCCATCTAAAGTCTGATTTCACTCTGATTTTAATATTTGTTTCAGTGAGGAAAAAGTTTGGGCTTAAATTTAAGTCACTTGTTGGTATGGGGGCTCAATTGGTAGGACTATTGCCTGATAATTCCAACGTTTGAGGTTTGACTTCCGCCTGTACTCTGTGTGCAGAGTTTTCCTGCTTACAGTACCTGCTGAAGGTCAAGGTGGGGTTGGTACAGGAAACCATCCCAACCTCCAAAGAACAGAGCTGTATGGACCTCCTGGATGGGATGCACGCACGCACACATTACAGGCAATGGAGAGATACCAGCTAGTCTAACGGTGTATCGCTGAAAGCAAATTCTACACGCACAAGGCTGAGACTGGATTCGAAGCTCCATCCCAACAGGTTTGAGACAACAGTGCTACCCAAAAAATGAGCAGGAAAATACCACCTTTAATGGGTTTGGAGTCATCTCCTCATAAAGGAGCTGTGCAGGGCCTCATGCAGACAGGGGGAGTGTGATGGACAAGCTGCCCACTCTCAGCTGGAGCCAGGGGCAGTCACCCATGAGGATACCCTGTCGTCTGTGTGGTGTCACTTTAGTGGGTGAGATGCCACTCAGGGCTTACTTCCATGTTCTATAATAAGATTACAGTTACAGTAAAAAGCCAGCAGTCTTGGATAAAAAGACTTCTGTGATCAGCCCCCCCCCCCTACCGCCACACACACACACGCATCCCACAAACAGTCCTAGCAATACATCACGAAGAAACAAACTTAATTATCAACCAGTTACCATTTTCTGATTCTACAGTAAAGGTTACGTTTTGGTTACATAACAAATGTTATATCTGTGTGAATTTCTCTAAAGCCTCTCATCTGTAATCAACTTGAAATCAACAATTTAGCTAAAGCGTGTTTTGTCAAAAAGCAATTTCATGGTATATCATACTGGATTGTGGTTTTCCTTGTCTTTTTCATCTGTGGATTAAATTAGCACTGCTTGCTAAAATGTGTATACTTGTAAAGTAACCCCTAAGGGTTTCAGGTTGATTTCAGCTTCTTGGCAATTTTCGAAGTAAATTCCAGCGATACTGTACCACACAATCTAACAGTTTAATCTTGCCGCTGATGCTCTTGAAGTTGAAAGCAATCAGACTGAACTGAAAAGGGACCAAAGTATAACACTGGTGTAAATGTTAAAATCTGTTGCACCATCCTGTCCACTCATACATTCCACTACACATTAAGCATCATAAAAACTAACAGGAAACAGCACCAGTAGTATTACTGTAGGGATTGGCTGTTTCCACATGGCAGTTTTTTTAGAATTGTTTATTATGATGAGTATTGCATAGTTATTCATTCATATTTGGACATACAAAAACTACATTTTCTCGAATACATGTTCTGAGTCACACATTCGATCCACATGCAATGCAAAGTGACATAAAAATATATTAACAGGATTACAAACCAAAAATCATTTGCTGTATTTGTCTGGAGAAACTATGGAAATTTAAAGAATCTGTGCTGAAAGGCTTTTGAAAGGGATTTTACAGCAGTTTACAACTGCAGATGCTTCACAATGATGATCTGCAATATTGACACAAAATACAAGGTTAAAGATCTAAAATGTGACCTTTCCTTTCGTATATTGTATGAACGCGAATGATATAGGTAACTCATCAGAGCTCTCACAAATACAGGATGTGATCTACTTAACTCCCAGGCTGAGACGCTAAACAGCTTATTGATATTCCAGCCTCTCTCAAAGGGTATAGAGTATCAACTGCCTCAAAGGTTGGCGCCAAGCCTGTCTTGTTAGCTCAACAAACCTGAATTAAATGCAAATCAATTGGGATAAGAACAGCTAATCAGTCAAACAATTCATAATTTTAGCTCCTTATCAGGGTAAGACTTTTTACCCACCCGAAAAGAAAATGTGCAATTTGCCGGTTTTTTACCTGCGATGCTTTACTGCTATGGCTATTTACGAGAAATATAAGCAAATGTTTTCTTTGTTTCTTTGTATATATTACAGCAGAATAATACAGTGTACATATAGCTAAAAAAGGAAAAGTAATTTTAAAGAAATGAAATACTCAAATAAAAGATAATGGTAACACTTTTCTATTAACTGCACCTTCATAATGTCTTTATAGAGCATTCATAGCACATTAATTGTGCCTTCATAATATAGTGATAGAACATTCATAAGAAGCATGTAAGAATACCTTAACATCCTAACATTCCTTAACAGCTTTAACATATATTAATAACAAACATAGTCTACTAAACATCATAATCGCATAAAGCTTGCTATTAATGCATATTAAAGCTGTTAAGGTATGTTAGGTTGTTAGGGTATACTTACATGCTGTTTATGAATCTGCTATGAATGCATTATGAAGGTGCAGTGAGTGTTCTATGAATCCATAATTAATGCATAATGATGGTGTATTAATGTAAAAGATTCCCAGAAGATTTATGTACTAGAAATATAGGAATAATGTAATAAAGATATCGAGATGTCAGTGAGTATTTTGATCACTTTATATCTATAAGTGAGCAGAGAAACACAAAAGGAACAGTAGCAGGATGATAAATATGAATCAGATACTGAAATAAAGTAAGAAAACTGAGCAATTCTAATGCACTTAACAGTATAAACTTCCATCCACTAAAAATTCCAATGCACGGAATTCATGGGGATAATATATCAGATAATCCAGAGAACATCTGTACCATGGGCATTCCCTGGCTCCAGCATTATTTATTTAGTTTCTAGCTATGCAACTGTTCACTTAAAGTATTATGCTACTTTGCTCATGGTTGATACACTAATACATTATTAATTGTTTATGTAAGTCATTGATACTAAGGAAGCAATGCTCATTATTTTTGTAATATAGTTGTGTTATTTGTTATTGGCATAATTAGGGTACTTGAATTAGTCTGTAAATGCAGTGTAATCTGAAATCTTGTACCTACATGTTGATAACCGCAGTTTATTCCATAAGGTATTGTGAACGAACCAGATTTCAGGTAATTTTTCTTTTCTTTTTCAAATTCAAGATTAAACAACAGTGCAGTGTCTGAAAGTATGAGAGCCAGCAGGCCTCCTTTGGGACCGTTTAAAGAACCTCCTAATATAACAGCTTTAGCTACAACAGATAGGCCTAACTGGGGAATTTAGGGGATTAAATTGATCCCTCATTTAACCTTCCAGCTCCAATTATAAGTTGGTTTAACGAGCTCCGCATCAACCCAAACCAAAAGGATTAATAGTTTTCCCACTTTTTCTCCAGGTTGTGGTTTAGCACTTTAAAAAGTCAGCCTGCATTACACAACTGCTGGATTATTTTATATCTCTATTTTCAATTGATTAAATGTTTTTAATTGGCACTATATATTTAATAAAACATTGTGGTACAAATTGTAAATACCATGTTGCAATAGTAAATTGTGAGCAATACCTGCTTTTTGAGAATTAAAAAGGCAGATTACATTCAAATTTATAAGCTTCCCCCCCATAATTTTGAACTCTGATGGTGTATTATCTTCTAGCATAAAAGGTATAAAATTCCCCTTTTCTGTTGTCACATCAAGCCCAATGAGCCTGTCAAATTAAGTATTTATGTCGTCATGTGTCAACGCAATTACTTCCAGACCTTTGGATGATACACAATGATTACATGTTCCTCTAATGACCATATAGCATTCACTGAAAAACAACTTTTGAAAATCTTTCTTTTCCTTTTAAAAATGTTATATTGCTGCTTTGAAAAGCTAGCATATAGGCCAAATGGTACAGGAGTGACGGAAGGCAGCATTTCAGCATTTATGGAAATGACATATGACCTGAGCCCATGACATATCTCTAGCTCACTTTATTATGTTCTCAGTTAGTTGCTTTGAATGGAGTATTACATTGTAATTGTAATCACTGCTTATACTGGATTCTACAGCATGTGTCCTGTACTAACTAATGTGAAGCATTTCTTGTTGGTTAAATAACTTGTGGTAATAGAAATCCACTAATAGTCTCTTTTTACTGTTTTAGTTGTAAAAATATATAACCCTTGCTAGTACCGGGTTGGACCCCCTTTTGCCTTCAGACCTGCCTTAATCCTTCGTGACATAGATTCAACAAGGTACTGGAAACATTCCTCAGAGATATTGGTCCATATTGACATGATAGCATCACGCAGTT
>JAODKL010000118.1:11368260-11379616 GCA_026780765.1 Petrocephalus schoutedeni | reverse complement strand
ACGTTTTATTAGCTATACAATAGATGTGTGTGTCTCCCAGGAGCCCCTAAAGATCCCATAACACATTCAGTCTCTCGCACACACACTCACTCCTCTAGACTCAAAAACACAGCCTCCATAATGTAAAACACACAGACTGGTGTAAAAGACAGACAGGACAGGTAATGTCTCTTCAGCCCATTTGTGTGTGTGGGTACAGGTATATGTCCTCAGGCAAGGCTATACTTCACTCCCTTCTTCTTTCATGCTCTTTCTTTGCATGCTAATTTGCATTTTACAGCAGTTCCACTCTCAACCTGATTAAGATGTACATTACATACATGTACATGGCACATAATTGTGTCAGAACACCTACCATGCTGTTTTGTGGGGGTGTGTAGTGTTACAATTAAAAATAAACAAATGATTTGTTTTCTTTGTCAGCTTGGGTTGTGTTTCATTCTGTAACATTCTACCAATTCCTTATTCTACAGGTTCTACAAGCTAGCCAGAAGTATTAGGTATTGTATGTGTTGTGGCAATAATGCAGCAATGCGGTGAAAGAAAATGTACTTTCAATACTTAAGTATTTTTGAAAGCAAGTACTTCAGTACTTCAACTTCAACAAAGTAGAAATTTGACAGTACAACTTTTACTTGTATTGGACTAACATTTGACCAGTGGTATCTGTACTTTTACTCAAGTAATGAAGTTGAGTACTTTGTCCACTTCTGGAATTTGGGGATCTGTTTGACAACATTTTAATACACTATATTGCTAATAGCTAAGAGTACTTTTCAAGTACTTTCAGACTACTCAGATACATTCAGTCAGACCAGGGATCAAACTTCATATCCAAATGGTTCTTTCAGGTGATATAGGAATTAAATATTCAACATAAACTCTCCAGTGCTTATCACCAGCACTGCAAATGCACTGCATATGACCCGAGTCCCAGGGAGCCCTAGAGTGATTCCATCAATCGTCGGGAAGAGACGATGAGGGTGTGGCTTTGCTTTTGTTTGCCATTCAGGACGCAGTGCAAGAGTCCACTGGTTTCAGCCCTGCTGAGCTGTTTTTCGGACACACTATACATGGTCCTTTGAAGATACTGAAGGAGCAGTGGTTATCCCTGAGACCACCTCCTCAGGTCAGGGACATGCTGAGTTATGTAAGCACTCCGCATGAGCGCCTAGGGAGAGCCAGGGAGCTAGCCACGCGCTCCGTAATCTCATCACAGGAGGTAATGAAGGCTCGCTACTATAAAAAAGCAAGGGAGGGAACTTTCCAGGAGAGAGACTGTGTTTTAGTCCTTTTACCCCTGCCTGGTTCACCCCTTTCAGCCCGGTTTTGAGGTCCCTATAGAATACAAAGTAGAAAGTGAGTCCCACGGGCTATGTAATTGAACCCCCAAACCGCAGAAGGAAAACCTGCATGTGTCACGTAAACATGCTGAAGCTGTATGTTGATCACTGTGTTTCTGCCCCCTTTATCTGTTCCTGCCCTGTTGCTGCTGCGAACGTGCCGATCCATGAATATTCGTAGGAACTCAATGATCTGCACCTTGGGACAAATTGTCTGCCATATGCTCATCTGCCTAACTCAGAAGCACTTAAGGCCCTTTTGACCAGACTCTCTCACTTACTTCTCACTGCCCAGTTAGATGTTCAGCCTCTAAGGGGTAACTGTCCATCCATATTTGCCCATACCCCTTCGCGAATCCCTGTCCTGGACCTTGATATAGATGTGAGAGATCATTCCCCTATCAAGCAGCACCCCTATCATGTCAGCCCCACAAAAGAGCTTTGTTGGAAAGAGAAATGGGTCACCTGTTGGAAATGGGTCTTGCTGTTTCCATTCGAAGCTCCTGGAGCTCGCCAAGTTCGATTGTTCCGAAACCTGATGGTACTTTCCAGTTCTGTACAGACTATAGGAAAGTAAATGCAATGACCAAGCCAGATGCTTTCCCCCTCCCTAGGATGGAGGATTGTTTGGACCACATTGAGTCCGCACAATTTGTGAAATAGCTCAATCTATTGAAGTGATGCTGACAGATGCTGAGACACATGCTCAGGAAATCTCTACTTTCACTACACTGATTCATTCCTGCAATACATGGCTATGTCTTTTGGATTGCACAATGGACCAGCCACCTTCCAAAGGTCGATGGACAGAGTTTTAGGAGATCTATGGTCAAACCTCTGAACGCATAGGTCCAGTCTATTGGCTCATTCCCGGTTGCGCAAACAAAACAAGACCTTGGAAGGTTTCTCGGAATGGCAGGCTACTATCGCTGATTCTGTAGAAACTTCTCTGATATCATGTTGCCCTTTGTCCACCTGCTGCACAAAAACTCCCCTTTCTTCTGGTCTCCCAATTGTCAATTTGCCTTCCACTTGATCAAGTCCTTAGTCAGTAGCTCCCCTGTGTTGACCACACCTGACTTCAATAAAGTTGGAAGTGGATGCCAGTGGTACTAGTGCCTGTGCCATCTTCTTCCAGATGGATGATACTGGCCTTGATCATCCTGTCTGCAGTTTTTCCAAAAAATGTAAGCACCAGCTAGCCTTTAGCACCATCAAAAGGAAGCCTTCGCCCTTTTGTTCGCCTTACAGCGTTTCGACGTTTATCTTGGAGATATGTGTGCTGCCCTTTATTTTCTTTGCATGCTTTGTTTCACTTTTGAGTAATCCGTGATTGTGAATACCTGTTGGGGTGCAAACATGTGGCGGGGGGGTCATAAGATTTCCTGCATACAATGTTTACGGTTTCTGCTCAGCCGTCTCCTCTGTCTGCCCTCCATTCATCCGCTCCTCCATGAGCCAGCCCTTCCCTCTGTATAGCTTGTCACTTCCAGGCCGCCATCCAGTCAACTTGGCAGCTCTGCGTCGACTATAATTTCTATTTCCTTTTCTGACATTTGCTTTTCGTTTGGTGACTCTCGGCTCACGCTCACTGCAGATGACCTCTTTTGTCTTATTTGGTTACCGATTGCTCCGCCCAGTTTCTCGTTCATGATATTGTCTCTTTGGATACCATAACCTTGGCCAGTGTGTAGGTGTGCCAATGAATGTGTGTGTTTGAGCCAGTGTGTAGGGAGTCACTGCCATTTATGTTTTGTAGGTGGTTAGTTTGTTAGGGAGGGAGGGAGAGAAATTGCCTTTCAGTTTCCTTTTTTGTGTGTCTTCCACTGTAGGTAAGTGTAGCTGTGGCTTTCACTTGGTAGTATGTTTTGTTTGCTATTTCAGTCTGGGTCACTCCTGACGTTTTCATCACCTGGTGTTCTTTGTTGTTTTGTTTAGGAAAAATATAAATATACAAAAACATATTAAAAAAGACTTACCCTGTTAGTGTGTTGTTATCCCTCATCCCTTTCCCACCCATTCTGTTACACCCCGACCCTAGACCAGGGATAGTAACACCTAGAATCCCTCATTAGAAACCTGTGTGCCCTAGACCCCATTCTGGCTGTGGTGAATCCCACTACTGATGGGGTATCTTCCAAACCCAGATCGCAGTCCATTCAATATGTTGGTGTTGGCGATGGAGCTCCTGAATTAAGTTATCTCACATTTACAGAATCCCTTTAGAATTCACACAACAACAGTAGATATATAGTCAAAATCGTATTTTCTGCTAGGAAGTTGGTACTGGAAAATATATATATTTTTTTTTCGAAATAAGAATCTGCTACTTTTTGGCACGACAATTTACCCCGGATATTTCAATGTGGAAACGTCACAATGACACTGCTCCTTAAATCATTTCCTTTTTTCCCCATATATGTGTACTAATTAAACTAAGGGGTCAATATTTTAAGCTTTTTGGAAACTCTATATTTATGCTCTAAACCAGAGCACAGACAAAGATAAAAGCTCATGCAAGAGCAAAAAGCATTCCCCCCCCCCAGTGCTACATAGGACCTACAAAATATTGATGAAGTGCCCTATTGAGGTGGAGATCTCATTAATTATTTGATCTACTGGAAAATAAAGAAGACCAGGGTAAAATGAGTGCCCCGACTAATACCATGATGTACCATCTTGAGGCATAAGATCTTTTTAATGTATTCACCACGGCTCCAGCTGAAAGGGGGGAAAAGGGGAGCTGAATGGATCCATTAAATTAATTGAAGCAAGCCTTGACAAGAGATAAAACATCCTCTGGCCCACATCTCTTTGGCTTTATAGTAAACAACCAATGATCCATACACAAAAAATAAAAGCAGAAGACAGGCTGTACAGAGACTTCAAGGCCATGGAGTATGACAGAGACAGGGGTGAAAGGATCTTCAAGAGGCCCCTCTCTCTTCCATGCAACCCTGCATAAGTATTCAACCTGTATTCCATTCATTGTGCTTCCACTTAGTGATTTTGATGTTGGTAATATCGAGTTTGGCTCCTGTGGTTTGGCTCCTGTTTGCTGATATCAGAGGGTACTCTACAGCAAATATCGGAGGCCCGTCTCGTCTATTTAATCAAAGAAATTTTAAATTAGGTAAAACATAAAATGAAAAAGTTCTTGGATAGCTACATCCAGTGGCTCATTCATCTTTTCAAATTATTTGATTTAAATAAAATGTGTTTGTTTGTTTATAATATACATATAACCAGACATGCTCTAATAATTCTTAATAACAAAAAAATCACACACACACCTGTGTGTTTTAATATTTATAAATACATATAATATATATATATATATATATATATATATATATATACAATTATTATATATCGTATATATAATTATGTATAACATTTATACATTGTTGTGCGTATTTCTGTTTAGAGGACTGTAAATATCATTCATATTCACTATACTATTATTATTCATTTATATTTATATACATTCACGATGTTGTTTATGCTCCATCATTTTTGAACTGCAGTTTATATATATTACTTGAGTGACAACAGAGAACCATGTACCTCTTTAATAGGTGGTGAGTGGGGAGGTGGCTGCGTGAATATGAGGCCACCAGCACAGCGGTACTTAGATCCTCATTCTAAATTAAATGATCTTCAGCATATGGTGCCATTTCAGAAGCCAATAACAGTGTGTTATTTCCTTGTCTTCCTTTTGCATGTCTAGTTGAGTAGTGCTACCATAGTGCTACCATAGTGATTCTTTTTGTGTGAATCTTGTTATCAGATCATTTAAACATGTTGCTATTTAGCTGTCTGCACCAATGTCGGCAAGTGAAGATATTTTACATGTATGTCATATACCTATGGCGATTTCTGTATAAATAATGAAAATTAAATGAACCAATGAAAAAATTCACTTTGCACTGAAGCCATTAACTGATTCAATTTAGTTACTGGATTGACAGAAACATCCCATGTGTATGTAAATAAATAAATGACTGTATAAAGCAGTAAATATTGTACTCATTTGTACTGCATTAGTATTTACATTTTCTGCTTCTGATGGGTTTCTAATGTCACATACAGTATATACCATGTAATTAATACTTATAATTTCAATACTAGTAAATACTCAGGGAAAATTGTATAAAAGAATACTTGATGTGCTTTATGTTATATGGTGAAAGGTCTTTAAAGGAATGGATATTTCATTTGCTGGGAAACTCTCCAAACCGTTGATAAAATAAAATTGCTGCCAAGCCCATTTACTGGCCTGTGTTGAACTACATGCTGACTAGTAGTGTTTGAAGTTTGAAAAAAGTATATGTAATGGTGTCTAGGGTGGACTGGGGGAGTGGATTACTTTTTAAGATAAGCGACATTTTGCAGCAGCAAGCATACTGTTTGTCCAAATTGATAATGCTAAGAACTAAGCAGACACAAATGCTGTGGAAACCATGTTTGTGTATATGCTAAAGACTTATTCACAGCACCATGCAGCCACTGTTTCTGTAGACTATGAAAGTCAAAGCAATGAGAAGGACAAATGAATAAAGATTACTTTGACATTTGTGTACATAGTCTAAATTTGAAAATTGGAACATGATTATTCAGACTTACGGTATATTAGCCCTGAAGCATGATTTGTCTTTGTTGCCTAAGAAAGTGTGGCTTCGAAAATAATTACCGCAAAGCAATAAACAAATTATTAGCACTTACATTCTACCTATTTAACTATCTGACAGGCTATTTGGTTACTATGTTGGTAAAAAAAAATAAGAAAAAAGATCTCTCAAAGCAATTACATTTGGGCATACAAGTGATGAGTGATGTTTTACATTTGCCAATAGGAAATCCTCAGTAATATGGTTCAGAATGCCCAGAACAAATACTATTTTTGTATGTTTTGCATGAGATATTATGAACATCTTTAACAATTTATTAGACATAAGAAGATTCC
Organism: Petrocephalus schoutedeni; assembly: GCA_026780765.1. Classification (NCBI taxonomy): domain Eukaryota; kingdom Metazoa; phylum Chordata; class Actinopteri; order Osteoglossiformes; family Mormyridae; genus Petrocephalus; species Petrocephalus schoutedeni. Next base: position 11,373,307 of record JAODKL010000118.1, on the reverse strand, counting down.
CCAAATAATTATATTTTACAATAGCTTTATACATTGTGTGGTAGACCCAATGAACTATTCCTAAACTGGTGTCTAGCAAGGTCAGACTGAATTTATTCAATCAATTTATTTAGACTGAATTTTGAAGTTTATCTTCCATGTACCCGGAAGATTGTGAAACTGGTTTTCACACAATTTTGTCTCATGCATAGAGAACATATGGCTGAGATGACGGAACTTGCATTTAATCCAGATTATTTGAGGTAATTTTATCCATCTAGGGTGCCTCACATCTCCATGACTGGGGGTTTGAATCCCACTTGTGTGTGTGCGCCAAAAGATTTTCATTTTGTTTGGTTAATTCTGGTTAAGGTTAGGGCTGGGTAGGGGTTAATGATATCATTGCTGTACCCTGTGCTACCTAGGATAAGTGACTGGGGATAAGTATTTGGAAGAAAGAAGTCTCCCAAACATTTATATATACGCAGGGATAAAGTTATTTATATCAGTTATGGGTAAAAAAATGTGCTTTCATTAAATTGCAAAAGCATGCCGTGCTATTGATACAGATGCAACACAGCGCCTTGATTATAACAATAGAAATAGATGTGTACTAAATGATTAAAATTGTGACTGCCTAAGTGAGCAAAAAGAAACAACTATGTGCCTTGATCATTTTGGACAGTTATTTTTTTTATCTGATGTTTTACGCCTCTTTAACATCTCCTGAAGATGAAAGTGTGAATGTATTGGCTGCCTACAGCCTCTAACAGGACAGTGAATGCTGGCATTGTGTCCCTGCCAGCATTCTTAGCGGCTTTGCGTACAGCGGGTGTAATCTGATTGATGGTAAATATTACCTTCATAACAGTTTTATAGACAGAGCTGGCACCAAGGCACTGAGGTGTTGCATTTGTTTGATTTGGCCCCAGATCACTAAGATGAATACATATCTAGGAGACTGGTAGTACAGGTACCAAAAAGGATCATTCTGCTGCCTTTATCCATACAAATTTCATGTTTTAATGTCTGTTGAAATGCATCGTCTGTTATTCTTAACAATAATATGTGCTGCTAAACATGATTAAGTATTAGTAGGGTTTTTTGTGCATTTTACTTCAAAAAAATATCACTTTTTAAATTAAAACATCCCTCCATCCAATTTTGAACCACTTACCTAGTGCAGGATCATGCAGAGCCTGGAATTTACCCCAGGAAACACAGGGTACAAGGCAGCATCAGACTGGAAATTAAATCTTGCAAATAGGTATGAGACTAAACAGAATAGTGACCCAGAATAGCAGATTGAAGGTGCGTGGAGAACCTTGATAGTTCTGCAGGCCATATGCATGGAAATGTCTTGTCTTGCATAGCATGCATACTTAGTAAAATGAATACCTAACACAGCAAAGGTTTATTATCATTAGTGATACCCTTATAAGGACATTTCTGGCTGATTATTGGGGTTTCTGTTTAAATAAGTTTTAAGGGACACTTAACCCAATTAAATAAAAAAATGATACAATTTAAAAATTAATTAAATAACAACATTGTATTGTAATTTTGTCTGGGTATCTAATCCAAACTCATCCCACATTCAACAATCTATACAATTTCTAGAAGTACTGGATAGATCACCTGATGTAGAACTCAGTAAATGTGTTACGTGAATTTTGTGAGTCATACTGTAATATGTAGGGCTGAAAGTATGCTTATTACACATTCCACTTATTTAACTATTTTGAGAATATTTCCCACCCAATTAGGTGGTTACTTGTATTCCTTTGTGTATGTTTTAATGTCTATGTTTGAAAATTGTCTGTGTTTGTCATTTATATAATTTGCACTGATCAGCCATAACATTAAAGTGAAAGTGAATAACATTGACATTGTAACTCGTTACAATGACTCCTGTCAATGGTGCCATTACACATTAGGCAAGGGAACAACCACTTCTTGAAGTTGATGCGTTGGATGGGAAAATGTGCAAATGTAAGGATGTGAGCAACTCAGGGCCAGATTGTGATGGTTAGATGACTAAGTCAGAGCATCTCCAAAATGTCAGGTCTTGTGGGGTGTTCCTGGTATGCAGTGATCAGTATCTACCAAAAGTCGGTAACCAGTGGACTAGTGATGAGGACATGGGTGACCAAGGCTCATTGATATGCATAGGGAGTGAAGGTTAGCCTGTCTGGTCCCATCCCATGTCAGAGGTACTGTACCAAAAATTGCTTAGAAGGTTAATGCTGGTTATGATACAAAGGTGACAGAACACACAGTGCAGCTGTGTAAGGGGCTGCGTAGCAGCAAACTGGTCAGAGTAACCATGTGGACCCCTGTCCATTGTTGACAGCACCTACAATGGACATGTGAGAGTCAAAACTGCACCGTGGAACGGGAGAAGGTAGCCTGTACTGATGAGCCTTGTGGATGTGGATGGCCGAGTGTGTGTGCAATGTTTACTTGGGGAAGAAAAGGTACCAGGATACACTATGGGAAGAAGGCAAGCCGGCATAGACAGGGTGATGCACTGGGCAATGTTCTGCTGGGAAACCTTGGGTCCTGGCATTCATGATACTTTGCCACGGACCACCCATTTAAACATTGTTGTAGACCAAGTACACCCCTTCATGCTACCATCACTTGGCATACAAATAAACATATAATCCTGTCCACACTTTAAATATTCTGTGTGATACAATCGGTACATCTCTAATAATGAAATGTAAATGGTAACAAAAATGCTTAAGGCATTTTCAACAAGTATATACTGTAGTTTAATTCCAGATGATACACAATATTATAAAGCAGCTGTATGTTATTAGGTGTAAGTATATTAATTGCTATAGATGTTATATTAATTTCCTTTTATATAAAGCCAAGTAGAGTGTCTCTCTTTTCTGTAGAGCTCAGCTCAATTACTGTATTTGCATAACTAAAGCTGTTCGATAGGCCGTGCTTGACACGGTTCTTTCATTCCCTGCAGTAAATGATATTAAGACACCTTTACAATGGGTTTGAGCAATTTCCATGAACACACAAAGAAATTATTTCCCGTATCCCCAAAGCATCATGGAATGCCATGGAAGACCCAAAATAACGTGCTTGAAGATGGAATTATATTGCAAAATAATTCACCTTCATAGTGTACACTTAGCAGCCCTAAAGTAACTCAAGAATATTGTGGTGAATCAATAGTGGAATAATCGAATACATTGTGTGATTCTTCGGGTACCTCATCCAAACTGGTGTTTTAGGAAAAACTCTTAAAATGGATAAATAGCCTATAAAGAGATGGGATAGCAATAAATGTTGTTCTAAGGGTGGAGACTAAGTAGTTCATATATCCCTGCTAAGTGATCTGGGAAAAGCACCGCATTTCTTGTGGAGTCTGCACCATCAGTCAGGCCCTCGCATTAAGCACATTACCTCATCAGCCTTTTTGGGTGTATCATAATATATCATTAGCCCAGATGTACGATGGGACTGTATTACACCTCCAGAAACAGCGCCTCCAAGGCGCCAATAATGTGGATTGACGGGGTCCAATCCATGCTTGTGAAACTAAACCTGTTTTTTCAAGGTTATGGTCTTGAAGGTCATCCAGCTGAGCTGAAAGGGGTCTTTTGTACAAACGACAAAAAAATGAGCTCTGCGTAAGGTGTCTGGTTTATACCTGACTATAACGTTAGCAACATCATTTTAGCAGCGTAAGATTATATAGAATAAAATTCTATGCTTCATATTAAGTTGATGATGATGTGTAAACAATGCTTATGTTCGGCTGAAGTTTTGTTAATTTTGGTATTTTGTAAATTTTGTGTTTGTGGATTGTTTTAAAAGGGATTTCTCAAACCTGTTCAGTGTATGTGTGTTTGCAGGTTCTCCGCATGTTGGGGATAAATGCAGATGTAGTTTGGTGCAATGGAGCCCCTAAAACAGTGTGTGCATACACTCAGATGGACTGACATCCTGACCAGGGTGTTCTGCTGCCTTGTGCCCTGTGCTCCTTGTATAGGCCCCAGAACCTTGTATGACCCTGTACTGGATGATGGGATGGAAGCTGGATGGGCAACTACTAATGAAAAAATACAATTTCTGTTTTATAGATAATGCTCAAAGTGCAAAGGCTTGGAGGTAAACTTCAAGTACATATACCACATGGCACAAACTTACTAAAGCAGTGGTTCTCTAGAGAAATGACTCAGTGACTCTAGAGTTGGTAATCTTTAGTAAATTCCTGCATACCACACAAGAGATTTGAGCTTATCACCGTAAAGTTTGTTTTCATAACTTGGATAATATTTTTCAACATTCATAATGGAACGTTTTATCCTCTACACAGCCTTTGAAATATAAGTGATAACACTATTTAAACAGCAGATTTTCTGATAATGCTTATGCAACTGTCATGAAAAACACACTGAATTATGAATGACATTAATACAACATATCTGTAATATCCACAGTCTAGCACAACAGAGAACAATCCCCTTTTCTTAATCGATTGCGTCATCTCATTAAAGCGTGTATTATCTCTGTTTGCTCTTGCTGTGGAGGCTGAGAGCGTTTTCTTTGGCCGTTCCTATTCAGTCTTTCTTCACTTCCTGCCTGTGTAGCTGTTGCTTCTTTTATTATGATGTGGATCAGCCAAAGAATACCAGTTCATTTAAAGTGCAGCACTATACTTATTCTTTCTGTGTGCTTTTCAGAGTGTGAATTTGAATGAAGATGTTTACCAATGCATGTATGTCTATGTGAACAATGCAAATATACAAAGTATTTAGGTGGTTATTAATTACTTTATATATTAACTTCATCTCTGGAGAAGGATTGGTTTTAAGAATTGTTTTACGTGAGCAAGAAAGTTATTGGTTTAACAAACAAGCAAGCATTTCTTGACATGTTATTATTTGCTGTCATTGAGTAGCTTACTGTATCTTATCTTGATATCTGTACTCCAAGGTTTGCATGCCAGTATGGTCTGCCAGTTCAGACAATGTATGGCAGGAGTGTGGTTGTAGTGACTTGAACTTGAATCAAACTGCTGTTGAGCAATGCTAGTATT
>JAODKL010000118.1:11272779-11286790 GCA_026780765.1 Petrocephalus schoutedeni | reverse complement strand
AAGCTAAAAGCCTGGGTTCCTTTAAATCGGAGCTAGATAAGATTTTAACAACTCTGAGCTATTAGTTAAGTTCTCCCGAAACGAGCTTGATGGGCCGAATGGCCTCCTCTCGTTTGTAAATTTCTTATGTTCTTATGTTCTTAAAAATTATACATTGAAACGATCATTTTGATCATTTCACATTAGGCAAACCAGCAACAATAACTGAGTATTAGGGTATTGTTACATTCCGGTATCTGCACTGGAAAACCTGATTGTCCTGAGACATCAGGCTAGCCGTTTTTGTGATCCCTGGGAAACCCACCTCAGGATACCATTCCCCGCCATATACTACATAACTTAAGAAATGTCTGTACCTGTAAAGTGCAATAAAATTGATTGGTACATGCAAAAACACAATGCAGTGCAGCATATATATAGGCTACCATGTGTTCTAATTATTCTAGCATCTGTCATATCCTGTTCAATAAAGCACTTTAGTTGTTTAGTTGTTGAAAAGCACTGTACAACTATAACATTCATTCACTGATTCATATCTGGTAAATAAGAGTAAATGACTGGGGTCACCAATACACTGACTGTATTTATTTTTGCAGTACAGTATTCCGTCTTAGTATTCTGCCTTCCAGTTCGGTCTCAGTTCTAATGTTCTCGTCACGTGTTTTAACTGTCTTGTGTATTGGAATTATGAGGTCAGATACCAGACTATGTGGAGAGATTCCTGCTCCTGCTCCTACCTTCACAATGCAGCCTCATTTCATCCAGGAGCTCGTCATTGTTTCATAGAGTCACTGCCAGGTACAGTGCTGCTTTTGTTCCGGTCATTCACTAGCAGAATATCATTGTGGAGCCAGTGCTGAGTGGTAGTCTTCAAGGGCTTTTGTCTCCCTCTTGCCCCCTTTTCGACTGTCTGCTACATCAGAGAATAGATGAGGACGTTTAAAGTTGGAACTCCTTTTCAGCTGACCGGACAGGATAGGTGGATTCTCCCGTGAGTTACTGCTGAGGTCTGCGGCCTGGTATCACAAGCGTTCTTGTCAGTGATAAGTCTTTTTTTACTGTTTACGTGATAAGCAGCTATGTTTTTCTTTTTCTTATTTGAGAATACAGGGAGCTGAAATGCAGGTCCATGGTTTGTGAGTGTCTGCTAGTGGGAGGTTGTCACAACTGTCCGGCTGAATAAAGTGAAGGTGTTCAGCCAGAAGGTTTCAAAACGCTGGTGCATCAGATTGAAATTATTGACTCTAATACCCTCAAATGCTTGCAACACAGTTTGAGATGATCCCATTCATTCTGGACACAAAACATCAATATGACATCCAGTTTATTGATAGTGCATTGGGTCAACCTCAATGCATTTAACCTTCCATCCATCCATCCATCCAGCCATCCATCTATCTTCCAACTTTTTCTCCTGTATAGTTATAGGGAATCCAGACAGTTCCCCCCATCAACCACCCATGCTCTAAGTTGGTTCAGTGTTCTTTCCCCAGGGGTCTGTAGCCAAAAATCAAAACAAACAGTCAGACGTTATTACTGAGCTGCTCAGGAGAAATTTCATGGGGCAGGTAATTAGTTGCATTGCAACCTAAATTCAGCATCTCTTTGTTGTTCTATTTTTTTCTCTGATGGATATCAGGCCAATAATTACATATTAACAAATATGTGTTTTATAAAAAGGTTACAACTACTTTTAAATTATTAAAATGGTTAAAGCAAAACAATTGATCTGGTATAAAAATGCAGATATACCTCTATGTTAGTAAACAACTAAAATGTGTTGTTAGATTTTATCTGATTCTTTTCCATTTTTTGATAGTAGATCACTGAATGCATTTATTGATTGTCGAATAACATTGAAATATGACTCATAATACATTGTCTAAGTAACTATACACGCTTCTGAGTTATTCCCAGCTATGAAAGAACTTATTTGCAATTTATATTAAATACTTAATATAAGGTGTCAGTGTTAGGAGATAGAGAACAAAAAGAGATTAAAAATAAGTTTTGATTGTGATTGCTATAAATACATAAATCCATAGGTCTATGGATTCGTAATCAGTAGGCCACTGGTTCAAATCACTGGAGGCTCTCTGTTGGTGTATCCTCCAGCAAGGTCCTAATGTGAATTGCTCCAGTATTATAACCAGCTAGATAGTTAAAAAGTGAGTGAATGTATTGCAGAAATAGGAATCTGTGCTAATTCAGAGATGCTGTTTGTAGCCATGCTTTGTTGTTAAGGAACAACTGAGTTGTGGTGCTTTAGATACGGCTTAATAAACCACTATAACTCTGGAACAGCTTTTGATATATGCTAATTTCACCACCATGGTAAAAAACCACAACAATCAGACTGTCGTCTCGCTTTGAATTAAGCATAACAATGCCATTCCTGGATGAGATAGCTTGATGCAGTGCAACCTTGATGTGATATCTGTGAATAGCAGTTCAGATACAAGGTTTTACCCAATGTTCATGAAGACATTTTCCCCCAGTTTATTCCATTTGTTTCTTGTTTACTGTCTGTTTTCTGTTATAGGAGAATGAGCATTATTACATTTTATTTGCTTTCTCATAAATAGGAAAAAGATATTTTTTTTTCCTTTTTACAGCATTTGCGGATCCTATGTAAACAGAATAGCCTTATGAATAACCATTTTTTCTGTATTTAAAAGAATAAATATACTAATGGCATTAACAATTATTTAAAGTAAATTTTGTACATAAGTAAGCTACTAAACCAATGCAAATACGCAGTATAGCTATAATACGATTGTGTCAGGGGGCCCTGTTTTGCTAGTATCCTACCAGCGCATTGCTCATTTTCACGCCAAGCACCCACGTTTTCAAAATAACAAATGGCTTTGCACAGTTTTGTAAATGAAGTCTGGCTGGGTGCATTGTCGGTAGAGATCACATCTATCCGGGTGAAATTTTGCTGGTGTAAAGTCTGTCTTTTTCTGCCATCAAAACAGCGCAGTGGATTTGGACACGCCCATAAATGTCGCGTTAGATTGTCAAAACAGAGCTCAGGACTTTAACTGAAAACTATCAATTAGCCAAAAGCAGACATCACTAGGCGTTATGTCTGTTAAGTCTGTTCTGAGAAATGTAGGTAAAAAAGGTGAAGGTTTCTGGCCAAATGCTAAACATGAGCTTGGCCTCAGACCTTGAGTAGCAGCTGTCTATGACTGACATCACCTAGGCTGCAGGATGGTACAGACTGCAATATGCTCCAATATACTGTGTGTCAGAACTATTCTGAAAGTTAGGGTCAAAATTAACATATCAAGGACAATACCAGATTGTGTGATATACAATAACCCATAGGTTCCTCTATAATGATGGTACTTCACTGATTCCCATGGGATAATTGCTTTCTGCCTACCCTACCTTGCTTTCCATGACAAATAGACACATGTATAGGTGAGAGAAAGTTTGGGATTGAAGGGCAGCCACCAGTAGCAGCACCCATGGAGCTGCAGGTTAAGGGCCCACGGACATGTGACTGTTCTGCCAAAGCCGCGCTCAAACCTGCAACCAGAGGTCTGAGGTTTAACCTGCTGAGCCACATGCTGTATTTCTGGCATATTGTAAATATGAACTTATATTTTAATCATTATCCATTCCAATTTTCAAAATATGCACGATGCATAATCACATACAAATCCTAGAGATGAATTGTAACATTTATAAGATATGCATGCTCATAATCACAAAAAATAGCATTCAGTCAGGAAAATTTCAGTTATTGAAGCACCTGCAGTTCTCTGTGTGTAGATGTGCCCTATATTTCAGAAAGTTTAGTAAGTTAACATTACACCAATCTCTTAATTGCTGTTTGATGGAATTATACAGAAGGGGGAAAAGAAACTGATACGTTCATATATTTATTTAAAAAGGCGGCCTATTGCTGTGCAGGAAGTCATCATAAAGGAATAAGGAATACGTTCAGAGCTCATCTTACAGATACAGTCTGAGAAATACTTAGTATGGTTTGAAACATATGAGTAAATGAGCTAAAATAGTATCCGTATGTCAAAAGGAAATGCAATATGCTTGTGATGCAATTAAGGGGTGTCTGTATTGTTAATGTAAGTCTTCCGTATAACTGTAGTGAACTTCGGTCATTTTTTTCCCACTCTAGTGTAATTGCACAGGACATGCAAAATTGTATCAACTCAGTGAAAGACAGTCCCTGCAAGCCTTTCTTGGGCCACATATTGAATTGACATGGTTTATCCTTGATAAAGTGCACCTGAATTTTGTCTTTAAATTATACGCAAGCGAATGTGATCATTAATAATTCCATGTTTGCTTAAAATGAGGTGGAGGCTATGATATTTAGATACATTTGTGTTCAGACTAATACATAATGGGCAAAGTGAGAAATTTACAAATGGATTCCATGTGTCCCTGATAGTGATTAATCAATGTCATCTTTACAGTCAGGTCACAAACGCCATGGAGATGATTTGTTGGAACGGAAGTCGTCCTGCTTTATTCCAGAAACTACATTTATCATTGTGATGGTGAGTTGAGCAGAGATGAAGACAGATGAGAGAGGAACCCACTGCTGTTTGATGGTATATTGTCATTTTGCCATATGTATGCCTCTTTTTTGGGACTTTGTTGCTAAAAATTGCTAATAACAGATTATAAACTAAGCATTCTGTTTTCAGGGGCATTGCAAAGTGCAGTGCTGTAAATGTTGTTTGTATCCCAAATGTAAACATAGATCTTTGGTAAAGTCAGAGAATCCCAGGCAGCAGCACTGCCCACTGGACACGTGGCATGTAGATACGCTCGCGTTCTTTCGGCTGATCTAGCCGATGTAAAATGTCACACTGGAACATAAACAGATGATACAATGTAACAATAAGCCACTGGGCAGGGCTCCTAAGGACTGTGTCCCGAAGAAGCCTATACATGAGGTTATTCTAGCAGGCACTCGTACCTGTAGCTCATCTGCACTGCCACTTCCCTATTAGAATGCCCAGTGTCATGAACATAAATGCATTTTAAACATGTAACATGCTCATTTCAATATGTGCTAAATAAGGGAATCGGTGGTTTTACTATTTTTGTTTAATTTTTGTTTTCTACTACAGTTATGTTATACATGTTTTTATAGACATATCTCCTAAAGCATCATAAAAATGTTTGAAATTATGTGCATAATGCACTGCTGTTATATTATGAAATGAAAATAATTTCCCCCAAATTATTCGTAAATATCGTAATAAATACAGAATGTCTCTGCCAACTGAGTTTGCTTTAATTTTGACGAATGTTGTTATTATTGATATTAATTATTTCAGAGGCTGCACGAGCGGCAGCCGACAGAAAGCTGATGATCACGCTTCTTTAATAAGAGCATTTCAGAGGAATACCACGCCGTCGGCCTATCGCCAAGAAGAAAAGGCAATCCTTACTGTATTTACTGCTTAATGAGAAAACCCACCTGATTTGTACAAATGGGATACGGACTTAAGGACTACTTCCAGTAACCTTAAACATACTTGGAGACCTTTTAGAATCCATTTAAAATTGAGCCCCCTGGTTTTCGTAAGGAAGTGGTAGCAAACATTTAACTCCTTATTTAATTCTTAATTTCTCCGCGATTGGTGTTACGGCTTTCAAAGGCTAACGCGGCACTAAGTCTTTAAGAATATGAGATTACTGATGAAAACTGCTGTATAATATTATTCAAATGTGAATTTCTTTTGTAATGATCGAACATGAAGAGATGTCACTAAGACATCGCTTATAGCCTCTATATAGGCCTATACACTGGGCGTAGAAACCGGGGGGCGTGCACTCCCATTAACATTTAATTTGGAATCATTCACCCCCCAACTCCTCCATAAATAGACCTTTTATTTAAATTAGTTTAAGTTGTGTTCCCCAAAAATAAACTCTCCCCTTCGCCGTTGCAAGCGCATCGTATACTGTTGGTCTGTAACAAATAATAATATAGTTATTAGGCCTTTAATGCCTATGTTGTTGCTACAAATTAAAGAAAATGACAAAGTGGGTGTAAATCTGCATTATTTGTTATTCAGTATAATTATTATACTGGACAAATGTAAAAACTGCAAAACGACCGCACATTTTAGGCCTAACATAAGCGACGCTACGAAAGGTTTTCCTAATTGACTTACGCCTACGATATTACTTAATTTTGTTTTTAATTTGTCGAAAGACTATTAGTGTTCACGCTCATTCCCATGTCCTGTGCGGAAGTGTCCGTTTTCATAGTTTAAATAATATTCGCTTTTAACGAATAAGAATAACGTTCACGAATGATTTAATATTCACAGCGGACATGAATCCAGCGAAACTGTTGGCAAGCGCATTACATTTGGTTGTAAATGCACCATGTTTTTTCACAAATGTATAGTCTAAATTAAACGTTTTTTTATGAAAACATACATAGGCGACCAGTCATTCACCGATCTACAAACCTAAACAATAAATTTTTGATATCCCTAATATCAATTAAGGATAAATGGCACAATAATTGTTAACATTATTATTATTATTATTATCATCATCATCATTATTATGAGTAATAGTAGCAGGCTAGCGGTATAGTAGGACGCCTATTCCTACACAGAACCTTCTTTACATAATTTCTCAGTAAAGACAGGACACATTAAGCCCGATAGATTCAAAGAGCATTATTACAAAATAAATTCAATATAGATTCAAAGACAAATGTACAATATTTTCTCTTTACTTCAACAAACAGATATACATGAAAAGTGGCACGTCTTTCGACAATAAATAATAAATTATATTTTTTGTAGAACAAGAACGGAAAAAAAAACATTTTCCAAAGCTAATAACGGGTTTCTTTTCAATCAGTAACTATACACATCTTTGGGAAAAGGTTCTTGGACAGACACAAACTCACACACAACATTCCCACGAAGCTTGTGGTAAAATAGAGGTATACCGTGTTGCAATGTTAGTACTTGAGCTCTTACGGAGATCTTCAAAAAGTCGAATAAGCAGTACATCTTCAGTCCCCATTAAGTCGTTAATTTTGTGTTTAAATTCTCGTGAAACATTTCATGAAATCGGGGCTGTCGAGTCCTCGTGTCAGTCAAAGTGAAGTTAAACGCAGTCCGCAATGCCTCATTCTGAAAACATATTAAACGCTTTTCTCCGGTGTCATTTCTTTCCAAGACAGCGCACCCGATTATTCTTTAGGTCCACCGCTTTGCTAAAATACTGCATCGTTTTACTCATTGCATCGCTTTATTTATTTTGGCCGAGCTGTTACCAAACTCATCTCCAACAGGCAGCACCGTTTTCGTATGAAACTAAATCTGAAAAATTTATATCATGGATATCTTCACAGATGTTACGCGTGGAATACTTTTGAAATCTGCGTAGAAGCACATATTTTTCTTCTAAGTAATTCCCATGATTGTCTTCACAGTGTACAAACACAGCCTGGGGTTATATAAATAAGGAGGCTTCGTGCAGATGAGAGGAGGGTACATTTCAAATGAAGGGGCCAGTGCAGACTCTTCGGTTGTATTCTTGTTTCCTTTTATTCGTGGTATGCGTCCCAATCACGCCTCTATAGGACTCGACACCATGCTGTTTGGCGTGTCTGGTAGTTGAGAGGACATTGATGCAACTTCACTCCCAGTTGAATTTGAACCCGGTCCTCCTTCTGAAAAATTTACCTGACAAGTAAATAAAGTACCAATTAATAGCTTCCGGGGGGGGTTGTCTGAATTCCTTTATCAGTAAGCATATCCATTTATATTCTCGCTAAATAAGTCATGAAAAAAACATTGTGCAATAGTCTATACTTAATTCACTTCAGCATTAATATGTAGGTTAGGGGCAGTTACCTGTACATAGAGAGCCAGTGTCAGCAATGTCTGCTGCATCAAGGATATAACTAAAGATTTATGCAATTCTTTTTTTTTAACTTATTTTATTTATAATTTATTTATTCATAAAGCAGAATAAAAAAGAACATGCTACCTGCGCCAGTGCCGGGTGGCAGTGCGCACAGAGCCGGCTTTGTGCTGGACATTGGCACTCACCAGTTGCTGAAATGCAGGCTGGTCTATGTCACTCTGCAGTGCGAAGTCACTCAGGACTTTCCAAGGTGCCTGGTAACTCTGCACCTCTACTGGGTTTGCCTGCAGGCCGCCGTCGTGCCGCTCTGGGCTGGCGGCCACCATGGGGGTCCCTGTCATACCCTGGATATTCTGACCATGATGCCAAACATGCTAATTAGTGCCTGTATATTTCACATGCTAATAGCTATTTTTTTTTTCTTCTGCATTATATTGTCATAGCAGCACTCTTAAGAAACGGTGAATGTAAAAACTCAAGACGTTTAACAGTAAAGCCATCCTGAAGAGGAGGAAGCATCCAAAATGCAGTAACATCACACATACAAGGAAGTATTTTTTTCTTAATTTTGCTTTACTATTAAATAGATCCAATATTATATAGCTATACAGCTTCCATATGTTACCTAGTTTCTTAATATCAAAAACTGAAGACACAATATCTAGTCAGGGTGCCAAAATTAAATGTATGCTGTTAAGATTCATTGCATAAGTAGACGGACAAAATATTTCAGCTGCAGGTTATTCAAAACAATACGTTATTTTTGCTAGTGAACTAATGTAGACAACATTTAAATTTAGATGCTCCAGGTGGTACGTTCCTTTTGCCGCTCTGAGATTTCCGCTAACCAGTAGCCGATCGAGCAAAACAACGTGCAGGATATTCACCGTTTTATCGTTGGGCTGCTGTTGCTGAAGTTGTTTCATCAGAATACTCCTTTTCTTGTCCTTGCACCGTTTGTTTTGAAACCAAACCCGGATGACTCGAGGACTCAGGCCCGTCATTTCCACCAGCTGCTCCTTCATGAGGGCGTCTGGTCGCGGGTTTGCATTGTAGCAAGTTCTCAGAGTGTGTAGCTGCTTCTCGTTGAGGACCGTCCTGACCCGTGTCGTTTTCTCCGGCTGCTTGTGGACGTGCGGTCGGAGTGCGGGCTGTCTGGCAGATACAGGTTCTGCTGTGATAGAGGACACGGTAGACCAGTAAACAAAATAACTCACCAGACAACCTGTGGGCTTACCATAAAACGCGGGCTCTTGACTCACTTCTGAAGAGGAGATGATTTTATGACCACAGCTTTACTCACCAGAGTAAATAATCCAGTGAATATAACGGTTATTGTCATGGTAAAACTAAAAGCGACAGTTGTGTACACTGCCTGAACACTAAACACTGCTTGTTTGAAATGCAGATCTTTTAAAATGTCAAGGTATGTCAAAATATCTAAGAGACAATATTGGGACATTTAATGCTGATGCACTTTTTAGTCACTGTCCCAGCCACTTCAAATAACTTTAAAATAAAATTTGTAAGGATGTTCACATATGATAAGTTATTCACTGTTTATCTTTCATCGCTAGACATCACATTAGATACTGAGTATTTGTGACCAGTACAGTTGGATGTCTCAAAAGATCTATTTAGTCTGTACAAATCAGTAGACGGTTGCTGATGTTAGTAAAAGGTGCATTTTCAACCAGAGAAACGATGTATGCTACAGTTTCTAGAAGATGATGTTCGGTGGCGTAATTTCTGCCGTTTTTAATTAAAACCATTCCAGTTTAAGAGTTTAGCGTAGGTTTGAATATTCTGAAAAGCATTCGATTAAAAGGTTGCTGTAGTTTTAAATTAAGTAAATAAAGCAAATAAATAAACCGACGCATATTACTGAACTCCCAAAAATAGTCATTTAATATTCGGAAATAACATAACAGTTGCCAATTAGTGTCTGATTATCAAATAAATGAACTTTTCTTTTCTTAATAAATGTATTTCGGAGAAGTTCTTCATGCTATTGACCTATTTTGGATTCATTCTACGCCATTCATTCATTCTATTTTGACCTATTCAGCTGGTTACTTTCTTCAACTGTACGTACTTTATATCGCTATATGTATTTTACCATCAAAGTTAAGAAAAAATAAAGAAACATAATCACAGCAACCACTTCAAAAATAAATGTAAGAAATGAATTTGAAAATGCTGGAAAATGCCAACCTACCTGCCATCTGTAACGGTCTTGCCGGGTGTAAAGGACTAAGGGGGTCAGCAGCCCCCGCTGTTGCCCGTTCCACAACGTTGTGGTCGGCCCTACAGAAGAGGCCATCCTCTCTCAGAGCAAACTCGTCCCCGGGGATAAGCTGCCGGCTGCAGGCCACACACCGAAAACACTCGATATGATACACCTTGGTGCGCGCTCTCATAACAAAATCATTCTTGCTGAACCCTATGTTGCATTTTGCGCACTTTATCCCGTATAACCTAGAATAATGAAAAACATATAATAATAATAATTAAAAATCGCGTTACACTGTCCCCCACCAAGAAATATTATTGTAAAGGGGAAAAAAAGTCTTCAAATTTTAATAATGCAGCAGTGACAAATAAAAATATATCCAGTTAGTTTAAAATATACATTTTATGCGTGTTTTTTTTCTCCAAATATCCTTCTACAAATAACACTCCGTATGAGAGTAAAAGGAAATAAATGTATAATATATAATATAGACTACGCTACACTATGCTAAGTACAAGTATGATACTACCGGCAACGAATGTGCTCTACATATGCAATCAGCTATTCTAATTATATAAATATACATTGCATGTTTGAAATGCAGGTCTTTTAAAATGTTAAATTAAGCGTAATACAATGTGTTAGACGCAGTTAGGCATGCTCTCTCCGCATTGAACGATGTTGTTGCACTTCAAAGAGTGTATCTGATTCGTAAATAATGTATTGTGTAGTTAATGGACTGAACGTGAGTCACGTTTCTGTCAAATATCATTAATCTAAATTTTAAGTGACGACATTACAAGAAATGTGTAATGCCATAGTATGGAATGATCCTAATAACGCAACATAAAATCTTTCGCGTGTGCAACCTCACAAATAAATCGTCATTACTCAGTAATAATAGAAACATATGTTTACACTCTGATAAAACTGTTGAACAGAACATAAACATAATTGGCAAATGAAAGCCGATGTCAATTAATAGCTTGTAATATGAATATTTGTCAGAGCTGGACGTGTAATCGGTAAAACGGCACCACTGCAGTAGCAATAAATTTGGCAAGAGAGAAGCCAGGACAATATAATCTAACACAAACTGTATAACATTTTGTGTTCAGTTTTAATTTTTATTATAATTAGTATATTATATATAAACGCACACAATAGGACACACTTCTTTAATTTCCAGTGAACATCAATTAGGCCTAATACATTTTATACGCCTCAGTAAAACAGGGAGCTAATCACAATGTATTTCTGTGTTTATTGATTATTTTCTTTCAGAATACGTATTCAAGTTATAATATTGAAACAAAGAAAATATTTGCGAGGGGTGAACTAGCTGTGATGCATGAACAAACATCAGTTACGTCAATAAAAGGATTCCGCTTATTCAACAATAAACCTACCTGATGTAGTCCCTTTTACAATAGGTTTTTCCGTCTCTGACAAAGCAGGTACACGATTCGTCCAAATACTGATTACATTCTGCGCATTTCAAACACGCTGCATGCCATTCCAGATCAGGAGAAACCCGAAGAATATACTGATCGTGAATCTGATTTCCGCATCCAACACACAGTGAAATCAGCCGTTTTTCTACGGACAAAGAAGCAACACATTACACTGTAAACTTTTCCACACTGCATGTTGAAATATTCTGGGATTATATTCTGGGGAAGCGCACTGCAGTCACATGTGTCATTTGTTTCCAAAGAAACAGAATAACTTATTCCTGCCCAAGTATCCTGGAAGTACGTGATAATAATGCCAATAGTTAAAAAGTTTTTAAATAGGCCTAAAATAATATTTTAAATAATTATTATTTTCAAACAACAGCAACAAGTACAACAGTAAAACAACAACAGCAGCAATAATAATATCACAATATTCTGAAGTTTCTGCACATCAATGTGAAACTCATCTTACTTTATTTACCCTTATGTCACGTTTAACACCAGCTTAAGATAAATTATAGAGCCAGGACGCAACAGAGAAACATTTCCATGCGCACTGTAGTTTCCGTTCTAATAACAGCGTGCATTATTCCTGGAAGTTCGATAAGGTTGTTATTTCCACAAATAAACAAAATCCTCTCCAGTGTAACAACGTGTACTTACTTTTCGGTGGATCCCCCATATCTCCCATGTCAAGATAGTAAGGTGGTGTTAGGTCCACTTTAGAAACGAAGTGCAACCGATTATGGCAGAAAATGATATTTCGCAATTGCGGCGAGGTCGTCCTCGACTGATACAAGCGGCACTGCGGGGATGCTCTGAAATCGTATTGTTCACGTTTAAAGTAAGGGGTGTGCGTGCGGCCGTGCCTATTCCCAATGCTGATGAGGCACCCGTGTTCTTATTACTCAAACTCTCTTCTCTTACTCTACTGAATCGCCATTGGTCTGACGTAGGGTGCGGAAACGTCACCTGCACGGAAAGCTGATTGGTTATGAAAGAGCCGTGCAGCTGTTCCTCTTATCGCATTACAACTCTTGAAGTCCTTTAGTGCGCTGTTTTTTCATTCTCCCTTGCAGGAGAATACTTTACGCCTTCTCTTTGATTTTTCTTGTGTGTTGTATGGTGCACGCCGCGTTGTATGTATTTCTTTCTGTCATTTATGCTTCGTAGGACCTCTGTTTAAGATATTTTTCTGTAGATGATATTATATTGTCTGCACTAATAACGGGATACGCATAGCATCTGTCGAAAGCTGTCGGAGCTGACTTTTTGAGTTGAGTTTGCGTAGAATTTACTTTTTCTTTTAAACAAAGCGTTTCCTTCTTATATCGCAGTATCTACAATGACATGTTAACTGGATTTAAAAACCGGTTGGATTTATGGATTTATGCACGTTCGTCAAGAAAAGTTTATCATGCAAAGGCATTATTGAAACGATTCCAATCTTGATTAAAATATGAATTTGTACTATGTATTATGTCGTCTCTGAACCATAAAATCAGCCATATTAATGGTCAGTTTATCCATAGCATTTGAATATTTAAATATTTTAATTAAAATTGCTTTTTAAAACGTGTAATTCAACATCACTAATATTATCAGTGGCTTACAGTTTTCGTTTGAAATAAGCTATATTATACTTCAAATCTCAAAAATCCCGTTTGCGATACAGAGCCTTCGTAGTTATATTGATCACTTACGGTGTCACTGAAAATACTTGTTGATTTTATTTTCCTACTTTTTGTATGGATATTAAATAAACTTTATATACATATTGACTTCAGTGTTGCAAAATAACTATGACACAGTGTGATTATAAGTAGTGCCATCTTTAGACGCTTTAGCTTTGTAAACCAAAGGGCAATTATACAAAACGTAATTGCAGATAATGACAACCCTAAATAGACAGTGTGGCACGTCGTATAATGTAAACCTGAAGTGAAGGGCAATTTGGCCTAATAGGCAAAACAGAGCACGTCCCAGTCGTTTTCAGGCTATTTTTAAGGAAACGAGTAAGTTCATATTTTAAAGTTCGCATGGTATCTTAAATAAGTTCCCAGTGATCTATTACTGCAAAACTATTTCCACTATATAATAATCAATGTAAAAACATGCAAAACATAGCTATATTGTGTACTACTAAAAAATAATTCAGGCAACTCATATTTGACAGCCAGCAATACAGCTTTTCTTCGAGTGTCTTATTGGGCACTAAAGCGCCCCCTTGCGTCCAAAATATTCGGGCATTAGCAAAATTTCATTCTCTACGTAAACAAAGGTGGAGCGGTGGATGCGTTTGTCTGAGCAGAAAATAATTACTGTTAGAGATGGTGGAAGAAGGTGCTATATAACCATCCATCCCATCCATTTTCCAACCCGCTTATCCTGTTCAGGGTCGCGGGGGGTCCGGAGCCTATCCCGGAAGCAA
>JAODKL010000118.1:11252355-11272679 GCA_026780765.1 Petrocephalus schoutedeni | reverse complement strand
GTGGGGGGAAACCGGAGTGTGCTATATAACATTCTCCAAAAAGTTAAACATTAGGTGTTGCCTTGCACCTTCAGAATTGTGGTTTGGAACAGTGTGTATGTGCCCTGTCATGGACTGGCATGTCATCCAGGGTGTACCCCACCCTCATAAGATGATGCTCCATAGGATGGGCTCTAGCCCACACACACACAAACAAAACATAATTTGCCTACATTTGTACTACATTGTACTATATTTACATGTGATTCATAGATCATACTGTATGTTCAGACATATAATTCAGTTATTCTTGTTCTTAATTTCTTCAAAAAATTTAAAACCTCGTTTGCATAGTACAGGTTTTAAGCAATGGAGCTCAACATTTAATATTTTAAGTTTATGGTGATGTTCTTGTTTTCCAATACACAGCTATAATAAATGGGGTTCCTCTGTAAACTGGGAGAAATGGTTTGAGAGATTGTTTTTTTGTTCCTTCAGCAAAACTCAGGAGATATTGTGTTATATGCTTGATAGAGCAGGAAAAAAAATGTGAGTAGAAGAGATGGTGAATGAAGACTCTGAAAAGAGGCTCTGAAAAATTATACACCGATCAGCCATAACATTAAAACCACCGACCTAACATTGTGTTGGTCCCCCTTGTGCCACCAAAACAACTTTGATCCATTGAGACATGGACTCCATATGACCTCTGAAGGTGTCATTTAGTATCTGGCACCAAGAGGTTAGCAGCAGGTCCTTTAAGTCCTGCACGTTGTGAGGTTGGGCCTCCGTGGGTCAGACTTCATTGTCCAGCACATCCTACAGATGCTCGATCTGAATGAGATTTGGAGAATTTGGAGGCCAAGTTAACACCTTGATCTCTTTTTCATTTTCCTCAAACCATTCAGGAACAATTTTTGTAGTTATCCTACTGAAAGAGGCCACTGCCATTGGGGAATTCCACTGTCACGTAGGGGTGTACGTGGTTGGCAACAATGTGCAGGTCTTGGTGCACATGCACCCGGCCATCCACATGATGTGACAGAAAATGTGACTCATCAGATCTGGGCACCTTCTTCCATTGCGCCATATTCCAGAGTTTCAGCAGTCAGCAGTGGTCAGTTTGGGCACTCTGACCGGTCTGCAGCTACACAGCATCATATGCAGTAAACTGCGATGCACCCTGTGTTCTGACACCTTTCCATCACAGCCAGCGTTCACTTTTTCAGCAATATCTGTCCTGTGGGATCAGACCAGACAGGCTAGCCTTTGCTTCCCTTGCACGCATTGATAAGCCTTGGGTGCCCATGACCCCATCGCCGGTTCACCAGTTGGCCACTTTTGGTAGGTGCTGACCACTGGATAGCTGGAACACCCCACAAGACCTGCTCTGACCCAGTCATCTAGCCATCACAATCTGGCCCTTGTCAAAGTCACTCACATCCTCATACTTGCCCATTTTTTCTGCCTCTAATACATCAACTTCAAGGACTTACTAGCCTAATATATAACGGCACCCTTGACAAGTGCTATTGTAGCATGTTGATGAATGTTATTCACTCCTCCTGTCAGTGGTTTTAGGTCTGAGGCTGATGGGTGTATGCAAGTGTGGGTTAGACTGTACCTCACTTTACTGTACATATGTAGTCACCTGTGATGGGTTGGAGCCTTGTCCTGGGTTATTCCCTGCCAAGCACCCACAGCTTTCACGATAGGCTCTGGGAAAGGCTCCAGACCCCCGCAACTCTGAATAGGACATGTGGGTACAGTAAATGGAAGAATGCATGGAAATGTAGCCATGAATTAGACATATAGAGAATATTAGTTTGTTTCTGTTGCTTGTACTTTTCCCTGTATCTCCATGATATTATTTTCAAACAAAGTATTGTTTTAACTAATACAGTGCTATTTTCTATGTTACCAGCGTCATAAACAGATATAGACTTGTAAAGTCAGATCAGCTATCATAAAAGCAATATTCAAAATAATTCTTTTATTAATGAAATAAATCAATAATATTATAATGTAAAATATTATTTTTTAATAATAATTCAGTCTAGGCAATACCAGTAGCAGTGCTGTGTGCTTGAAGCACAGTCAGATTTTTATATATCACATACTTAACATCCTGCCTATAATTTCTTTATTTTTGCAATCCTCAAGGCATACTATGGGCTTAAAATTTTGCAGAAAACGTGTATAATATCTATTGCATTTGCTGTATTATGCAGTATCTCATTCATTTTGATTCAAATAATATATCCAAGTCAGAATATATTCAAATACAGTTTTTTTGTTTATCTGCTTTTATCAGCAAAAAGAAAATTGTATAGGTGTGAATATCACATTCAGGTGGTTAAAAAGGTTATTTTGATGTTCTTTCACAAATGCACTGCATGCTACACTTTGTAACATACAGCATGCTTAGATAAATATATTTGTCACAAAAAAAGCATTTTTATTTCACTGTTGATTTGCAATGGAAGAATTCAGGTGTATCTACTCCAACAATGATTAATGCATTCCCTCAGCGGAAATATTTGGTCGTATTGAAGATTTTATGAATGAAAGGCACATCGACACTCATCAGGCTCAGCGGTAGATCTTCTTTTTTGCGTGTTGATTGGCCAGTTTCCAAAATTCTATTAAAAGGCAATAAAACATCACTTATGTGCTAAACGAGGGCTACATACCTTTGCAACTGCACTCATAATATTCACACAATGCAATTTATTAATTACTGTGGCCTGGCTTTGGTTGCAGATAGGCTGACATGACAAACCCTTTCCAGCAGAAAAACTTGTGTAAGTGAGATAAATGTGTTCGCAACCCTGCGGCTGGACAGACAATAACGTCTTCTTTTCACTCTCATCTTGATCCAATTAGCAACAATGCTGTTATGCGTAGGGGGGCTGTTTGCATTTGTTGGGCGTTATGATTTACAGTCATATTGAAGAGTGCAGTTCTATTTTACGCCCAGGCAGGCACAGGCCTTTAGGCACAGTGGGGTTCCCTCAGTGGAGTTCCTGAGCTGCTATTTCCCTCTTTATGGAACATGTTTAGCTAGACTTTTTACACTAAAGTCCCAACTACACTGCTTCCAAATGGCAGTCAGCTGTAGCAGAAACATGTACAAAAAAAAAATAAATCTTCTTTGTGGTGCCCAGACTAATAATAGGCAGATTTGGGCCCTAATATTGCTGTTCTGGTGAATGTAAATCTGAATAAACTTTAATTGTGAGAGTAACCTGAAGCATACTAAATGAAAATAATTGTATCAGTTACAGTGAGTTAATTTTACCTAGTCTGTTTGTCTAGTTTGATAAACCGTAAATGATATAACTATATTATTCAAGAATAAAAGACCACCACTGTCTATTTTTTCTTGATTTATAGAATTTAGGACCACTGAATATGTGGTACATCCACTTAAGAGGAAGTTACATTTCCAACACCATTTACCCATCCTATCCAGAATTGTCCCGAGACACAGTGGTAAATATTGGTAACTCTGATGCCATGTAATGTGTGAGATTTGCTGTATAGCAGCAGTGTAAAAGATTACCTCTTAATCACTCTGTTTCCTGATCTTATCTCCTTGGCATGACTTGGGTGCACTAATGTCTACGGCACAGGTGTAGCATCGAGTAGCAGCGTGATGCACGGCAGTAGCTGCTTCTCTCTGGTTCGCTTTCCCGGCCTCAGACCTGTTTGTTCACTAATCAATCATCTCAGAGTAACAAGGCAGAGGGCTCCATTGTCTGGAATCATTACCCAAAACAATCACTCCACTTTAATTAACATCAGATAGAAACCGGGGGAAAACAGCTTTCCTTCACATAGAATTACGGATGCAAGTAAAGTCTAGCTGATAAACAAGTAACAGTACAGGCTGACCTCACACAATGCACTGGGAGCCCTAATGTTCTGCAAAAAGATTAATTGCCATACTGAGTTTAAGTAATTGTACTTTCCACTCTATAAGGATAATTGAAGTTGTGGCTAAGGAGGAATATGAAAAAATGTGCATTCAAAAGAGGGACATTTGTATGTAATTGGTGTATTTAAAAACGTGTTTCACAGTTAGTTTCTCGTTTTATTTTTTAGTTTGCTCTATATGAATTATTTACTTCCTTTGAACATGAAGACAAAGATCTAATTTAATCAAGGTTGCTGCTGGACAGCATTGTTCTAAATTGGGAAAATCAAATTACACTATAATAAATATGTGAGCTCTAAATCAATCCTAAAAATTACAGGGGTCTCAAGTCACAAAGAAATCTAAGCACAAAGAGAAGATGTATGACGTTTATTTGAAATGGGTATAGAAAAAGATAAAAGCATAGGCAATATCCCCTTACCACTATTACTAACTTACTATTATTTCACGGTAAAGATCAGGCATAGGTTGTTTATTACATGTAAATTTATAGACAAGTGCATAATACTTTACAAATCAGGTGCAATTCTAACTGCAGATCCAACAAAATTAGTTGTTGTTGTTCATCTTCTTTTTTCTTATTCTTATCCCCCTTTTTTCTTTCTCTTCCTTCCTCGTCTTCTTTCTCTTCCTCCTCCTCCATATCGTCTTACTATTTTAAACATCAATAGCAGCAATAACAACAATAATAATGTAGAGCATTCAGGGTGCATGCCAGCCTTGTGCCCAGTGCTGCCTGGGACTGGCCCCTGCAGCTGCTAGCACAAGAGCAGTAGCCTCACAGCTCGCTTTCTGATATCACACTGGCACAGAAAACAATACACTGTCCCTCCCATTGCAGTCGTTTCTGTGGCAGTAGCAGGAATTTATAATCCTGTGAAAATGTATGCCAGATATATCACACCTAAACGAGGGGTAGCATTATAAAACCTTGAAGCATTGAAAGACATAACCTTCTGTAATTAAAGGTACAATGTAATAAAGTGTAATCCTTGCTCCTAAAATCAGAGTTCACCTGCTGCGTCTAAATGTTTGTCCTCTGTTCTATTTTACTTGCTTACGCTGTTTTTCTTTCAGGGCCAAAGCAATTTCAGCCAGGTGACTCCCTCCCCTCATAAAAGAAAGAAGGCAGGTGTCTCAGCTGATCATTTGTTCTGAATGTACTCAGGAACATGAATAGATCCAGCCTGGTTGGAATTCTGGATGTAAAAGAGAGAGAGAGAGTGTGCCAGAGAGAGAGAGAGAGTGTGCCACAGAGAGAGAGAGTGTGCCACAGTGTGTTTCAGACATAAAAGAAGTGCGTTCCAGACACTGGGTCAGGATGACTGTGATGTCATAATTAGGATGAGGATGAGTGTCGCTCAATAGCCAATACAGCATGAGAAGAGAGAAGGACAGCAGACGATGTGAATGCATAAAGTTGTACAGTGAGGTGGACATTTCAGGTCCAGACAGAAAAAATCCAGGCCAAGATTTTGTTTCAACCAACCAATTGAATACTCTGCGACTGTGGCTCTTTATGCTCAACTGGTTGGTTGAAACAAAATATTGGTCTGGATCTTTAGTTTATGGACCTGATATGTCTACCTCACGCAGCTCTGCAGATGGCACAGGTGGGATGAATGTGCTTTGTCCTCTAAGATGCCTGGATCTGTTGAGAGGAAACGTGTGAGGTCACAGTAACCGATGTACAAGCAGAAACATTTCACAGAAATCGGTGGTGTGGTAAACCCTGGCAATAAACTTTACAGAAATGCTGCTGGGATTGGATGAGGTGACATCAGACACCCTGTGAGGATTTGGCAACAGGCATGAGAAATCAGTAATAATCGATAATCATTTTTCTACATAAAGAAATTCCATTTAATGCTTTGCTACTTTTTTTTTTACAGTTGAGAGAAGTGCTGCTTAGGGATTTTAATGCCATTGACAGCTGGCATCCTGTCAGATCCAGCACTAAGTGTCATTCCTCAGACTTTAAGGTTTCAAAATCAGAAAAAATTATATGAAAATGCAAGTTTATGCTAATAATATATATTTTTTAATCTAATAATATTTCCATAATTAGTTTTTTGTATTTTGAGCTTTTGTGCAAATAATGGGAAATATGTGAACTGATATTACATCATATTATATGGCCTAAATAAATAAAGTTAATCAAGGCTATATCACGTCATTTACAAAAATAGTGTAAAGGTCAAACTGACCCCAATCAGTAGGTCTAGGGGTGGGTGAAATTTCAGTAGTTTTAGTGTTAACATTGCTCTTTGCATTTCTTGTCTTCCCAAAGTCGATTTTTTGATATCGTGTCAACTTCCCATCAGTGCTTAGTGGCTAGACTGAACAACAGAACATATGGTCTTTGCTTCTTGACCACCTGAGACCCTCATAATCAGAGCAAAGAGCCACTTGACACCAGTCAAACAGATGGTCTTCCCTGGTCTTCACTGATACTTTGCTACTTTGAGCTTGTCTGTAACTATTCAAGTGGGGATACTAAGTCAATATGATGTTTTACCAGTGGATACTGAACAAAAACAAGAAACCTTGCCATCTTTTTCAATGGGTTCCAGAGTTTAGATTTGACATTAAACAGAGCCACAGGACCTATGAGTAATTCAGACAGATCAGGTGTTACACAGGTTTAAAGGGAGAGTCCATGGCATCTCTGAGTGAGCGATGCCCATCTTCAGAAGTACTATGCAATGTATAAGGTACCACATAATGCAAATTATGCATAACAATAGAAATCCCAATATTCTCTTACGCATAGGTACATCACAATATTCTCTTTCACATAGGTACATCATAATATTCTCTTTCACATAGGTAAATCCGAATATTCTGTTATATTTTACGCATAGGTACATAATCACAGCCTGGATATCTCAAGGACAGATGCTAAGTGCTT
Organism: Petrocephalus schoutedeni; assembly: GCA_026780765.1. Classification (NCBI taxonomy): domain Eukaryota; kingdom Metazoa; phylum Chordata; class Actinopteri; order Osteoglossiformes; family Mormyridae; genus Petrocephalus; species Petrocephalus schoutedeni. The sequence goes on along the minus strand of JAODKL010000118.1, from coordinate 11,265,849 downwards.
TTTCAGGTGTTTATTAAACAAACGTGTTTAATTATACAGAGTAACATCAGCAAATTCTTTATCTAAATAGTAGCCTATCAAATTAGTATTTCTTTTCAATTGACAGAAAACTAGAAATGTGTAAAACTCGAAATAAAAAAAAATGTGTATATTGTGTATACTGTGCAATTCTGGCCAAGATCGTTCTTTTTTCTTAAAAAATGGTGTAAGACCTGACATTAGACAGATTTACATTTACCTGCCTCTTTTATCCAACTGAGGGAAGGGTTACAACTGATATCTGCTGCCAGGGATTTAAAGACACAACCTTGCGTTCTTAGCACATGAGCCATAGGAGCTTCATGTTTGGCCCATTGGAAACAACCATATGGGGAAACCTTTGCAATATACTAAATTGTATCTAAATACCAAGCATCATCAAGATATTTGCATCACAAGTAAATTACAAAGACAAAAGGGATGATTGAAAGTATAAAACAGGAAAGAATTTTAAAATGAAAATTAGGTTGTAGCTTCCATGTAAACTTTGATATCAGTCCTTTAGGATTTCCGTGAAGTAGTACAAAAGGGCAGGAAGTTTAGTCTGTAATGTGTAACTGCTATTGGGAGTGACATCTAGATTACTGTTTTGTTTTAATCCAATCAAGTTTAATTAATTCTGAGCCTGGCTGGAACACAAATCAGTATGCGGAAACTTTCCCCAGGATGAAAACAGGGAAACACTGATGTAAAGAAAACGAGTGATGATATTTACATTTAACGTTTCCCCTAATATTATTACTATAGTGTACTACTTTACTAATAGTAATATGGATTAGGGTACAAAATAAGAATCACTGTGAATGGTTTGTTAGTGCATTTCCCCTTGGGTGTTACTCATCATAATAGGGGTTTCATCTCTCGGAGAACCCATCTCCTAATGACACAAGACGGTTTATAAATAGACATGATAGTGTCTGCATTTTGCAAGAAAGAAAATGGCTGCGAATTGCAAGGTCATTGTTCTCACTACAGTAAATGCTAGCCAATATCACTTGTTCAGGAGATTGGGATAAGAGTTGGTTTTGCTGCTGACCTGCAGCAGAGAAACACCAAAAATAGACTTGCTCTTCAGGCAGTTCTTCTGGGCTTGTACAGTAGTTTTTGAAGAAAATAGAATTTGTATATTCAAGATCCAAAAGAGAGAAGAAGAATGATTGTGGATTTAACTGACAGAAAGGGGAATGCAACTCCACCTGTAGAGTGCATTTTTACCATTATCAGCAGTTTAGCTACCATGGATAACGCAAATTGTTATATTCCGTTAAAATTTTGACAGCTAAGAAATACAATTGATCTGACAACTTTTGTTTGTTCGTGTTATTTTTGGCAATAATTACGCAAAACAATCCAAGTCGTCCTGACCAGAGTTACAGAGGTATGTGACAGTTCACACATTGAGGTTATCTTTATTTTTTTTGGTTACTTCTATCTTTCATTTGCTATTTAACCACCAGAAAGGTTAGGGATTAGTGCCCTTGAATTCTATTTTAACTTTCTTATCATAGTCGTGTGGCCTGGAATTGTGATACACATTCATGTTGCAAATACCAAAACTGAGGAAGAGCTGTTGTGATAGCACGTAACGCTGTGTGTCTGTGCACAGTGGCCGTTCCCAAAACTGCACCTTACTATTCTTATTATCATTGCTGTAGTTGTTATGGGTGTGGTGTATACGTGTATACGTTCTGAATAAATTACTAAATTATTGAAGATTAGAAGTATGAGCCAAGAAAAGGATTTAGAGACATCAATAATTTAACAAGGCATTCCAGTTAATTTTATTATAATACTTTTATTCTAAACATAACTTTCCCTAAATTTATTTGTGTACAATTACACTGGGGGTGGGGAGGGGCAGTGGCATGGAGGCTGAAAGTTTACTTTTAGAAAACGAGTTTAATCAACATTTCTTGAAGTTATCCATAACTACTTTTTCCTTGAATCACCGCCTGTATCTCTCATGTAACTTTAACATTCCATATTTACTGGCACCCCTCCTGGAAATCTCTCACCGGAGACTGTGCCCCCATTCCCTCATCCTTATATGCTTGCAGTCATTCATGACATTGCACCAAATTGTTTCTCCCCTCCACATTTTTCACACAAACTTGACCTGGGCAATGCATCATGGGCTTAGTTATGGATTTGAGTAACCAGGTGCCTAAGACTGAGACCCCAAACCCACAGGATTCCAGGCACTCACCTCGAATCATGCATTGTACCTGTGAAGCTACAACCAGGCCTTGGAGCCTTTCTGGTTTTTAATAGGACACACCACTGAACATTGTGATATGACTCCAGTACAGAAAAAGCTTTGTTGCTTGCACCAGAGACATTGATTTGGTTTTAGGCAAACAAGCAACGAAAGTATGTAGGAGATACTTGTGACGAATAATAATAATAATACGTTTTATTTATATAGTGCTTTTCAGGATCCAAAAGATGCTTACAGGCTGGAAATATCAGCATGATTTACTGAGTAGACAAAACCAATACTCAGCCAAGGCAGGAGAGTTATATGAATATGATTGAATAACTGATGTTTAGCTTTTATTGCAAGGATTTTAGGTCTATCATAAATTTGCTTGTTTAAGCCAAGATTATCCAAACACTAAACTGGATTAATTCAGAAGCTATTCTTTGCAATTTAGGTATTGGATTCCTGTTCCCATAATGCTCAACAAATATTGCTGCCAAATAAACTATAGTATAGTGTAGTAGAGAATAGTATCAAATATCTGTTAATGTACATGGTTGTATGTGTATATACATATCTTTTCCCAATAAATAAATACTTACACACATACATAATTACAGCATGTTCCTTATCTTTCATTATGAATTCACTCTTACTGAGGCCAATTCACTGTGTATTCAGTGTGCATGGACGAAACCTAATGAATATTTTAGTTATCAGGCAAAATCATTGCGTCAGTTACGGACCACATATTTTTTAGTTAAATGATGTTTAGTTTTGAAACTGTACCCTTAACAATGTTAGTCTTATTTGAACTATGACATATTTTGAAAAGTATAAGAAAATCGTTTTTACATTGCATTCAAAGTCTGTAGAGCTCTTGGGTTTTTTGCAATTTCTCTGAGCATTGCACGGCCTGACCTTGGGGTGAATGTCCACCCTAGGGAAGATTGGCAATGATCTTGAATGTTTTCCACTTGTGAATAATCTTTCACACCATAGAATGATGAACTTCAAATTGTTTGGAAATGGCCTTTAAACCCTTCCCAGATTGATGGGCAGCAACAACTGCTTCTCTAAGATCATTGCTGACGTCTTTCCTGCTTGGCATTGTGTTAACACACATCAGAATGCTCCAGAACAGCCAAAACTTCTGTTTTTGTAGAGGTGGTCACACTTGCTGATGGTCAATTAATCAAGTGTATTTGATTAGCTTTTAATTCCTATGGAAGTAGTAAGGATGTAGTTAATTTTTCAGCATTTTGGCCTAGTCTTTGCTAAATAAATAATGACATGGCCTAATATGCCCTGCGTTGTTGTTTATCTGAGGTTGTATCTACCAAATTTTACAATCTGCTAATCTGATTTTTTATTATGTCCTTATACGTAAAACCTTAGAATTGACAGAGGGAGTACTTCCTTTTTCACACGACTATTGGTTATAAGCAAATACTCCCCATTTTATATAAACGATTTGAGCAAACTCGGATTTTCATGTCTGTTGATGTCCTGGACCCAACCCTCGCAGACACTGAGAAACGACTGCAGTTATATAGTCATCGTCCAAAAACAACAAGAGCACAAGCCACACTTCAAGTCAGTCATCTGCTATTTGTTTTCTGAGTGCCACATAAAGCTGATGGAGGCTTACAAACTGAAAGTAAGTCTGTTTCTCTCATAAGATTAAAGGTACTTTACTTCAGGATAAATGGGTGGTGTGCGTTGCTTTGACAGGCAGGTAAAAGGTAAAGGCTTAGTAGGCCAGCACATCCATGTAAAGGAGTGTTATGTTTGTCTTCTGGCGCCAAATGCTATTCCAGAAACTTACAAAGCCTGACAGAGAGCCGTTTCTGGTATTAATGACCTCCTCGGCCCTCCTTCAGTTGCTGGGCGAATGTCATTTTCACCAGGTCTTCTGTGAAATACTATTCTCTAATTTTGTTTTGCAGTACATCATGTTAAAATGGTCTAGCAAAAATACTGGGTGACTAACTTGACTCAGACAAGTGATATTTTATAAATGTGCATTTGTTTCATTATTGCATCAGTGAAAATTGCAAAGGTTAATATTAAAGGTTATATCTGTGGCTATTCCCATTTAATGAATATGGCCGTTTGAAAGAGACAAAGAGGATAACTAGGAGGGATGTTTTATTGTAAAGCAGTCAGCCAGGAATAATGTTTTATTGACTCCTGTGAATTAATGTCGCCAACAAGCTTTTCGCTCCTGTTCGATTTAATTAGACTACAAAAAGTCTAATTTTTGGGGTCTTCTCCCATATGAAAAATACAGTATTTTTCTTATTTCAGTTATATAAGACAAAGCGTTATGTTTTTTATATGTTCACTGCAAGTCAGTGTTTTTTCTTGTATGATTATGACCACATTCACACCAAAAACACACTTCATATGTAAGGCACTCAGGGGAAAAGCCTATAGGAAAAATATACTTTTACATGAACTTTACATTTTAACATATGTGATAACATATGGTTTTACTAGGAAATGCATGTTAATTGATAGTTGTTTCGTAATAAAATTTAATATTGTTCGATGTTCTGTTCTCAGAAAACAAAGTGAGTGCATCAATTGAAAAAGATGTTACCTTTTCAAAATACTCATTCTAGTTCTGTTGAATCACTGTCTATGATTCAATTGAGTTCATTCATAGAATTATGCATAAAACTAATACTGACAAAATAATCATTTAACATGCATTGTACACCAATGTAGAACAGATATCTTAGACAAAGCGTTAATTAAATATGTATTTTACATAAATAAAGGACATATATGACTAATGATACATTCATTTAATATGGATTGTACTTGCATGTAGGACATGTGCTTAACACTACATTAATTTCACATTTATTTTACATGAATAAAGGATATATATGTCAAAAGACACATGCATTATATATTTATCCTCAGTGTCTTATAAAGAGCTTGTATGATTTGAGTAAAACACATATGTTTTATATGTGTCATATGTTATTTTAAAAAAAACAAACCTTTCCCATATGGGCTGGCAGCTGATCTCCCGTACCTGAGCTGAAAAGCACTATAGACCTCCGTAACAAGATTGCCTGTTTTCATATCTAATCCATATTTTTCTAAAGCCTGAAACAGTGCCTGCTTGAGGAGCTCTGTTTCTGAAATTAGAGTAATGCTGTCTTCATTGAGCTTCCAGGTATCTCCCAAAGACACCACCTGGCCAGATTAGGGGCTGCCCCAACCTTCTTGAAGATAAAGCTGTTTGCAAAAGGTGATAATATGCATACAATGAGACAAAACCGTAACGTGTCGCCCAGGCATACTCTCCACAATGGATAGTAGCAGCAGGGCCTCAGGGAAACATCCTATAAGGACTTAACCACACACTACAAATCACCAGCACGTTTGTGGGCAATCAATTATTATTACTGTTAGTAGTAAAATCTGGTTGGATTTCGGAGTACGAGTAAATATAGGCAATCAGCTTGTGCCTGGGGTTAGCAAAGGACTCAGAGGGGATGGTTGGGAGATGTGTGTCTCTGGTGTTCTCCATGCAGGTCGCAGTGCAAATGACACCTTTTTTCTCAGAGCCACTGTCCTGCCTTCCTGCCTTCAGGCTCTTCGCCTTTTCACATCTCGTCAGGTTGTTTGTTACTTTCAAGGCTCTTGTTGCAAGTGGAGCCTCATGTTTGAGGGAAGCAGTCATGCAGGAAAGGAACGGTCTCTGTGAAATGTTCTTGGCGCTCACAAAAATGATTAATATGTTTCTGTTGAAAGCTTGTTGGGTTTTTATATATAAACAGAGTCGTGGCAATGATTTAATTCCCTTTATATATAGAAAATCTGGTAAAACTTGAGGGGGCACAACTAATACTGTACTATGCTCTTAATTATGTTTTAATTAAACACAAAATAAGTCTTAGTTACAGACTGAACTGATGTTCATTCATCATTATTGAGTCATGACCCACCGAATAATTATATTCCTTGCTGATTGAATCCCAGTTTATTTTAAAAAACATTCACTCAGTCACTGGAGGCAAATGAACACAGTAAAGGACACACTGCTCCTGATGTCAGCAAATGTTTTCCCTGAGCCAGACATAGTCTAATTGGTTGAATTGATTTGCCATTTCACATCTGCAAATGCTGCCTTTGTATTTAGGGGGCAATGTGCCTTCGCTAAAATGACGTCATTAGGAAATCAACACAGTATCGTATTATGACATCATAAAAACAAAAAATCTATGAATGAATCTTATTCCAGAACTTTTCTTGGTATTTGTACGCATTGTTTTGTTTTGATTTTTGAATTACTTCCTCCAAATTTGGCATGAACACACCGACGAAGCAGTCATGACCTCTTCTAGCTTAGCTTTATGCTTGTTTCATTGAGTATACAAATAATATACACTATATTTCACTTTGATAGGATTATAAATCTTATTAATCTGCTTAGATGTAGTTTCTTTTTATTTTTCGGACATTTAGTTACAAAAGAATGGTTTGCAGTTTAATCCAAAGCAAACTCCATGTATTTGCCCACATAGTTTTAATAATATACAAGCAATAACTGAAGTTTCATAATTCCTTTTGTTTTTATGCTTGGTAAGAGTGCCCTGAAGTAAAGCCACTTGGCATAGTAATGTTAGCACACCAGAAAATTAATTAAAATATCCACGTTTGACTTTTTACCTTTTCACAGTTTTGGTGGAACCCAGTTCTGTAATGAGTCTCACATTACCCAAGGATTAGATCTGTAGAAAACCTGTAACCCAATAGGCACCTGCCTGTTCTCCACTGGCGTCAGGCAGCCTGCACCACTCCACCAAAGAAACATACCTGGCATTCCAGGCGTGCCTCCTCACTTGCTAAGTGGATTGGAGCCTGCCTACCAAAACATTGGGGTATTATTATGAATGAGAAACCCCCCTTGACAGACAATTCAAGTGTGAAGTTGGTCATGCAATGCCCTATTACCTTCATGTGAAGTCCACAAGTTGCTCTCCGTCTGAACCCCACTTTACAAAGCAATTTAAATTTTTTTTTTTACAGTATTTACAGGGTGGTTGAGGTTATCTTTCCGAGTGTCATCAACAAATGCTCAGTGACAGACAAATTGGTGGAGACCTCCCATCCTGTCACATGACAGTGTTTACCTCGTCTTGGAAGAGAGAAGAGGCCAAGGATCAAGCAGAGGTGATGAAATCCAAACCAAACCCTCACAGTGCCATTGGGATTGGTGAACCTTCAGTTCTTTTATTCTTTGTTTGTATTGTGTTTTTAATAGTATTATTTCTGAGAAATTTTAATGCAATAAATCAGCATTTTCATCCTTTTACTTTAATTATACACAGTTAATTATAATGTGTAAAAATGAACCACCTTTGCATATATTTAGGGGTCCAAGCAATGTAGGTTTCTTGTATGTTTTTTTTTCCTCTTTTTTTGGATTTTCCATTGTGCTGTACACAATGGAAAATCCCCCAAAATACACCATTGAATAATTACACAGGTCAACTGTTCAGTGTTTGCTCATTTGTTTGTTTGCTTGTTTTTTTTGTGTTAATGTAATAAAAACCACTGTTTAAAACCAAGCTGTTAACCATCAGCATTGGCACAGCCAGGAGGTGTATGGGGTGCTGGCTTATAGTGTTCAGCTCTGCTGCTAGTTACACAGAATGAAACAAAACCATTGCATTTTAATATGTCAGCCTCATCTTACTGTAATTATCACAGTGAATGGAGCCTGTAGAAGATAATTGCCCTTTTTCAATAATTTGGTGTGGGTTAGGTAATTTAGTTCATTTTAAGAAATATGCCAATTAGATATTTTAATTGCAGTCTTCATTGTATCATTTTAAAAAAAAAAAACAGAAAGGAGAAAGAATACTGACAAGATGAGAGCCAAGCATGACCCAGCGAACAATTTGATACATCAGTCCTGCAGATGCAAATATAAAAGTGGCCCTCTACTTCTCACAAATGGCATTTTGTGATGTTAAAAATTTAATTTCATTAAAGCAACATCCCCCCTTTGCAGATATATTAGTTTGTATCTGTTCTTCACTTTTCCCATGGAAAAATAAGGGTTTCTGTTCCATCTATAAGGAGAAATTTTAAAATTCCAAAAACTGGACTTTTCCAGTCTTGCCAGATAGCCGAAGCCGCAAGTAAAAGTGATACTTCTGTGTTTCTCCCTCTTTTCGAGAAATGTAATAATATAAATTAAAAACTGGACATTTAACATATAATATCCCTTGATTTATATTGCCCATGGCTCACATCCTTTGCTGTTAGGAGAATTAGTATTACACTAAAATTAGTATTAATTGCTAAAAACTGTGATAGGTTGTCACCCCATCCTGGGTTATTCTCGGCCTTGTGCCCATAGCTTCTGGGATAGGTTATGGATCCGCCTGCATTGGACATGTGGGTGTAGACGACGGATGGATGGATGGATGGAACGCAATTTTGAACAATACTAATATTGCAGACATTGCAGAAGGCTATAAAAGATTCCTGTAGCAATAGCACATGTGTGGAAATGGCTGAGATCTAGAAATTCTGAAATCTAACAATACTTGCATACTTTGTCTCATATTGTAAGAAATCGGCCGGCCATCCATATCCGTGGGGACTGATTCCAAGACCCCTGCGGATACCAAAAGTCTCTTGTATAAAATGGTGCGGTATTTGTATATAACTTACACAGTACCTCTCATTTACTTTAAACAATTTCTTAATTAATTATAATACTTAACACAACACAATTAACAAGTGAAACACAAAAAAATTATTTAAATCAATTTTCTGCTTTTATTCTATAAAGACTCGGTATTATATACTGAATTTTAATCAGTGTCTTTTGTTATCAGCAGAAAGGATCATATCTGTCATTCAGCGTCATCGATACTGCAAACCAGAATGCTAGGAGCACAAAAAATTGAATGAAGCCACATTACTTTTCAGCCGGCTGCACATTTAACTGAGAATTAAAGATTTAAAGATTGAACATTGTGCTTGGAATGATGCAAACTTGAGTGGAACTTCATGGAAACCATAGATATGGAGGGTGGAGCGTTACATGCATATTTCAACAAAAAACAAACTTCCAGCTATCATGGTCAGTGATGTTTATAAACAGATGCTGGATACCCCTTAGTGCCACTGTTTAAATTTCAATGATACGTGTACGTGAATGATGAGTAATCTGTGGCAAGAGACAACAGCATGCATTAGAAAAGATCATGAGAACATAGGATTTCGGAAACTAATCTGGTCATTGTCGGCCCTTGGTCACTATAATGTCTTTATCATGGAAAACATTTTTTACATGGTAAAATACAGAATACAGCAATGAACCACAATATGTCCTGCGCCTCAGTTCTTAATATTACAGTATGTGTTAAATATTACTACAGGCCAGATTTCAAACCCTTGGGATGCTTTTGGTATTATACCCAAAGCTAGATTTATCATTTTGTAGGAATTATCTGTCACAAAATATTGTGGTACATGCAATGAAGTACTTTTATTGATACTAGAACTATACAAAACTAGTTTAAGGACTATGACATGTAAAACTATGTAATACTACTATTGCAGTTTAATATGAAATTCGCTCTAAGGGCATCTGCCAAATGCTGTAAATATAAATATGAATATTGTCTGTAGGGTTTGATTAATATTGCTTTTGTTTTCAGAGCAATACAATTCCTGCTTTCAGTCGTCAATGTCAAGCAGCAAGGATACTGTAAGGTTTAGGAAATATGTTTCGGGGGGAATCTGGAGCCTTTTTCTACATATAACAGAACAGGTCATGATAAAAATGGATTCATGATAAAAAAGTAACCATACAATATACTTACCCTAAATTGCTCTCACTGAATAAAGTTTAACAGGTGCTGACACTTCACTGCATGCATTTATTTCACCAGATGCTCACAATTTTACAATACCTGCCCAGCTTTTTTCATGCACACTGGCCTTTCCTGAAGTGCCCTGATATAATTAAGGGCAAAATAGTCTCCTGGGGAAAATAGAGGAAAAAGTTACATATCATGGAAACCTGCCAAAATTATCTTTGGATTTTCTGCAAATGGGAATAGACACATACATGTATTCCCCCATCAGTGTCGGGTGAATTAGAGTCATGATGCATTAGAGGAAATTCAGGATTAACAATAAAGCAAACATTTGGTGGTTTTCACAGCAAGGCAGCTGACATGATAAATGTTTGCCCAACAGGGAGGTTTTTGGAGTGAAGCCTTAATTTTAATTCTCGTTTCCATGTTGTGAACTTATCAAGCTCTGCTTTTTTTAATCAATCATCGTAATACACAAAATTGCAAAAAAATACAGAATGTTCCATATATATTATGTCATACACATACGTTATTTCCAAAATGTTGAATAAAAAAAGGATAAATTAGGACTTCTGATGAAAACATATGTATGAAATGAAAAACGGAATAAGGTAACCATATTGTTCTTCTGATAGTAATTTTGCCCATTCATACCACTGCATGCATTTTCAGGTTACGGTAATTACTTTCGGACAAACAGCAGGTCCTAAGCAGGGACTTAAAACCAAGAACCTGCAGTCTTTTGTTTCAAGTCGACTGCACCACCTGCTGTCCTCTCTTTCTTTCCTTTGCAATTCAGTGTGTCTGTGTTAAGCGTGTGCTTGTGTACGTTCTGTTTATCACTTCTTCTCCACTTTAACACGGGGCCGGGTTGCTGAAAAAGGAGCTTTTACTTGCTCCGACATGGAAAATAATTCGAATATTTTTTTGCAGTTTAAAGGATTGCCTGTTACAATGCCTTTAATTTTAGGAGAGATTTTAAAAAGTGCTCAGTTGGGAAAAGGAACATTTTTTTTTTTGCCATTAAAATATGGACTTCTCGTTAAAATAACAATGATGAGTTCATGCATCACTGTCTTTTGTTTACAAGACCATTTATTATTGCCATCCATAAACGTAAGCAGGCTGTGGGAAAAGTGCAAATATTTATATTATCGTAGCTATATTTCCCATTAGGGCTGTTGCTTTTTCAGTGTTCGCAAATGACAGCAGTAAAAAACATAATTTTAGCCTAGGTGTGCTTTTTGTGAGTAATTCTTGTGTCCTTGTAATCTGTGCCTGCTTGTTGGGACCGCAGTACAAGTATGAGCTTCCAGGACGCGATGTAGCAGGTTAGAGATGTGTCTTCATGAATCACTTGCCAGCTGGGGGGGCTTGTGGGGGTTCCAGAGGAGCCTAATTAATCAGCTGTATCATTATGTTTGTCTTGTAGCTGCCAAGTTGTGTTTGGGAGGGGGGCTGGGTATTGAGATGGGGGGCAGTGTATTTAACCCTGGGCTTTTCTTTAAGCTCATGTTATCTTCATGCATGTTAATCCCTGCAAGACACTGGGGGATAAAACAAAAGCCCCTCTTGAGCCTCTGGGCAAATAAAGTACCTGCAAACCAAACAAACTCACTGCACCGCATGCTCACTAGTTTAATCCCTCATCGATTCTTTAGCTGTGCTCGGGCGGGTATTCATTGGCTGGTCATTAACAAGGAAAGATTTATTGGTCTTGACTTTTTCCACTAATTAGAGATCATGAGTGGGACAATAAAACCATCTTGAGGTGGGATCTGCAATGACTAAAGCTATCCCTCCATCAGAAGATAGGAAGGTTGAATATATTTTTTTAAAGAATATAAATTCCACTCCAGTGTATCTAGTGCATGTCTCCAATTTGTTTTCTTTGCTATAACCTTCAGAGACCATAATACAGGTGTGTGGACAGATTACATAATCCACTCTCCTCAAAATCATCTATCCTACTAGACTGTGCAAATAGAACCTGGTTAAAATTGGTATGACACTTGTGGCAGCCTTCTGATGTAGACACCAAGCCCCCGGCGCCCAGTAAGCAAAGGGAAAACCTCCATAATGGCCATGTCCTGAATTGGCATCAAAACTTCTGCCAGCCACATATATACTTCTCTTTTCCAAATGTATGGCAGAAAATAGTTTTGTTGGATTTTAAAGAATGTTGAAGGTGAGGAACCTAGTTCAATAACTACACATACATACAATGTGAACTATCATTGACTGAATTGTGTAATTAAAAGATTTGCAGCAATATAGTGTGTAAATTTGCAATTAATATGTAATTCTGATCATTTCTAATATTTTCTTTATTAGTCACATGTCTCGGGTCTCAAATGGCATCATTGCTTTAAATGCAGTGCTTACGTGTGACGTTCAGTGTCAGTCTGCTGGCTGGAAGTGGTTTGTATTGTCACCTTTGTCCCCCTTGTAGTAACATTGTAGCTAATTAGCAGCCTGTGGGCTGGAGGCTTGCCTTTCTTCCATCTGTCTTGCCTGGGAAAGGAGCTATCTTCTCCTAAGCAGATGATCACAATGAAAGGTCAAGACACGAGTGACACCCTCTTACACAATACAATTACAGGACTCCCTAGATGGGCATATCTTTGGAAATGTTATGTATGCTGAAACTAAATAAACCCAAAGTATCCCAAATGAAGTGACAGAACTAAGTTATATTGTCACTGACTTATGATATACAATCTTCAAATTTTAAAATCAGATGAAATATATAAATGTCACTATTGATAACAAAACATGGGAAAAACCATAACTCTAAAATAGCAGATCAGAAAATGAGCGTTATTTCCTTTCAGGTTTATCATAAAAATATTTCTCAATTAATGCTAATTTTTTTTGTAAGGCGAAACTTTCTTGCAGTTGGAAATTGCTTTATTTAGCTTCTCATACAATGGCATATGTTTTTTCAATATTCAAAGCCTTGAAGGTTATCATCACTGCCAAGTGTCTGGGATTCTCTCTCCAAAATCAAATGATGGGAAAAATCTGTGCTCTCCATTCATGACAAAAACCTCTGTCGGCCCCGGGCAGACATTTAGACTGCCTGCAGCAGCGTCAGTAGCATCCTATAATTTACAAACCCGGGGTACTTAATATATAATGCAATATTCTGCTCCATGCCATTTGTCATCTGAACTGGGGACATAGATTATAGCTGAAGGCCCTGCATCTGTCCTGTGAGCACTCAGGATGGGGGCTAAAAGCTCATGCAGCTGGGCCTGCCAAAAGCAGCAGGGCCGGAGTCAGACCCGCCGCGGAGGTCACCGCATTATTCCTGAATAAGCAGATCCCGAGCGGGAGCCCAGCGCGGCTGAGCAATCCCTCTTCATAGGAAGACCCTGCAGGGAGACT
>JAODKL010000118.1:11195520-11216429 GCA_026780765.1 Petrocephalus schoutedeni | reverse complement strand
GGGAGGGGGGGGGGGGGGGGGGGTTCTCATGTACATAACACAGCAAAAACCACAAAATAGGTAAAAAAATCTGGATTTAAACAAATTTTAAATTTATTGAAAATAAACAGATACATAAGCTATTATTCCATAACTAATAAAATGCCAGAAAAAGCTTGATTTGATTGCAAAAGGAAAAAAAAGCTGTAGAAACTGAATACAGAAAATATTTGGCGTTCATGTTTTTGTGGCAGTATTTACAATATTTACAGTATATTTGCCATTATTCTGTTTCTAAGGCACCAAAGGCTAATTAGCAGAAGTATTTACTGTATTGTGCAGGGCAGAGATAATCAAACTTCAAAAGTTTCAAATGAAAACCATTTGATAAAAAAATAAAACAGAAACAAACAAAAAAAAGAATACCTTGCACAACCGAGTCTTCACTCATCCACATTCTCTATGTTGTTCTTCTGAAGTATGTCGTCCTTTTTTATTTTTTATTTCTTATTATGGATTTTTCAAGATTCAGTGTTTGGTTTGCAAATATATGCAATTTTATTCATTTTATGGATGTATTTTTTAATGAGCATAACTTACAAAAATTATTGAAAAATAGTCACCATATTGAAAACGAGACAATACTCCTGTAGAAAAGCGACTAATTAGTTCATTTTCGCAGTTTCACCTCATGTATTATCTATTCATTTGTGTAACATGTTTCATTTAACATTTGCTCACCCATCCATCCATTTTCTGTAACCACTTGTCCTATTTAGGGTTGCAGAGGACATTTGATTACATTTTGAATTAAATAAAAAGGAATATAGATTTGTAAGCTTCAGGTATTTACAATTGGAGTATCTTTAACTAAACCATAATAATTTATTTTCTATAGGATGGGAGCATACAATGCCTAAAATGTATGCATCACAAGAACAATTATGTATTCCAAATATACATATGCAGAATCAGATGGAACTTAAATTTGGGGATTCCAATAAGCTCTCCTGCTCAGACAATAAATAAAAATGCAAAAGCATTAACTCAGCAATAATAAAAGTTTTACTACTATTTTAAGTAACAATTTTTTTAAAACTGGAATTAAGGAACAGTGCACATTTCATGATATACATTTATGAAATAATTACCAAATTTTAATTTCCAATTTATTTTTTTCCTTTTTTTTAGAATAGGGGAATATATTACAACACGTACACACCACTTTAAACGCATTGGACATTTTTAACAAAAATGTTATTTTTATTATATGTATCATAATATCCATATATACTGTAACACTGATACAGTGTTAAGAGCATTTACTTCCGCTGGGAATAGACTAATGTTTCAGGTCAAAAATTTTACTTCTCAATTCAAATAATTTTGTCAAAAGAAATTACAAGTTTTAATACCTTCTATGCTATTCAAATTTAAAAGGAGACATACGGATGTGCCATATTAAATATTCAATCAATAATGAAGAACATTGGACAAATAAAGCCTACAATACCAAACTAATAGCATTCCTTAAAACTATGAAAATACTTACCTAATCATATATTTTAACCAAATTCTTTACTGTCATTTATTGCTTTTTATAACCATTGATCAGATATTAATCAAAGTTTTCTTTAATATGTCTTAACCGATTAACAGTAAGCAAGGGGAGCATGTGACTTTCTGATTCAATTGATTCACTTATAAATGTCTACAATTACAAAGAAATGGCCAAATATAAAAGCAGAACCTCAAACACAAGCTTCGTTTTGCCCCATATAAACCCCATCCCTTAAAAAATAACCTGTTAAGTCTCTCCTTGTGATTTTTTTTTAAACGTCATAGAATATTGTCTGTATATCAGAAGTTGAAGGCAGATAAAAACTGAAGACTGGAAAAAGAAGCACTGACCAATCGCTGTAAACCAGTTACTGCTGGTGTACTGAGCAGCAACCATTATTGTCATTGGGCTTTGTGGTGGGCTTATGAAGAGAAATTAACCAACGGTGGGAGGTAGGCTGGGAACATCCCTACAGCAACCTTTTTACCGCCGCTTTTATGCCAAGAGCATGGCCAGGTAACAGGAAGATGACATAACTGATGGTTTTCTTACACTTATAATTATTCGTTTTGGACAGCTTTCATTGTAGTCAAGCATGAATCTTGTGTAAATCACCCTATTTGGAAGAAAACTGATCAGTTAGATATGACTGCTAAATACGGGGAAAAGGCATTTTGATTAGCGTAATACATTGTATATCAAAAAATCAATTAAAGTGCATATCAACACCTTCATTATTCACTAACTACAATGCAAACAGACATCATTTAGTAAACATCTTGTGAGATTTGGCTTTTTGTTATGCAGGAGTACCAAATTACTGTAAAGGTTCAACAACTGTGATAAATCCTATCAATTTCACCAAGAATATTACTAACTTTTTCTTTTTTTTTATTAAAAAAGATGAAAGCAGTCCATCAGTCAAACTGGACTTTCCTGACAATTGATAAACAGTGTAGGTTACTGTACTTATAAAGTCATAATTTGTAATAGCAGAAGGCTCAGTGTATTTACTTGTGTCCCAAACTTTTTTTCACCTTTTAAGATTTCAAACCAATGTAAATTTCTTAATAGTGTTCCATGCTTATCAAATCAGGCTATAATCACCACTTTAGCTCAAAATCCAGCTTTGAGGCTGTAAAGGGTGATGAGCTCAGTCTGCAGTAATGAGCTAGTCCTTATCCTGTAGCCGTCTGATTGCCTATAACTCGCAAGATCTCTCTGTGGATGCTGCTGTCCTGCGTGTTGATGTTTGTGTCACCAACCTGCCCGTCTTCATAACTGAAAGACAGAGGGCATCAGTGATTACTAGTCACTTAAAATGAAAGACGAATCCTCAGCAGCAAAGGAAAACGGACACACGCAGAAATACACACACATGACTGCTAAATTAAATCATCATTAATGACCCAAAATTAACTGGTTAATTTACAGCAATATTGTACTTTGTAATTACCTATTTTCTGTATTGGTAAACAGAGACAATTTTAAACTCTACAAAAATATATACATTTACTTCAATTAACTTAATCAGCATTATTAAGAAAGTGCCAATACTTACACAAAAAAAAATCTTGTGCAGACATTATCCGTGTTGGGGACAACCCAGATATCACCATGTTTGTCCAAATCAGGAGATGTAATGACTGAAAGAGAAATAGGGAATGTCAGTACTAATCTTGGACTTGAGAAAGTCCGCACGGTGACAGACTCACCCTCGCACAAAGCTATACACTTCAAATTTCGACTCTGCAGAAACTGTGGCTGCTGTCCCCGCTTCTGAGACTAGGAAAAAAGAAAAAGAGCGATGTACATTTTTTACATGTCACAGAGGTAATTTCACTTTCAAAAACTTAGCAATTTAATTACCAATCTCCTGAAATAATCTAAGAAAAACACAGATGTATAAAGCAAACAACTAAATAAAATTTCCACCTGCAGATTCATGTTGGTTTTGCTGTGTGATGCATTGTCGTCCTTTGAAGAAACTTTCTGCTGTTTTTTGTTTATCCCTGGGAAAAATCACAAATGAATCCATGACCTAACTGGCTTGGGTACAATACATTATGTATAAAGGACCTTTAGAAAACATGAAATACAGCACAGGGGCAGCTCTAGGCTTGTGGCTGCCCTGGGCAGAAGAAGAATCGGTGGCCCCTTCGCCTGCCTATGTCAATATGGCATGTTACGCACAGCGGATGGCCTCGTCCGAGGAGGACACTGCATAGCCGCCTCGTGCTCAGGACACAAACGTTTGACTTTTGCAGAAATTTGCAGCTGCGTGTTGCGTTAACATACATCTTACTGCTCCGAGTCTAACGACATTAGTAAACACACTGTACAGTATACTAACTAATAAGAAACACAATGTTTTTCGGCCACATTGCCGTCGGCTGTGTCGTTAATTTCTCTTTCTGTTTTATATTCAATATACATGTATATTGGCGTGGGACCTTGCGTCCCCGGGATTTGGCGGCCCTGTGCAGGTGCACAGTTTACTCATGCCCAAGGCCGCCCCTGTACATGATTCTTTACCTGAGTAGCCAAAGGAAATACTTGACATAGGGCTGACATAGATTCCACTCCCATAGATGGCGCCATGGAGCTGTAAATGCCATATAACAATGTATAACAATTCACCTTGAAAAATTGTTTAAAATAAAATCAATCCTACATGTACATTGATAAAGGTATATTTTAATACAAACTTCAATATATCCCAAATTAACTAATTAACTAAAGGCATGATTACTTCCAGCATATAAAAATCATTATTTTTTAATGAAATGGTATTTTACACTTTAATATAACGCAAATGTTGCTTTCGCTGAGAGGCAGATATGACATCTAGCATAGAGGTCAAACAAATAAGGTTTAAAGGCAGCGAAGAATGTATCACGTTAGTAAAAAATATTACAGTATATGCTCATTTTGTAACATGGATGTTTACATCAGAAGAGCATAATTTCAGAACGCTCTTCTGACCACAGATTGCTACTTATTCCTTCACTGAGATCCTATTAAATAATGTCCAGAGAACAAGCGGATTGCTCATTCATCATCCTGCCTAAAACTGCCTTGGTTTTGATCATGCATGACTGTTGAATAAAAAGGAACAAAATTTTCTATTCTGGTCCTGTTCACCCCTGAACCTGAGCCTCAGGCATACCGTCTGCCAAAGCTCAATGGAAGCACTGTGTACTTCCCAGGCCTGGGAGAGGCATACTGAAGCAAGAAAAAGCCTGAAAGTGTTTTCACTCATTATTAAATTAAATTACAAAATCATACAGATATTTTCATTTGCTTATCAATTATAAAATAGATTTTTTTGTTTGATTTTGTTTGATGCACATATACAGTACAGGCATCAATGAAAATGCCAGCTGCATAGATAGATTTTCATTATTTACCTGAAGTCTTGTATTCGAGGCAACAACCAAACCATTCCTCAAAATGGAATGCCAGTTCTCTATGTGCGAGCCACTAAAAAGATGAGACAGGGAGAAAGACAGGAAAGGTTGGGGGTGGAGCCTATTCTAGGCTGCAAGAGCCAGACAGGTATAATATAACACCCCCCCCCCCCAAAAAAAAAATTATTATTAGAATTACGAGTCTGGACCCCACTTAAAATCTGCCTCAGCTCCTCAGTCGAAGAAATCCACAGAATTATTTATTTTTTCTGGCTCAGGCCTTTCCAGGCAGCACAGGACTTAGGGCTGGGATCCAATCACATGCTATGCCAATTAGCTAACTGTACATCTTTGGACTGCAGGAGAAAACCCAAAAGAAGCAGGGAGAACAAACGATGTGGGGGCAGATTTCGAAGCCCCAGTGCTGAAGGTGGCAGCCACCAAGCCACCCAGCAACAAACAATAAGAGATATAATTAAAGACTTGAAATTTCGGCGTTATGCCAAAATCACATAGAAAATCACCATGTCTTCACAAAATCTAAAATAAAATCTTAAATTGCTTTTTATAGTTGGCACATAGTGAGTGTTTAAGCGTACTGGAAAGCGAAGGTGCTCCCAAACAGGCTTTTGGCAGCTCTGAAGTTGGATTCTTTGGCGGGCGGACTGCTGAGCAGGAGGAATTGATGAGGGGTGTGCATGAACTTCAGTTGCTGTAGGGAAACATAAATGATTGGAAAAAAACACCAACAACAAAACCAGATCAGCTTTTCACTCTGCTTCACAGCAGCAAAAGAAGAGCTCCAAACCCATTCCTGATAGAGAAAATTACAAATGATTTCTATTGTGGACCTTATTGCCATTAAAATATTAAAAATGAATAAAAGTAGCATTTCCAAGTCTGACAGAAATCACACTGGCCTCCACTTACTGACTTAATAAAACACTTCACATTCAGAAAATGTAACTGAATATGTTTGCATCATTGACCTATAATATATGAGGTTTCTGAGATTCTATCAAAGATTTTGCCAGTGTGAACATCTGTCAACTGCTCTACTATTTTCAATTAATTATGTTAATATCTGCATATACAGCCCATTTTAATCAAAACCAAAAAAGATATGACTTACTCTGTTTACTGGTAGTTTAACAATATGTGACCTGTTGCTGGATATTACCCTGTAGTAAAAAACACACACCAATTATGTCTGGACTAATTAAATGACATTGCTTGCCTTTAAACAGGGTGAGGTGATTGAGGCCTACATTTAAGGAATCTGAAGCGAATTAGAAAACAATTGCATCTCTGTCAAGTCAAATTGAAACACAATGTCAAAAATAACTGTGTATAGATTTATAATTTATTTTTCCAATTCATTTACATTTTCTTACCAGTCTACTTAAATTTGAACACAAACACAGACTAAAGGGCCTGAATAAACCATGACACAATGTATTAAACAGAGGTACTAGGTGTAACTGTGACCAAAGATCACATTCTCACATGTATCACCTATTTCACCTTTGTAAGAATTCTGAAGAATTAGCATGTATGTCACTGAACATAATTTAAAAAAATATTAACCAACCAGAATATTTCAAGGTCAGAGTGAAGAAATTCATATTTACAATTTGAATCCAAAGAAGCTAACAACTGCAAAGCCCCTCCTGGGACTCGATCCAGAACCTTTCAAGATATAGACTTCAAGCTTTTTCAACAAGAAATATTTATTTCAAAAACACGTAAAACACAAACTTCATCCATTAGGATTGGCTGTGAAGTTGATATTTATTGGCCAGAGCAGGAAAGTATCGGTAAATGAATTGGACCTTTCGGAGCCTAATAAAGCAGAAATAAGTTTCATTCTCTTTTTCATGATTCTTTTCTAAATATAACACACTTTGACTGAAATGAATGCTGCTTATGACACTCATTTGTGCATTGATTTGTCCCAGCTAAGTATAGAATGGACAGTTCTTATATTAAATTCCCAAGGACAACATTAACATACAGATGCTTTTGTCAGTGTCTGGAGATGTGCAGAGTGGTATATTAAGATAATCTCTTATATTATAAACAAGATTTCAGTGTAAGCAATATTACAAATACATGATGGTGTTTGTAAAAATAAAAAATGTTCATGCTAAATTAATTTCCATATGGTATTGTCCATCCTAGTCTGTGTAGGAAATGTATTTAGGAAAACCAAGGCTAGTTTCAGACCAGCAATATTTTGTGCGTGTGTGCACGTGTGTGTATTTGTCCTTTTTACATTGTGGGGACCAGATGTCCCCACCATGTGATAAAAACCTGTAACTTTTTATCTTATGGGGACATTTTTTCAGTCCCCACAAGGATAACCTCAATTTCATCAAAATCTATGAATGCCCACAGAAATGAATAATTATATGAATACATGGACTGTGTGTGTGTGTGTGTGTGTCTGGTTACACATATACAAAATTATATCTGAATTTCACTATTACTTCCATCTTGGTTAAATGAACGGAATTAAATTGAAACATGCATCAATTTCATCAATGTCATAAGAATTGAGGACATTATAAATATGGAAAACACAATAAACAGCACTGAATTTTATCCATAGTTATGTGTATAAATATATTCGATTATGAGTAGCCTCAGTTCTCCGTCATGTAAAGCACTAAGAAAAAGACTCACCATTGCAGTAGGGGATGAGCAAGAGGGTCATGTTTGTCCATCTGCTTCTTTATTTCCAAGTACGGTGCCTGCAAAAAAAGAATTCAAAAATGCATAACAGTCAGCATGAACATCAAACACTGTTGTGTAATTAACAAAGAGCTGCGCTACAAAGTCAGATTTCAGTTTGCTTGCTGAACAAGCTTACGCACTGTTCAGCTGCATCATAAGCATTTTAAGTTTTAATTAGCAGTGTTTTTGTAATTCTAACACATTGTGTAGGACAGAGTGTATAAATGTTTCACTTTCTACTTGTGCCACATGAAGATTCCATTTCGCTGCCAATGAGGCTTTACAGGTGGTCGCCTTCAGTATGCCCTATGCCTAAAGATGCGGACCTAGCCGATGCAGCTTCTAAATCAGTATGTTCACAACTAGTCTTTCTGTCAAGTTCCCAGTATTGTTATATATTGATGTCTATATTGAAAGTTATTGTTAATTCATTAAAGTCCACGAAATGTTGTTTTGTTTGTTCCAGACCGCTGACTTTTAACAAAAATCTGATGTGGACCTTTGATCAAAGAACACCTAACATAAACTATTTCTTGTATTCTTTCAAACAAATTGAGTATCATATAGAATTGATCAAATTACCATCATGACACCTGGTTTCTTTCGGCTTTAATGGATATGAGACTGCTGTGTACTCTAATGCTATGTTCACACCGCGAGCGGCGAGGGCATCAAAGTGACTGGAAGCCATTCATTCTCTATGGGAGGGCGCGTGGGAAGGCATTGAGGAGCGGCGCGTCGCAATCTGGGCGGCGAGAGCATCAAAACGAAGTTAAAGCTCAGTCAAAAAGGAAACAAAAACAAAAATGTTAAAAAGGAGCTTTCAATTCAACAATATAGCATTCTATTAACTTATTTATGACGTGTCGCTGTTTGCGTGGAGGGACATAAACTAAAATGAGGCATAGACAAAAACATTTTTGTGAAAGGAAAGCAAATCGCATACTAATTTTGGCGCTATAGCATTTAAAACAATGCAAATCGTCGGTAACTTTAAAGTTATTTATTTATAACAGTAATGTTTGTCCTAACATAATTTCATGTGCTTTGACAAATATCCCATCAGCAGTTGGCACAAAGATATAGGCTACACGTTTGTTTGCTTTGCAACGATTAAAAGTTCTCAGAGCCTAGCATTCTGAGTGGCCCTGTCTCCGGCATTGGCTAGCGTTGCGTGCAGGGTGGCAAGAGTGAATGGTGATGCTCTCGCCGCTCGCGGTGAGAATGCCGCATAACACTGACAGACGTTGCCGCACAACGTATGGCAGACTTACCTGGGTCATTTCTCTGATTGATGCTATGCTATCAAGGGCTTTCATCACTCGGTCATAGTCTTTTTTCTAAAAACATATAAAATCATGAGCTTATGTCCCAAACAACAAGGGTTGAAAGCAGCCTTATTATATTATCCCTTTTATAATTCATAAAATACAATTGACATTTATTACAAATACAATTACATGGTTTGCATATTTATAGTATCGTTATTCACTAAAAAGTGTACGACAACAAAAAAGCATCACAGATTTGTGATATTATACAACATACCCGAGGGTTGAAGGCCAGTGACTGAGAATCATTGGGATCAACCACTGATGGATATGGCTCGAAAATAACAACCTTCCTTGGAGACTCCAGTGCAGATCGGCACATAGAGACCAGCAAATCCACCACCTGGTGTACAGAGAATGAGCCAACAAATGAACGCCATGGCTCTTCTGCACAAGTGCATGGCAAAGCCGAAGGCCACTAATTCACTGCAATATTACAAACCCACAAAAAGCCTCAGACATACTGTACATTGATCAAGGTTATTAGTACTCATCGTTCAATAGCTATAGCTATATTGAGCAAATCCTTTACAAGACCTGTACTATTACAATTTTACCTCAGCCAAAAATTACAGGTTAAGACAGAAGCAATAGAATATTTCAACCAAGTCTCTTTTACACAAATCACTTTCAATGGAAAAAGCATCCTTCCCCAAAAGCTTTTACAAATACAGCTCTGGAAAAAACTAAGACACCACAGCACATTTTTTTGTTTCACTCATTCCTCAATTTATGGTTATGCATCTGGGTAAAATACATGTTTTTTTGGCAAACTGCACTCTGGTTCTTCTTTTTTTTTCTTTAATGGAGGGCTTCTTCTTTGCTTTATGGAACTTCAGTCCTGCTTCTAGAAGACTGATACTAACTGTCCTAGCTGTGCATGTCACACCACTTAATATTTCCCATTCCTTTTGAAGGTCCCTTGATGTCATCATCCGATTCATGAGACATTGCTGGACAAGTTTACGGTCATCTCTGGCATTATAAAGTCGCTTCCCCCCTCTACCTGGCAGGTTTCTGGTCATTGCCAGTTTCTCCTGCTTCACCTTGTTCTTGTGTACTGATATCTTAGAAACTCTGAGCCTGGAATCAGCCTGCCACACAGTGTAGCCTTCTGCCAGCAGAACCAGGATTAAACCAGGATTTAACAATGCAGATTTTGTGTATGTGCCATACGCAAATGTGCCAAATACATAGATTGTGCAATACCTGAGCTCCTGTGGCAATTTCATCCGCAGCTTCATTCATGACACCCAGCGTTTGGAAGGCAAACACACAGAGTTCTCGTTCACAAACTGTGGGCTGTAAAACAATGACCACACACTGTTTGAGAACACCAGGACATGAGTATACACATGCTTGTATGTATACATTTTTACAGTAGACATGCAAATGGATATTAATTTTGATGGCATACTATGACCACCAATAACTTACTGTGTAATATTTTTTAAAAGTGCTAATCAGAGCTGCCACAATTAAATCGACGTGGTCGACGATGTTGACGACGACAATGCCTCAACATTTTAGCATCGTTTTTTAAATTCTAATAAAATTACCTTTTTGATTTCTAAAAAAAAGCACTTCAATTATATGCATGAGGACCGGAAGAGGAAACACACAGGTGCTATCCTGGATGATGGACTGCCAGAATAGGCAAAACCACCGGAAGTGTTGTCTGTTCATGTTCATTAAATTACCACCAGTATGGAGAGCTTTTGTGCTTGTAGCTGCTAAATGCACTCATTATTAAAGCCATAAAGTTGTCTGTTTGCTACCTTAGAATTTCCATTGAATAAGTGTTTGTGAAAACGGACAGGCTAGAATCTGGGTTTATACCCATATAAGCCTACGTATGAATCGAAATTGGACACTAAACATATATTATAAAAAATCCATGAACTGAAATAAAAATGAAAATTAGAATTTTACCAAAAGGAAGTGTCAGACTTCAACCTGCAAAAAGTACTGCCACACCACCCCCATCTTTCTTACATTGTTTACCCACAATATCTCATTTACAGAATGCTGCGGCTATTAAGCTGCCCCTTTCTTGCCCGTCACTTCAGTGCTTGCAGTGTACCAATTGTTCAGTCTCCAATAATCATGCATGTGTCACTAACGTTAATGTGAAATGCAGTAGCTGGAGGAGTCTTTCAACCAAGCAAGCAAACCAGTCAAAGCACTAGAAGAACTGAACGATTTAGCCAAGCACAGGAGCATTACAGTGTTAAAGTCCTTTCTGACATGGATTAAGCAGTAACCCTAAGGGCAGGGTGCTGCACACTGAAGCGTACTTATAAAAAAAAAAATAACCTGGGAAAGAAATTCAGAAGTTGAACCACTTGCAATGTAATATCCAGTAATGAGTAAGAAAAATTAGTATTAAAAGTTTTAAATATATATAATCACTTTTCATTATTTTACCTTTTCAACAAAACTTTTTCACCAAAAAAAACTGAAAAAGAAAACGATAAGCATGAGGCTTGTGCGGAGTTCAAATGTGCCACCCTGTATGTGTGTGTGAAACAACATCACCATCTGACCCCAAAAACGTTGCATAACCAAATTATGTGTTCCCACCGAAAAAAAATCATGAATTCTCACTTGTAAGATTAATATATTGCATTATTTATGCTCACATACAGAAAGTTACTGATCCATAACAATAGTTAAACATTACTTCAATCATGCTGTATATGAAATGGGTATTACTGAACGTTTTAGTCTACATCATGCACTTGACTGAGCATTATAAAGTGATGATATATTCAAACAACTGACAGAAACGTGCTCATTGAAATATTTTTGTTGCTCTTTATAAAAAACTACCATGAATGAAATAAGATGTGACAAAAAATGTGAAATAAATTATTAAAGACTTGTGTATCTAACATGCAAAAATCGTTCTATTAAACAGCTCTGACTTACTCTAAGCATTGGTCCGTTTTGAAAGACGTGAGGCTCATCACAGACCACACAGTACTCGTTAAGGACAGGTATCCTCTGCTCAGCGTATTCCATGGTCTGCAATTAATTCAATGAGTCAATTTATAAAACGATTTCTGAAAGGATGAAACTGTAATCTAATCAGGAAAAGACATACGCTTAATATAGCAGAAGAGTACCTGGACAAGAAACCCTCGATCTCTCACCGGGATTGACTTTGCGCCATAGTTTGGCTTGCAACGACAAAAAAAAATGCATCAGTACATTAGTGCTTTAACCAAGTAAACATTTCTAAAGTTATTTCCAAATCTGTATGATAATGCACATGAAAACAAGTTTAAAAAGCCCTACAGACCAAAGAACGCAACCAGTTTAGCTACCATCCTCTCGACTAGCAACGATGAACAACACAGAACAGACGTAGGAGGTACTGTACGAGCGTAGCTTCTTACCGTGGGCGGTGTGGCTAGCGATGGGGCAAGGATGCCGATAAGTCCTGAGGTAAGAGAGAGCCGCCTGCCTTCAGGGACAGGCTCCTTAAAGAGGTCAGACTTGCCCATTTTGGTGTTGCTGGAGTAAGACCTGCTCAGCAGCTTGTGCTGCTTGAGGCCATCGAGTTCCTCGGTCCGGATAGTGCTGGAGCAGGAGCGGCTGAGGAGCCGGTGGGGCTTCAGGACGCCGCCGTTGTGCTCGCATCGCTGCTCTCCCAGGCACGACCTGGGCAGCATCTTTTGAGACTTGAGAGAGGCACAGTCATCCGGCTTCACCGCCACGGAGCAGGGCCGGGTCAAGAGTTTGTGGGGTTTAGGGGGCAGCGGGTGTTCCACCCGCGGATCGCTGGACAGGGAGCGCCCCAGGGGCTTGTGGGACTTGTTGGCACAGCCATCTTCGGCTTTCACTGTACTCGAGCAAGTCCGACGCAACAGTTTATGTGACTTCGACACGCCATCCTGCTCTGGCTTCAGCTTCTTCTTATTCTTTCCGCACCCTGGAGGAGGGTAGCTTGGCGATCTAAAAATCAAAATGTGTGGCAGATAAAAGCCGTATTAGTTCCAGAGTTGAGAATACCCATGACCCAATTTTAATGATACAAATATCGAGCAGCTCAGAACTATTTATTTAAAGGTTTGCTAATAGCTACCTGCGGAGAGTTGAGAAAATGTGGAGGGGCGATTTCACTTTCTTATCACTCTGCTTTTTGCCGTGAGGGCAGTTTAATTTATCCTTACTGTGATATTTCCATTGTTGTGTGACGAACGTCTGCATGATCCTGAAAGGAATAAACAAGCATATTCATAATTTCTTGACCAAGGAGCATGACGGTGTATTTGAAGCTGATGAATTTTACAGCACTGATATACTAACGGAATTATGCTTTACCTCTTTTGTTGTTGAGATTTTATTAGAACAAAGAAACCATGGAGTGATATAAATTTAGTAAATTATAGTTTTATAAATATTATTAAGTGCAGATGAGATACACGGAAAAAAAGTTATTAGTATTGCTAAAGTATTTTACACTGCATTTAACTTCTGGACAAACATACTTTTTCAGTTGGTGTCCAAGTCCAAACCGATTTTTTGTTGATACTTGGAATACATCAACGGTTGGAACTGAAAAACACAGTCATTTAATGTCATGTGAAGGAAAAAAGTGTGCAGATTCACAGTGAACCGCAAAGTCTGATACTGATGAGAGCAGCCAATAGTTCACACAATCATTTTGTTAATGTCTACTGCCAACTACTGCTAATAATTATGGCTTGTATACATTCTCTTCACTTATTACCTAATTTGGCTCTGATGAACATGCTCAATAAAACTGAATTCCTTAGT
Organism: Petrocephalus schoutedeni; assembly: GCA_026780765.1. Lineage (NCBI taxonomy): Eukaryota > Metazoa > Chordata > Actinopteri > Osteoglossiformes > Mormyridae > Petrocephalus > Petrocephalus schoutedeni. Next base: position 11,202,627 of record JAODKL010000118.1, on the reverse strand, counting down.
ACTCTGCGATGCCTATGGACAAAACTACATCAATAATGTAAAGTTTACTCACCAGGTCCATTTAGATACTGTGTGAGTGAACAATGCAGGCGCACAATAACTGGTTCTGTCCTAATCACATCCCATGCAATAGCAATTTCCTCCTGGGGGGAAAGAAATTGCAATTCCTCGTGTACAATTTCATGTTTACACACTAAAACAGCCTGAACAAACTGTACTACTGTCAAAGAAAAAGATAAAAATGGCATACTGGATAACCAATTATTAGACAATTGGTAGACTTGCAAATACATTTTTTACAAAGTTTGTATTTTGAATTACTTACATCAAGGAAACTGACGTCAATGTGCAAATCTATATCAACGTCATCGATTGCACCATATTCCCTGAAAAACATAACAGGAACAGGAATTTCACTTTCATTGCGTGGTCCATGTTCGGTTGTATTTCGGACTGGAGTACACTACTCTATACAAAGTATTTTCAGTTCAAGGTATACATTTTGGATGGCCTTTGTCACTAAGCAGAGGAGGTGGGCCCATCGCTGCAGGGTGGGGCAAGGGACATTTTACGAAGTGCCCCTTTAGATAACACAACAAATTTTCATAACAAATTTACCACCACCGCCCACTACCCCCACCCTCCGTTGCGAGAGTCCTCCTCTATCCCTGCCCTTCATCAGACCATGCCACAGCATTTTAAGATCTTTGACTTGTCATTCTGAAATGGATAACGCCATCTGGAGACATTCTGTTGTCGATTTACTCCTACTTTTTGGATCATTGTCATTTTTCATGATCCAACTTTGAATTGTGGTTTAAGTAGCAAAATATAACTGACTCATAAGGGAGTGAAATGCAAAAATATTTCAACGGGCCTGCACAGATATAGTGAAAATGGAGGCAGTGCTAAAAATATAGGTAATGAAATCAGCTGAGCTTGCAAAAGAAGCTAGACAGAAGCGGTCAACAAAGGGACACAACGAAAGGACTATGCTTTGCAAACTGTCTTGTCTCAAGAAAACAGAATAGAGTGCAGTTTAATCCACTCAAAGAGGACCCACCAAAGAGACACTGAAGAAAAACAGGGAAACATCTGTCTAGAGGTCAGGAGTTGAGCATGCGTACACCTGAGCTTAAGCAACAATAATTAAAATAAAATAAAATTTGTTGCAAAGAAAATAGGAATAAGGTGCAGAGAGAATCAAGTTTGTTAACCAATCAGAATGTGCATACTGGAATACAAAAGAATACAAAATACAAAAAACCCGCAAGCTCCCGCAAATGGCTGAGCCAGTCTGAGAGAAATTTTAGGTGTGACTCCCGTCGTACACAATGTAAAGGAGCTCTTTGTATTGTTAATCTGTAAAGGTGCAACTCTTTCCCACCACGTTCTCAATGACACCGCCCAGGCCCTGAGGCAACTAAGAAGCCTCAAGCCGCTATACTTTCTTCCCTACGCTTCACAACTGGGTTTTGGTGTTGACAGCGATATGCTATTCTCTCTAAAAATAACACAGTACCGATTGTTAAAATGTTCAGCTTTTGTTTCTTCTGTAAAATGAACACAGTGCTGCAGAACATCTAGGTGGTCTCATGAAAACAGATGCTTTAAAATGCAAAAAATGCACGCAGATAGTTAGCTGTCAGCCGTGGGTTCTTTGTGGATCGCGCTGGAGTGCACTTGCCCTAGGATGCCCACTGTTAGGAAATGTAGTAACGGTGTTGAATTCCCTCCATTTATAAATTATCTACCAGTCTTTAGAAACAATTCTGTAACCATTTACTTTCTTACATGCTTCAACAATTCTTCTTTCTTCTGCAATCTCCTTTGAATTGCCCCTACTACACTTGCAAAATTAAATTCTGACGTGCAGGGCAGACAGTGGAAATTGCTTGTTTGCTTGCATGTATATGGAAGGCAGGTCACCGAAACTGATAAGAAAACTTCACTCAAATTACCCATTTATCATGTGGTCATTATACTAGAGGTTAACATACTTCTTCCATCAATCACCTTGATTAGTTGAGCCATTTGCTCATTATAGATGCAGCATTGTAAAATGCAGTGTGTATGTTATTGTTTCTTATTATGAAGATTATATTACTTTGGAGCCAAATATACAGACATCCAGAAACGTCCAAATAGGGGTCTGCGATTTGAGTCTACATTCTATCAGTTGCAGTTCTATCACTCATATGCGCATCTAAAGTTGTTTTCTCAGCCAAATCAATTTGAAGCAGTGCTTTGGATTTATTCCTCTCTCCCTTTCGCACCCTCGTACCAACATGCAATGCTCAACATGCAACACGCTTCCTTGGAGAACTTGATCCCGAAAAAGAATTTGCCACTGCCAATATGAAGCTTGTTTGGACAAGTTCCAACAACGCGCCAACAACAGTCATTTGCAAAATCTGGTAATCTGGGTAACATGGTAACACGACAAACCTTTTTCACCACATCAAATGAAAACATCTGAAAGAGTATGCTCAGTATGGTTTTCTTTACGTTTTTTTCTTTTTTTTTACCATATAGGGCTATGTTTTGCCCTATATGGCAAAACTCATTCGGTTGTCCTGTTAAGTAACTTACAAAATGGTCTTAAACTTGAACATCATAAAGAATTGTGATAAGATCGTGGATCTTGATCCTGCCTGATAAAAATCGTGATGTGATATTTTTGCAATATCGCCCACCCCTACTTCCAAAAGGTTCATCAAATATTTCTGAGAAATGTAATGTATAAGTCTTGCAATGGATTACAACTTGCACTTGTCATGATAAACAAAGCAGCATATTACATAAATACAGTGCTTTTTATAAAAATTACCAACATAGCATTATAACAGCCCACCAACTGTTTGAGAGAAGAAAAAAAATTGAAAATGTATTTCTACAAAAAAAGCACTTGAGCTGCCGCAGTTTAGCAGCGCTAAACATCTGGATGCTTAACAGACCATCACAAGTTCACTTGACTGTTTATGGCAAAGAGCAACAGTAATGTACGGCCAATGGCAGATTCCTCAAAGAAAGGGTGTCACTGTGAGCTCTGTGGATAAAGGACCTTTCATCTTCATTCAGCTTAATTATTTCTACGGTTGTAATCTCATTGGCAAAGGAAACAGAAAATCCTGTGTGGATTCCCTAAAGAGGCAACAGGGTCGATGGGGTAGTGCTGGAGCAGAGCCCTCTCAGCCTCAACATAGTTGGAGGTATTTATATTTGAAAAAGGATTATAATAATGGATTGTGTCCCTGACAGCTGTGAACAAAATACATGAGCAGGACTTCGCCACAGAGCTGCCAACTGGTACCTAGACTGCTTATGCTTGTTTTCAATTATGATACTAACACATGATGAGGCTTTCACCTAACAGATGTGAAATATAATTTTCAAATATATTACTGCCATTTACACCCATTGTCACAGACATATTCTGGGTTTTCATGCTTGTGAAATAAGCTTCCTATAAAACAGCATGTCACCATGTGAGGCCCCGGTAGATGTGACCGTCAGGGTACGAATATACAACACACAATATCTGATGAATGATTAAAATTCTCATTCTGCAGATGAGATTTATGGTGATCAGTGGGGGGTGGTTGATGTCGGCGGGTATTTGTTGAAATGCCTGCATGCATAAGTATAAACTGAGATAATAAATGTAAATAAGCAACATCAGGAGAACAAGGGAATTTAACATGCTGCGACACCAACTCCAGCTCCGAAAAATGATACTTTAAATAACTGTAATTAAGGAGCCCGACACATGGAATGATTCAACTTAAGACATCAGACCTGAGTGCTTGTCAATATTTAAGAAGGCTAAACTATCTAGCCTACAATCACACATATTTTCTGGTATTGTCTTCTTATCAACAACAGCAATCTATTGATACATAAATTATGTTTTTTATTTTGTATAGATTAGATAAACCAAGAGTGTTTGCAATATATGCATTTTAAACAAAAGACAATGTATGACTTCTGTCAGCTGGTCATAATAAAATTCAGAACACATTTCTGAAGAGAAAACTGATCAGTCCAATACGGTACAAGCCACTGTTAAGCAATTGTTCTCTAGTTCTCCAGACATAAGCATAATCTTACCTGAGAGATACTGCATGAGGCCGGTAGAACTCCCGCACGGCTGCCAGGTCAGCCTCCAGCTGGGGGTGTTTGTGCAGCTCTCCATCATAGTTCACCTGTGAAGCGCACACACATTCATTCACATATGCATATATTCCATTTTATCTAATTAATCATTTGAACTTAAGAACATAATCCTTGACATGATAATCAAGCAGGCAATTAAAAGTAAGGAATCTTTAAAATGGTATAATGAAACCCTCTTATCAGACTTCAGTGCCCACAGAAGACGAGACATGATCTAAAATTAAAAAGCAGAAATGCATGCCCCAAAAGGCCACCAAGAAAGTGCTGTTTTTTGTTTAATCAACTAAACAACCAAAACTAAATTAAAGCTAACAATGAGACTCCAAGTTATTGTGCCAAGGTGAATTATTTTCAGAATTTCCTGAATGAAAAAATATATAGACAGAGACAGACAAACAGATAGATTGACAGATAGATAGATAGATAGATAGATAGATAGATAGATAGATAGACATTACAAACTAACTTATTACGAGACTGTCTGAGGTAGCATGTACAAGCATCGATGCATGTGGCATAAACATAAGGGGGCAGAAACTGAGCAATACAACTTGTATTAGTAACACCTGAGAGGGCACAAGAAACTTTGAAACTCAGTTCTGGCTCCAGTGCAAATCATGAACAAATATTCTAACTCCATGAACTGGTTAATGATGAATGAACAGGAATCAATACGTAACTAATTAAGTAACATTAAGTACGAGTATACTACATTAATTGTTCCCCTCAAATAAAGCGTTTATCTTAAGACGGGCATGATTTCACCATCCCACCTGCCCACCATAGTAGAACTCCTCCGAGTCGTTATCTCCCTCGGAATCTTCCTCTACGGCATTATTGAACTAAGAAACACAGAGATGAATCATTTAATTTGACAATTTTTGATTGTAAACAGAACTCTCCTCAACATCTATAATACATCTTGAACAACTGCAGTTATATAGAAAGTGAAGAAAGCAGTATGTGTTAGTAAAAATTTCAAATCTTCTGCCTTTTCAAGCTAAGCCATTTTTGGGGATACATTATATAAAAAGCATTATAACACAGACTGTTCATGTAGGGATCAAGTTGTGTATGTAAAGGCTCCCTTGGGGTGTTTTCTTCTGTACTGTAAAATGTATCATTAAAATGCAAAAAAATTACATATTGTAAAGCAGGGCTGCAGCAATTAGTTGACGTAGTTGATGATGTCAAAGATGAAAATGCTTTGACATCAATATTTTAAAATCGAGGCATCTATTTTTTATTTCAATGCAATTACCCATTTGATTTCTAAAACGCTTCATTTAAAAAAAATGATTTCCTTCAATATCAGATGTAATTATGGAAGTACTTCAAATAATCCCAAAAAAGGTGGTTTTACACTGTGCAAAGTTTCAATAGCGTACCACAGAAGCACTAGCGCTATGCATGAGGACAGGAAGAGGAAACACACAGGTGCTATCCTGGATGATGGACTGTCAGAATAGTGAAAACTACACTTATAGTGATTGATCAAAATAATGTTCCCACATCAAATGGAAAATATAGTGTGAGTGTCAGGTGTAATTCTGGGGAAAATATTACCTGGTTCTTGTCTATTTGAAGTCTGGATTTGAAGGACAGGCAGCTTGTGGCGTCACAGTTATTCCTAATTTCTAATGAGAATGAATATGACGGGTCACCTTCAGCAAGCTAGTAGGAGCACAGGATCCATCTAATCAGATCCACATCATTATACCCACATTAAGCATACCTACTGACAGTATATCTAACACAAAAAATTAGCTGGGATTTAGAGCCAGGTATTAATTCCTCAGATCTTCATTATTCACTAAAGAGACTATTTCAGTTGCTTGTAAATTAAAAAATATATCTGTACCTAGTCTTTAATCTATAAATCAAAATGGACACATATAGAGTGTAAGCATAAATCGGATGTAATTAATTTACCTGTTGCTATCCTGTGAAAAATGACAGGAATGGGATCTCTTGTAACTAGAACGTCGTCATCATTCTCAGAATTAGACACATATGTATTGTCTAAGGGGGACATAAACAGGGAATTAAACATCAGTATTTGATACATGTAACTATGTAACTCCCCTGCCACAAAGACAAAACTGAAGTGAAAGTATTTCCCAATAAAATATAAAGCTATGCTCAACTTTGATAAAAGTTAACATAAAAATGATGTTATTTAGCATTATTAAATAATCATTTAATATATATGACAGCATCAAAAAATATGAGTCCTGGTTGGTGTTCTTAATTGTCAATGTCATAAAAAGTAACACCATATAAAAGCTGCATTTTTTTAACACCAGAAAATGTTTACGGAAGACAAAAACAGGGTGACCAATGAAGTTCATGGGCTGGGAGGTCTGCATGTATGTTAAAGGGCTGCATGCAAACAACTACAGTAATGCAGCTCCAATGGAAAGCTGGTCATTCAGTGACTCTTCAGCTGGGTATGGGTTAGGGATGCAACGGTACGCGCTGCACGGTCCGGTGCGCCCTTGTGTACCGCGGTATTTCGGTTTTGGGCTTCCATTTGAAAATGGCGCTTAAAGCTTCTTAGGCTACTGTTAACCCTTTGGGGATGATCTTTCTCGTCTATTTCCGTTTATATGTCGCTGAAATCATGAAAAAAAGAATCAAGAAATCATGAAAGAAATGCTGGCTAATTCCATAGTCTGTCTTTTTTCAAAACGCCCATTGTCGGAAGTGTTAACGTTTTTAAAATTAGGTTAAAATCGGCAAAAAAGTAAACCATGTCAGCTTTCTTTGTTTTACCTGCATCTGGGGCGTGTAGTACCACCCAGATGCGAAGACTGCTATTCAAATTCTAAACAGCCACATTTCCGCGTATTCAAGTTAGGTTTTTCTTATTTATTTATCCAACTGAATGTTGCAACTACACCATTTAGTCATATTCATGTAGCCAAGACT
>JAODKL010000118.1:11180407-11195420 GCA_026780765.1 Petrocephalus schoutedeni | reverse complement strand
AGAAATGTGTGATCATGCCCCAGTCAGTGAAAGTGTGTTTCCTACCTCTAGTGCCCAGAGGGTTCAGCGGTAAGTGCTAATGCTTAGAGGCAGTTTATTATTTGTTTTGTTGTGTTATTATTTGTAGTGTTGTGTTTAAACCGAACCGAAACCGTGGGCCAAATACCGAGGTACGTACCATACCGTGGGATACCTGTACCGTCACACCCCTAGTATGGGTATGCATGCTAACCAGCAACGAGCAGTAACAGCCTGCCTAAGAGGTGCAGGGGGAAGTTGGATCTGAGGTTTTCAGACACGCGTTCCAGTTCCACCCAGCAAAGAACTTGCTATTGGCTGCCGCTTGTTAGTCTGTTCATGCACATATGCCTGATGCGCCCATAAGGTGGCCAAAATCTATGCAATCTGTTAGCTTCACTCATTATATGACCAGGAGCAGAATCAGGCCTGAATTTCTAGCACGAGAAACGGAGCTTTGGAACTCCACACATCTCTCAGGTGTCATTCTGTGTCCAGCCTTTGTCTTCATTGGTGGTCAGTCCAAAGTAACCTTCAGCTGGGACATAAGGCCACCGTATACCCCGGGAGAGAGTCAGGCTACAACTGGGAGCATTACTTTAAATTTCTCCCACCTGAGCCTTTCATTTTCTATGGCCATATAAACAGGAACTTGTATTTTGTTCTGTAAAATGTTTCTAGAATTTATAATGAATCTCGAGCTATCATCTGAATGTTTTGTTAATCTACATACACTAAACATAGGTGGTTCTAAACCCTATTTTGGGGCCTCAGTCCCCCTATTTCTGGTCTCTACCCCCCTTGAAGAACAGTTTTTTGAAAACGAATTAGCAATTTGTCCCATATTTTCATATACATTTCGCACCCCCAGCCTGGCAAACTTCATAGTGGAGATCCCCCTCCTCTCAGCAAATGTAATCATGGGGGGCTGATGTCCCTTCTCTCTTCAGAGGGCTGTGCCCTAATAAGTGTGAAATCCTAGAATTGCCCTAGTCACTAATCAAGCGAATGAAAGGATCTACAGATATGATCCGTGGGAGATGACATAGGAATACCCAGGGCAGTGACTTCAGTGTTATGGCACAGCGAGACGTCGCTTGTTGACTTTAATTCATAACACTTTATAACATACAGTGCAGCCCCCCCAATAAATGCAATGCAATGACTATTTAAAACACATACACTACAACACTATATTGTTGTATATTATATTGTATATATGCCATTTTTCCCCAGAATGACTGTAAATGTGCTCTAAATAAAGTTAAAATTCTAATGATAAGTTTACATGCAAAACAAAGGGAGTAACACAATACTGGACACAATTACAATAGTTTTCTCACTTCACAAGCAAAATCTGACAGAACTATTGAATAACAATATTTTGCAGATATGATTTGTCTGTATATATATAGAATAATAATGAACCAACCTTCAACTCCTTCCCTTTGTACAAACTTGAGCTTGGGACACATTAAAACGTCTCACATGATCACGTATCACCCATCACAATTAAAAACATGAAATGGGAAGCTGTAGGTTGTGTGATGGATTAGCATAAGTCAGGGTGACATTTTTTAACCAGAAGGGCTGAAGACATGACCTGCTTTACCATACTGCTCATAGCAAGTGGCAAAGACTTTCTTCTCCAGAGGAGAGAAGAAAAGCAGGTGGTTCCGGTTGACTGGTGACAATGCAGAGGAAATTGTACAGAATTGGATTGCGTAATGCGCGTTCTCGATGGCTGGAGAAGACCACAGTAACAATGCACTTCATCATTATGCCTGGCAAGGCAAAAGTACGAATATGTACTTATTCTTTAGTAATGACATGAAACGATAAAATATATACTGCAAAACAGAAACGCATACCCATCCTCATGGGCTTGGATTGCACTAAATCACACACAGATTTTCTAGTCATTAAAGGTTCTCTGTAGACTACATGTGGTTAAACTGACAGACTCCAAAGCCTTAATAACAGTAATTCCAAAACGAAATACATACAGCTTCAATACCAGCAGTTAACAACCCTTCGCAAGTATAAGGCAACAGTGCTACTCCCTGATCCACAATGACATCCCTACTTAAGAATTATAAAATGCATTTTATTGGAACTATGTTGTTTGGTTATTATAAGTTACCAAGCACTAGGCAATAAATATTAAAAGCAATTGCAATTGATGATATTGTTTAATTAATATAATTTGATAATGGGTAGAAACAAACACCTCCAAAGTCAGTACTGTATTTTTCTAGTCTATATATATAAATATCTTAAGAAATATCTTACCAACAGATGCAAAGACAAGGCTGACACAGCAAATACACCCAGGAGGACTCCATAAAGTCATGCAGTAATTCACAGACTCTGCATAAAATGATGACAAGTCTAGAGGCAAAATTTACATAATTGCACCCAAGTCAGGTGGCTGTCTTCTCTCCATCATCAGCTTCGGCAATTCCGGTACTAAGCTGATGATTCAAGAAGCTGCAGTCATTTAAAAAAAAATGTATCGACTTAAGCTTTAATAAATTGTCCTTAGCTATTTCTTCTCTTAACTGATCAGGATGGAAACCAAATGACTACTGTTCCTCTAGCTAATGAAATGAACTTCAAAATTCCTTCTCACTCCTTCCAAAAGTGCAGCCGTAACCAGCAATAAATGAATTTACTAGGCAACATCAAAATATACTTGTAATATAGGTATACAACACACACGCACATAAAAATATAAAAGTACTTCTGCATATAAGGAGCATATTTACTCAAAGAATACAAAATTAATTCACAAATATAAAGATAAAGTGATGCCCCAAACTTAAAAGCAGTGCAGTCCACATTTGATTCTGAAAGAAGAGCTGATTCAGGAGGCATACTGATGATTTGTCAGAGCTGCTACTCTCACCACAGATACAGTCAGAATTTCCCACCACCAGAAATGAAAAACTCTTAGTATAGCGATGCTAACCTCCCCATTACCAGAGCTGTATTCACATGTGATTTCTGTGAGCAGTTAAACGTAGTGGATGAGAAAAGTAGACGAGATTCCTGATCATATGGATACCAAAGGGAATAAACTTGGATGCCAGTCTATTACAGAACTACAGTCACCCATCTATCTGTTCTCAGTACCTGCTGGTACTATTTTGGGTCGCAGGAGTCCGGAGCCTATCCCAGTAGCAATGGGCATACAGCAGGAAATAACCCAGGACGGCGCACCAACCCATCGCAGGGCACACACACCATTCACACCGATGAAAAATTTGGTAACTTCAGCTAGCCTCAGCACGCTTTTGGACTGTGGTGGGAAGCCGGAATACCCGGAGGAAACCCCACGATGGCATGGGGGGGACACGCAAACTCCACACACATGGAGTCATGGCAGAAACTTTCAATGTAATTCAAAGGCACGCATAACATCTACACCTGCCAATCATGTTACTTTTTCAACATATTCCACTTGTACACATTCGCCTCCAGTTCTAAATTAGCTGAGTCTTCAGCCTCTTGTTTCACAGACTGACTTCCCTCCTTTACCTCAGTATTACAGTCGCCTTACATCATTTCACTGACAGTGCTTCTGTTGTCCCACTGCTGTCTGTATTCACATCCTGCCCTTCTCCCTGCCACACCTCTCTCACTCGAGTATCTTTCTAACAGGCCGATCAATCCTCTATAACTCTCCACTGGAAGTGCCCAGCGGCACTGTCTGCCTGCCGACGTCGCCCCTGCACTGTGGCTCCTGGCGCACAGGGTGCCGCACCACCTGCGGCTTCCGTTTTTCTTTCGCTGTGTTTCCTCTAGGTGCTGTTGTTGCTGCCACCAGATGCTGTAGATATGCTGCCATTGCCGTTCCTCATCCTCAGTCCCCCTTTTGCTGCCTGCTGATGGGCCCCCCACTGGCATCCTTCCCTTTTCCTTTCCTTCCTCTTTTTTCTGCACCACCCCCCCAAACCCCGCCCCAAATCATTCTGGTTCTCCTGGCCCGCTCAGGCACACTGACGCAGCCGGTTATCGTCTCGCCCGTTCCTTTCACCTGCCCCCAATGCCTGCCACCCCGCCATCTATAGCAAAGATCCCGTTCAGCAATTTGAGCCTCATTTTGTTCCCTTGGCTTAATATGAAGGTAGAGTCACTCATCTCACCTTTACACACTCAAGTACAAAAAGCTTTACCCCAATTTACCTCATTTGTACTCTTCCTTTACTGCTCTAAAGATAAGCGTGGTTACCTTATTCTGCATAACATTTTTCCTTCATTGCTATTACTTCTGCGGTTTCAGTAACTATGTGAAACACACTCCGGATCAGCTTGCTGTGTGACCCAAAAACCATGGCCGGGACCTGCATGCCAGTCCCATTTGCTTCAGTGCAAATAGTCTTTGTTTCCAACATTAAACATCAACTTAGAAGTAACCCCACAGCAGTAATCTACCCTATTCCACTAAAAAACTATGTCTATACAATTTTTTTGTATTGATACTAAAACAACTTTAACCATTTATGCTCAACTTGAAACTGTTTTGATCCTAAAATTACTCCAAACAGTTGATGGCTTTAATATCATAATAAATTAATTTTACTTTATCTTAGTTGCTTACTAGATTCCTTAATACAAAGCAAACTGCAGAACTTTTATACTTAATTAATTTGTACAGCTGGAAATTTTTAATGAAGCAATCTGGATTAATTATCAATGGTAAAACAGCAGGGACCCTCCTGGGACTTCCTTAGATAACCTTTTAATTAAAAGTCCACTACACTCAAAGGAACTGTGAGTTATCAACTATAATTTTTCAGGGGAGAATAATTTGATGAAACAATTACACTTCTAAAGAAAGTAAGTGCATTAGAATTAAATTGGTCAGATAAAATCCATGTTAATCAACTATTTAAAACTAGAATTGCTAATACAATTTTAATACTGACAAAGTAAATTTCCTTCATGGTTTTTCACATGCTGACTAAAGCAGAAATTTGGGTAAAAAAAATACATTGCATTTGCAGTGGTGAACAATTTACAAACTAGACAAAAATATTGCAAAGAACTGGAGTGTGAGTCTGATAAAACACTATCATTGATTTACAATAATGCCTAATACACAGATAGCATTGACAGCCCAACCCCAGTCCCCAACTCTATCACATGACACCCTGTGAATTATGCATCGCAGTCATAAGCGCGGACACTCTGAAACAGATGGCACTCTCACCACACAATGTTTTTCTACACCACGATATCCAGCAGAGCTGCACGTAACACCAGATCATGTAGAAAAGCTTATATGGCTTCACTGTTTACTGACATTAAATCCTAAATACGCTGCATGTTCAGTACGGATCATGAGCACACTTACAAGTAAAAATAAGCATAAACACAAAACGAAATAAGCATTTCTCTTTATATTTATCACCAGGGCTGCATAAAAAAGCATGTGCCCACGAGGCTCATTTCATTGGCACTTATATGCAAAGCAGGCTAAATCTGCTCTGAAAAATACAACTAAGACAGTAATTTGGTGCAGATGTTGCAGGAAGTTAAAAAAACAAGAGGCTGCAAAAACCTAATAATGACATCTGTTTCATTAAGCCATGCTGGTAAGTAGGTTCATTAATGTCAATCAAGACTGCAGAAGGACTGTAGACTGAGTATTTTCATTATGCTAATTAAGATGTTGTTAGTCGACTAACAAATACAAGAAATATAAAAATACAAAGCGAGATTTATTACAATTCCAGTGCGAAGGAATAAAGGAAAGCAATGCTTCACAAAACTTCTCACCTGGGTAATCTTCAGAGACGTGCACTGAATATGATACCCTAGGAGAGGAGAAGAAGATCAAATATTAGGAATTCATTTGTGCTTCAGAATAAAATGGCTAGAATTCATTCAATACAGCAAAATATCTTGGCAAGGAATAAAGTACAAAAAAATTCATTCATTGACATATCTATTAAATCAATTTCTTTTATGAATATCCCTAGAAAGAAATTACAGCTGGGAATATCCACACCATGCAATGTATTTCCAAACAATGAAAGACAGCATAGGAAATGTTACTAATATAATATAATACAATAAAATAATGGGTTCATTGTCCAATTTATTAGCAAACCTGCCTGTTAACACAGCCAGCTCCCCCAAACAATGGATCATGTGGCAACAGCTCAATATATAAAGAAAGCAGCCAGGATAAAAAGATCGAGTTACTACTATTATAATGGGCATGACACACGATCTAAGAGATTCTGAACAAGTTATGACAGCTGGTAGCGTAATGTTAGAAAGAGCCACCCTTCTGAGCCTTTCCTGCACTATGCTGTGTCTAGAGTGTCCAGAGAATGAAACTACAAACAATAAAGCATCTAGTCAGTAACAGTTCTGAGAGTAAAAATACCACTAGCGAGAGGAGAATGGGTGGACTTAAAGCAAACAGGACGTTCCAAAGATTGCAAAAGCAACACCTCTGTACAATAGCGCTGTGCAGAAAGGCATGCCAGAACAAGGCACTCAAGTCACTGAATCCTGAAGCACTGAATCCTAAAGCAAACATGGCCCTAACAGGGGTGTGACAGTACACAACACTGACTCCTCGGTACAGAACAATTTGTTTTGAAATTATTTATTATTAAAACAGCAAACACAAACATAATTAGGAACAGATGAAAACCAAAGGCAATGCGTGTTGACATGCCTGAGTAACAAAACCTAAGAGAGACGTATTTGCACATTGTAAAAAATAAACAGTAGGGCTGTCAAAGTTTATGTGTTAATGCATGTGATTCACTTATTCATGATTGTTTGAAGTCAGCACAGTGCGTTTATTGAGTTTTACAGTACGTGCCACATTGTTTATCTGCCCCAGTTATATATATTTTTTTTACCAAAGTCACTTCAAATTAATGTCATCCCTAAAGGTATTCATGAGTAGATTAAAAAAACATATTTAGAAACATTCTTGTCACTTTTGCCACTTCATTATTTTTTTTTTATTTCAAATTGCACATACATTTTGGTCTAAAATCCATGTATAGATTACAGTGCCAGTTGGTGATAAAATGTTTGGAGGGTGCAGTTTTGGGGGAGATAAACAAACTGAAGCAGCAGTGTTGGGACCAGAACAAATCCGACAGGAAGGCAAAAGATGTTCATGAGGGGCACAGACGTAGGGCTGGCTGATAAGGACCAATAACCAGATCTTGATATTTTTAGACAGAATAGTAATTTCATGATTAATATTTCATTTATTCGTGTCTTTGTGCTTATAGCTAAATTCAGTATTGATTGTTATACTGTCTGTCCAGCACACTGATAAGAATTTCACAGAAAGAAAAACACAGGTCCTTCTTACTTCTGATCTTACTCTAAATTGTTTAAGAAAACATAGGCTTCAGAATATAGCAGAAGCATTATTCCAATTCCAAAGAACATTACCGAGAAATAGAAGGCGTACCCTAGCCACTGAGAGTTTCATCATGCTAGAAGTACGTCATCTGCATGGACAAATGTACTCCAATTGCCCCAAGTCCCAAAAATGTAGGCCCTTCTGTGAACAGTCCTGGTTAAGCACTCTAAAGGGTAATCAGTCTCTGGCAATCTAGCAATGTCTGGCTTTCACAGCACAAATCGTTACTCACGCCCAGCTGTTGTCCATTTGTGTCCTTTCTTGAGTCACTATTAAACTTCCTTCAGAGTGTTGACTTGCCTATGACCCTCATTCCTATATATTCATATGATCTCTCTCCTCAGCTGGCTCTGATGAAGACTTTAGATAAAGACAGGTTTAGAGCTTGTCATCCCACTGCTGCAAAATCAATTTATCTTCTGCCGAAATATCCTATCATTGTTTGTCACACTGACATCCACTTTATATACTGCACAAGAAATAAATGAGTACTACAAATCAATTGTTGGCAAATTGTCACACAAATTTGGAAAAGAATAAGAAAACTGACCCTGTTATTGTCACTATGGTAATACATGAACAATATGTTTTTTATGCGACTCATTTTCAGTTTTGTATATTTCTCCAGCATACAGCTAAGTACCTTACAAAAACAATAGGTACTGTATCAATTCATCTTTCATTAAGGCTAGTCTTCACTATTCTATTATAAGCATCGAAGTATAGTATAAATAATACAAGTTCGAATCGATAAAATCTGACTTTCAATTGTACATGGTTAAAACATATTACTTTTTGAAAGGATTTTAAAAGTAGAGCAGACAGAGGATACAATGTAATGCAATTACATTTGTATTCTTCCATAAGGTTTGCACTCAGACATTCTGCTTACATGTTATATTATTAATCATGAATACTAACTAGTTAGCCATCTGCCCTGTTTACAGAAAATGACAAATGATCACAAGTAGATCTGGCATTTCAAGCTCAAGGAAGCTGCTTGCATTGGACTTTTCAAAGACTCGATCTTTCTACATTCCAACTAGAAATGTACTGAGGGCTTAGGTTGGTTTAAATACTCTTCCACTTTAAATAGATCCATATTTTTTTCTTATCTTTTTAGATGCCCTCCCTGAACTAACAATAAAAATCACAGATTTATTATTTTATCGGGCCTTTTTTGGGAAACACTATGAAAACTACACCATATTAATATTTCTATGCATTCATATTACTAAGACTTCCGTAATTTTACAAAGGAAACTATCAATGCTGTATAACATGTACTGGAAAACCAGACCTCCATACAATCATGTTATATATAATATGTATTTTAACTGAAAATAAGCTTTGGGGATCTTGTGGGTTGTGGATGGGTTGTCGGCATAAATCCAAAATACAACCACAAAAAAGCAATCAGAGGTTTTGTTTTGGGCGTAACATGCAATAAACCAATCAGAATGGCACGTTACCTCATCTTTAAAGAGCAGTGGTGCATGAGCTGTGGCAGATTGCCATTATAATGGTGTGTTTCCCTAGGAAATACGACTGGTCGCCAGCCGAGGAAACGGATCTGCTTGTGCATGAAGTGAAAATGCGGCAGCACACCATTTACAGGAGCACCACTGTTCCACATACCGTGTAAACGGCTTATAGTGATCACGGTTATACTGTAGTGATCAACACCCATATGGATGGAACAGGCTTGGGACAGAATCATTCTTGCTGGAATACAAATAATAAAAAATCATTAGTGCACCTAGTGTGTACCGGTCGTGCATCCACAGGTATCTAAAACATGCCGCTTATAGTATATCATTTATTTAAATGCCACTGACATAACACGTGGTTTTTGTTGGGCAAAAGGACAATGTCATTTGGCTGCATTAAAATAGCAACATGCCGACAATGCACCCTGTCACACCTCTTTAAAAAGACCACTCATACGAATGTAAAGCTGCACAAAATCATTTGCTATTTGGTGTGAAAATGAGCAATATGCTGGTACCAGACTAGCAAAACCACTTTGCGTTGCACTTTCCACCAACGCAAAACAGGGCCCTTGGTTTTCAAACATCTATATATTGATTAATTAATATATATTAATTAATTAGGTTCTACTCATGAGTAATGATGGTTATGAAATCAAAAACAACTACCTACAACACACAACCCTTGGACAGACCAAGGTTTAAAAATAAAAAAAAAAGAATAGGGAATGAGATGAAATGTTAAAACAGTTATTTGTCTTTACTGAAAACAGGCTGCATAGGCAGGTTATGTAGCCCCCAAGGTGGAACAAAGGCATAGGACATTCAGGGTAAAAACAAAATTACTCCAAAGCATCACAGGCCAAAACAAACGAAAAAGAAATTCCCACAGTCATCAAAACATCGCAAACGAAACATCAGCTGGAAATCCCTACCACACTTTTCATCTGGAGCATTCTTTATATCCTCAACTCTCCTCTAAGTCAACTCAGCTGACCCTGTTTAAATCTAATCAGGCTAATCTGGGTTTCATTACCTAAGGTCCTTGTTGTTCCAGGGCTAGCTATCAATGGTTCATGTATTTTAACACGGTATGCTGGTACCACCCATCTATTTCCAATACCCACTAGTCCTATGCAGGGTTGAGGGGGTCCAGCCTATCCCGGAAGTTATAGGCACAAGACAGGCAATAACAAAGGATGCGGTGCCAACCCATTGCAGGGCACACACACCGATCACACACACACACACACACACTCAAACCTATGGATAATGTGACAACTCCAATTCACCTCCGCATGTTTTTCATAAATTAACAAATAATAATAAATAAACTATTAGTGTGTGAATTTGTAGCCCCTGTGATAACTGCCATACCAGCCAGGGTGTAAGTTTATGTTTGGTTTCATTTCACACTCATTTCACTACAGCACAGATATATTATTCCCAAACATCACTGTTTAAGTATGACTTTTTTGTGTCTGCCAAAATATCCTTTTTCTAGTGTTGACCCATTCCCTGCACACACCCTGTTATTCCTGAAAATAAAACGCTATTAAACTTACCATTCTCTGCCCAATCCTTGTATCACAAGATTTAACTTATGAATTTAATATTGCATAATGCAACAGAAAATTCGAAGTAAGTAATTTGGTTTACTTTCCTGACTTTTCAGCCATTACTTTGATTGCATGGTGCTGGTATTAAATCCATCACAGTCAATCCATCCATCCATTAATACCCATATTGCAAATGCTTAACCTGGACAGGCAATTAAAATCTAATCTTCTTGTTATGAGTACTTAGTACTTAGGTACACCTCAATTTATATTCAAGATATGATTCCAGTCCTTCTGCATGTTTTCACATAGCTAATTTTGTTCTAACAAAATGAGTTTAGAAATATTACAAATATATATATTTACTGTGGAAAACTACATTCGGAATGCAGCAGTCAGGATGTCAAAAGTAAGTTTAACAGCTTTCTTTGTTTTCAAAATATAACAAGTGCCATCTAACACTAGTAGTGGGTGGATATGTTTTCCGGCCAATATATATACGAGCCAATATTTGGATTTTTTTAATCTCAGCAGAGGCCAATAAAGACTACATTACATTACTTATAATAGGATCATTCACGTAGAATGGAGCTTTAATGTATAGCGATGATTCATGCATATCAACAAACCATCAGACAGATGCTGGAGAAAGATTCACTGCCATCCCTTGCATCTGCCTGAAAGAAATGTTCTACCTTCCATGCTTATTCTAATTTAATGTGCAATCATATTTTATGTAAGGATGTCTAATACAAAAATCAAAGAGATTGCATCTTAATCTACCCTCTTTAGTTACCTGACAAATATAGGCTACAATGTTTAAGGTTGGCCTCTTGACTTTGCTAATCATAAATGACATCATTTTAATTTATTATGTCACAGATCATATTCATAATTAATTATGATTCTGGGTGTAATGAAAAATAAAATTGAATAAAATTTCACCAACTAAATTTAATCAAATTAAGTATGTGTAGTTTACAGTCAGAACAATTGGTAAGTATTGTAATCCTTAATAAGTCATGTGCCTCATGGTTTAGACAAACGGGATATATGACAGCAATCCCATAAGATTATAATGGATCTGAAAAACTCCCATCACTTAATGATGTCATAGAGCAACGCATTACTCACTGCTCACCTGTTTGTGGTAATGCTGGTGTAAA
This sequence comes from Petrocephalus schoutedeni, assembly GCA_026780765.1. Lineage (NCBI taxonomy): Eukaryota > Metazoa > Chordata > Actinopteri > Osteoglossiformes > Mormyridae > Petrocephalus > Petrocephalus schoutedeni. The sequence goes on along the minus strand of JAODKL010000118.1, from coordinate 11,183,779 downwards.
CAAACCTACTACGCTGTGGGTCATATAAAAGTATAGCACATACAATTATTTATAATACATAATATTTGATAATGATAATACTGCTAGTTTATGCATTTACTGTCCTGTAATTTTTATCATTATTTTAGAGGGCACTCCTTCTGCTGACAAAAAAAAGTTTACTGTTATACAACGAAAGTGAAGATGATTAACTGTCACTGTTGACACATCACAGCACACAACAACAAAATGTGTCCTGCGCATTTAACCCATATGCAACATAGCAGTGGGCAGCTAACTCAGTGCCCAGGGAGCAGTGCTTGGGGGTGGTACCTTGCTCAGGGTACCTCAGTGGTATCTGTGGGTCGGGGATTCAAACCAGCAACCTTTCGGTTACATGTTCGCGTGCCTAACCATTAGGCCACCCAATCTAGGTTTGTATAAGTACACTACGATGTTTGCACAACAATGAAATTGCCTAATAGGGCTTTTCTCAGAATGTAACCCTGACGTTAAATGACACATGACAGTATACTATATGTGTGGGTAATTAAAGAGTTTTGGTAAAATAAAACTGGCTGGAACCAATGATCTGTTCTATGCGTTCCGCGAGTCTGTCATCCATTACCTCTGTTTCTGCATCCACTGATATCAAGTTTGACACAGGTTCGTCTAACTTGTCAAACAACTTTGTCAAAACAACTGCTGTATTCACACCCACTACATAAAGCTTCCTTTTAAACCGAAAAACGTAGATCATTTAGATCTAAGTCTAACTAAAAAGGGGGTCAAAAATTAGAACTCATTACTTTCTATAGTTAAGTATCCAGAGTCTCCACTCATCGCAAGTTCACACCTAAATCAATAGTGTGATTCAGACATTTTCAAACATACATTTGTGGTGGTGAAATTTAGATAAGATCTGGTGTCCCTATAAAATTAATTGTTAGGAGAGCTGAGGGTTGCTGGGATTGCCATCAATGTCTCGTTTGTGCTGTGAGATGCATGCTGCACGGCTGCTTTGGAATGTTTTGAGATAATGGGAACTGCTCTGAGCATTTGAGCAGGAAAACAGGACCTGTCAGAACGGCCATGGGGAAGGATCCAATAAGTATGACATTAACTCATTTCACTGGGCTGAATATTATATAAAATATGTATGTGTAGAAATACAGATTGTGATACACGTATCAGTACTTATGTTAAAGGGACATGTAAGCTCTGAAACTGACAATGTAGTACTTTCTTATTTCTTGGAATGCTTTTCTTTTTCAGAAACATTGTTAGAATGTGAGCAGATGAGGCCCTTTTTGCAGAAGATTGCAGGAGGAATTGGGCTAGTCACCTCGAAAGGTACACAAGATTGGAGAGGAGCTAGCAGTAGATCTGTCTTGCGCAAGGGCCATCATTTGGAAGAAATGGTATAAATTGTTGCGCATTTTGTAGTGCTTCATACTACCGCTTTCTGGGGGACTCCTATGCCCACAGACTGGCAATACAAAGGACCCTTTCCTACATACAGGTGTCAGAATTTTATGTTTGTCTGTCTGACATATCCCTCTGACCCTGACCAGGATACAGTTAAAAGACAGATGAATAGGTAACAATAGACAACAAAATGTATGAATTTACCGTTAATAACTTTGGAAAGCGGTAACCAATTTCACATGAGAGATACAAAAATTCATTCATCAGTAATGTGAGTGGGCTCAGCCACTGGCTATCTCGGGAGGGAGAGTCAGATGACCTGGTTTATTTGTATCATTCTCTCCCTGCCCTGAGTTCTTAAACTGTCTATGTTATTACATCCTGCCTTCTTTCACCCCTAGTAACCCAAACATCAATCTGACATCACAAAACCCAGAATCTCCCACAACTGACCCCCCCGGCATTATTAAAGCAGCATTTTTTTTTTCCTTCCCAGTCTTGTAGGAGCCAGATGGGTTCAGTACTGGGTGGGTTAAGCATAGTGAAGAAACATGCAGCTGGATTAGTGCAGGTGGCCATTTGTATGACCTGCTGTTCAGCCCCATGGGACTGCAGGCAATACGATATAAATGCTGACCCGTGGTTCTCAAAGAGAATCTCCTCAACATTTCTTTCATTTGGACAAAACAAGAATGAGCACTGTAAAGAATGACATCTCTATACAATTAATTCCGAATGAGATTGCTCCACCCTCACTGGTTACTTACAATAGGTGCAGCTCACCATCTGGAGACCTGATAGCCCCCCCAGTCAAATGCTGTATTTGGCTACACAGCATCATTTATTCTGTTCATGATATAAATCTGCATTGTGTGTATGTCTTTAATACTTGCTACCTCATCAGTTTCTTTACTTATTTCATATATTTTATATATAGCTCCTGTTTTAGATATACCTGCATATTTGTATATCTATACATACCTATATATGTCCATATATGGCAGATCCATATGCTCTGTACATGCTCTACACTTCTGCCTTTTACTGTAAATTATCATGGTATTTTCTGTAAATGCTATGCTAATGCTATTTGTTCACGTGTGGTGAAATGCTAACTGCATTTCATTGGTATTGTACCATCAGACATTCAATATGACATTAAATGGAGTCTTTTCAGATGCAAGTTCAAAAAAAGTTTAGACTAAAAAACAACAAAGACATAATATGTAAATTAAAAAATCAGTGTAAATGATGATAATATTATTATCCATAATTTGAAGACAAGCTACTTTGACAAAAAAATGTGCAATGGCACCGTTCTTGTCTTCTTCAACTACTGTATTGTGTGTATTTTGTTTGTAGGCCTCCATAAACATGCAGTCAGAGAGCCCTCTTGTACGTGTGTTTAGCAGTACTGACCACTCTGTCCATGAGCAGACAAGCACAAAATGACAGATTATGATGGCACAGCATTAATGCCCCTGGGATATTCCTCTGAAACTGCAATTCTTGCCAACGAAGAAACTGCATTTGCATATAGGCAATTCTGAAACTGACAAAATGTAAATATTTTTATTAGTATACTTAAGGTATGGTACTTGCTAAATTCAAGCAATACTCAATAGCATAGGCCATGTTCTGTTGACAGCTTACCGACAGACTGCCTACACATAAGGCTTTTTACATTATATAGCAAAAAAGTGCATGGATTCTGAATAACATCAAAATCGTATGATTTCTGCCCATGGAAAATCATTCCAACATGAGGGCAAAGAATTTACAAACCGCTTAAACTTAATAGAAATAGAAGATACACTCCAAAATATACATCATAAATGTATCTGTATGTTACAGATATGCAGACGTATCACGTATACCATTTTTATAAATCATCAGCTGAAAGCCTTTCCAAAAGTTTAAAAGTACTTATGTACCAGTGTGTTATGTTCTTCCTGAATTCAGCAA
>JAODKL010000118.1:11162191-11173480 GCA_026780765.1 Petrocephalus schoutedeni | reverse complement strand
TGCAAAAAAAAATGCATTCAAAGAATTTAATGATTGCACTATTTCAAATTATTCTAATTCGTTGACCAGCACCTGTACATGCCTAACTACATGGGAGTGGGAGGAGACCTTGGTGGTTTAAAGCAATAGTGCTGCACACAAAGCCCCCATGCCACCCACACTCACAATACGCTAGTCTTTAATGATCTCAGTACAGAAATAACAGATGCCCGTCTATTGCAAAAACTTGCTCAATCACATGTCAAAGGGGAGTGACCAATGGCTGTTCAAGGCAAAAACTTCCAACAGCAATAAGGAGAGGCTCAGCTATATACTCAGTACTTGTGTTACAGACTCCTGTTCCCAAAGAGGTAGGAAGAGGCTCAATGATCCTGGGCAAACAACAGCCAAAAAAGTAGTAGTGTAAACATTTTGCTACCCCCAAAGACATTTTCAAACTCTAGTTGCTCATTGTTATATCAAAATTATAGGAATAGATGGAGGAAACTGACCACTGTCGTTACCCTGGACATCAAACCTATTAATATCTAAACACAGACACTGGACTCATACCCTAAATCAAATCAGGCTATAATAAATGAGATCTTATTAACACCAAAAAACAAAGCCTGGATTACCAACCCTTGTGTACTCAATGGTACCCCATGGCACTAAATGGAGGCGCCACCTCTGAGGACATGACAGCTCTGACTGGCAATGTCAACATATATGAGGGCACAGGGAGTGACCTTGAGTTCCACACCAAAAGCCCCCCTTCCCCAGTGACCCTGTGGCATTTAATGAGGTCACGTAGCTGTCATTCAGGACTTTCTATAATGAGTATGGAAGAAAACATGGGGCAAGACCAAGGGGAACAGGAATGGGCATGGGGGGCAGAAATAATACTAAGATGGAAGTGGACTGAATTGGGTAGTTCTTATCTGCCACAACCACAGTGGGGGGCTGATGACTCCTGGGGGGGGTCAAACAGCAGGCCAGAAATGGGTGCACAAAAGGAAGGTATGTCTGAAGTCTGAAAAAGGAAGCTGAACTTCTTCTAATATTGCTTCACAGATAACTGATATCTTAAAGCCCTTCTCAAAACGCTATAGCCTGTCAATACATGAAGAAGCATAAAATGTATGGCTATCTGGGCATTTGCAGGTAAGGAAGGAAAATACACACAGACTTCAGAAGTGAATGGTGTGTGGAATGTGTGCATTGATACTCAAGAAGCAAAGGCAGGGTTTCCTATTGCTGTTATTGGAAAGCAAACAGGACGTGCTGCTGATCCTCCTGCATAGTAGTGAGGTGTTCCAGAAGCAGCAGAAAGCTGTACAGTATGGTGTCTACTGTTTAGTCTGTTTCCAGGTTTTAGCACCACTTCCATCCCTTTGGTACTGGTGGTAAGCAACACCACATGACATGGGAACTGGCCAGGGAATCCTTGGTTATCAAGCTACCAGGATTTCCTTTAGGGGACTGAAGGTTACACTCAATGCCACACAAGTATAAAAAGGACAATAAAGAATGAGAAGAATTGAATGGAAAGGTATATAGCAAAGCAGTGGCGTGTGAAACATAATCCAGGATTTTTTGGAGACCAAACAGAATACACAATTTATACTATTTTCGAGAACAATGGTTTGGTGGATCCGATTAATGTGAAAAGACTCGCCATCTCACTCTCATGCTTATGATGGCCATATATTCCCTCTTTCCCATTTCATCTTTAGATAAAGATCTTTAGATAAAGATTTTTAAAGATGTAAAATATAAAAAATGTAGACTCTATATGTATACTGCACATTTTCAAGTGAAGAATTCTCGCAACTAATAGCCATATTTGTTCTTTCACTTTAATTTGAGTTACAGCCAAATATCTAATTATTCCTTTGTTCAGAATTGATTCTTTTTATGAGTCAATAATAAAATCAATTTAAAACCAATTTAGAGGTTTAAGAGAACACTGTGACACAGAACACTTTAAATGAACCCAAAGTGAAAAAAATGAAGGGCCAGGATCAAATTTCTGCATTCAAATGTCTATAAATGGGCCATTGGTGGGACAATTATATTTATGTAGGGCAAATGCTGTGGATTTTGCTCATTTGGCAGGACGATCAAGTGATCAAGAAAAAAAATGTATGTATAATACCAGACTGAGAATGCAAAACTTCAAAAACTTGCATACCAAAGAACACATTTTGTATATATTGTTTATAATAATATTTAATCATATTGATATATGATAAAATGATAAAGTAAAAAGTCATAAGATCTGAAGACAGATGAATAATAAACCTGTTGCCTGTATACTGTTCAAGGATACTGTTCAAAATGTAACACAAATTGTGATATAATTTTTTACACATCAACCACTACCGCTTCAGTATGTGAATGACCAAAATAATTAATTCACCTTCTGAATTCATCTACTAGAATTTTTTTTATTTATTTATTTTTTAAATAAAGCTGTGGTTGGCGTTGCCATGGATGCATAAATTAGGGTGCAGTAGCAGTCTTACAAATTAACTAAAATATGTGCACATAATATAATTATTATGGAAAAAATAATTGCAAATGATGCTATTATTCAGTTTAAAAAACCCACCTATATTCACCTAGGGCCTAAGATGTAAGCTTAATTATACCCACAAACTAATCACTATCCACAAAATGTCCCTCAACACCCTCCTCCCTACACAGACACACACACACAATTTTACACAGCTTTGGTAAGTAAAATATACAATTCTGCTCATACTAATTTAACATCAAATACATTTTACTAACTTAAATTAGCATATGGATATTAGAAGAACAAAGACCGAAGATAAAAGTAATCTTAAAAAAAATTTAAGTACAAATAAAAGCTGTATCAAAGTAAAACTGTAAGTAAAAGTCTATGCAAGCCATTACATCACCAAAGCAACATCAGATTAATACAATTATATGTAAAGAAATCACTTGTTAGAGTCTGTTCCAATTAAGAACAAAACTCATTTAAATAATAGTGCACCTTTGCTTTTAATATAAAAACTGGCCAGCTTTGTCTTATCTCCATTGGTGCTGCTCCAGTGAACAAAGACAGCCTGAATAACTCTTTTAAATTTGCATATTTATCATGTAATTTTCATGACTGCTGCATAATTTCAATACAAATGTATCATCTTAAATTCCTACCAGAATGCTATTTTTCACCAACTACAACAGGAAATGCTACTTTCCAGAATCCTTAACAGGGTCATTCCTAGAGTTACCAGGGTTTTACACACTTTTGCTACCCACTAAAATTTTCATTGTAATTGTGCTTCCAGGCTTAACGAAAAACATTGTCCACTAGCAGCAAGTCACTTTCACATTCGCATTTAACTCCCAAGTTAGATTTATATTTATTTGTGTTTTGCATATGAATGTCAGAACGGGATAAGTGGCAAAGGCTAAATTTGTAGTCCAGTCTTTATGGATGACGTCCTATTAATGCAGAGCCCAACATCTGCTGTAGCTGCCAGGCCAGATGATATTTCGTACTATAGATCATTTCTTAGTGTGTCTAATTTTAATTGCTGCCTCAAATTAATAGCTTATGGGTGGCTTAATGGGTCTATGTGAATCTCTCTTTTGTAATTTGAGACTTTCTAGTTTCTGACAATGAGTCAACCACATCTTATCTATAAACTGACAATTTATTTATTTATTTTGAAATTTAAAAAGTAATCAAGGTTAGAACCAGGAAGACATAACAATAATAAATTATTCTCACCATAACTCAATATTACCTGAATCTTAAAGTATAAGCCACAATATTTTATTTATAAAAACCGAATTCTCTCTAAGGATACACCTAGCTATCTTACATTAGAAACTAGCAAAATAGTTTCCATACAATAAAACTGGATATTCAGAAACTTGAATATTGTAAGTGGAAAACTATGTAAATATAATTGGAACGGTGAATATAGCCACTTACTATTGCTAGTATAGCTTGATATTAAAGATGAAGGGTATGTAAACACCATTTTGGTTTTCAGACTATACTCCACAACTCCAGCTAGCTACCTATTTGGGCTCGTCCAATTTTTCTTCATTTCATGAGCACGTACATTGCAGGAGGTTAGAAAATTATTGCAACTACCTTTTAGGTCCCTTCGAATATGTGAATGTGAACGTTGAGTCCGCGTATCGAAAATCTGAAATAAATAATCAACAAAGAAATCAATCAATAATCAGTGAATTGGAGGAGAGAAAGCAGAAATGAACACAAAATGGTGAGGAAAACACCGTCACCGCAGGAAAAGTCCCATTTCAACAAGTGCAGTTTCCATGGCAACGTCAGAAGGGGTTTCCACTGACAATGGAGGAAACGGATAATAATAATGACTAAATATTAACAGAGCTATTTCACGTAGAAAATCGCTAGCCAGTTTTTTAAACCATTTTTGTCATGCTCTGTTGACATAAATGATCAGGCTTAATTGATCCCTACATTTGGGTCTGGTTTACTGATAAACAGGAACCAACGACATGGATAGCATAATAATTCCGTTTTTCGCCTTAACAAAAACTGATGTCTACATTTAGTCAAAATAAACAGCTCTGTTTTCGAGCAACTTCGCGAGAGGTACCATGCTAAATCATAGCAGGTGTAGACACCGTATAGGGGGTCCGCATATTAAAAATGAAATGGACATCTTACGAGGCTCGAATTTCGCTTTTGTGCGCAAGACGGTGGTTAACTAGCTGTCAGCAATTAAGTTATCTCGCCAATGATGCCAAAAATATTGCAAGAGGAAGCTAGCTAACGCGAGACTGTGGCCGCATTTTCAGCAGTGCATTTCAATTTACAACTAGTTAGCTAGAAATTGTATGCACGAGTAGACCCGGAATTTTAGGAGGATTACGCCAAATAACCTATGCTGCATGCACATCAGTGAAGTCGGAAACTCACCAGAAAACAGGCAGTCTTTCTCTGCCTTGCACCTTTGAATTACGATGTCGACGTCTTTTTGTATTCTCTCTTGTCTTGAACACATCCCCATAAAATAAAACCCCCTGGAATGGCTTGTTTTATTATACAGTAAAAATATATATCGGATATCCTTTTCAGGATGTGAGCGCCCAGCTTTCATAGACTGAATTCCGGATAACTGAAAAAATGCGCTTTCGCTCTCGGCTGCTTCCGTAAAAATAGAAAGACCAGGTGAGGCGACGAGCTCCTTTATTAAATGATCTCTCTGATAAGAATCGACACGAATGAAAAGCACCAGGACTCAACAGCTCCGCTTCTCGACGTACATTTCATACCGATAGCTGCTTTTTTGTATATTAAACCGGAAGCGCCGAGCACTATTTCACATCACCGCTAACAATGGCGATTTCGAAAGCTAAAGCCGAGATCTTCCTTGTCTGTTAAAGTGAAACGCGCCCTGTTACTAAAACCCGGTGTGAAATAAAAAGGGAAAAATAAGTGATCAGGGGCGCCGAAAGTACACAGTGTATCACACAAGACGCTCTGCAATTCGGTGCGAGTTGGTGATGTAATGCGCGTCTCCGCTATTTTCTTTCTTAGCTACAGTAAATATTAACTGACAGGTAATTGATATATTCGTGAGGCTGCATTGCGATTATATCCGTTAGCGCAACTAACTGATAACCGATACAAAACTGAGGCGGTTGCATGCAAGTAAATGTCATTTAGACAGGTACATTCCTTATGTTTGTGCACGGGTTTATATATATACTACTTTGAAAAGTTTCCCGACGTTAATTGCAGTAGTAATTTAAATAATGACCTTGATGTAATGCTCCACCAGAAATTATCATTAGAATGCAGTTGACTTAATTTAAGTCCTAAATATAAGATGTAACATGGAAGTCTTGGATCATATGATTCATGTGCACATGCAATAAATGTGTACAGTCTTATAGTTTTTCTTATATATACATTCATATTGAAACACATGTGGAATGATAAACGTAAGCTTAAAATTAATTATTGCTGCAACAGTGACAGCCATGTGGTTGTGATGGCATATGTACCCATGTACAATTACTAAGCTTTACAGGGTTGCCAACGATCACGCATCTGGTGTGACTCTCATGCAAGAAATCTTATGGCAAATCCATATTATTCCACTATAAACCTCAAAAAGGCTGATTTTTGAGTGTGCAGAGTTGCCTCCAATTGAAAATCTCACGCCAGCCTGCTGACCAAAGTTGACAACACTGGCTTTAAATTAATACTTAAAGCTTGTAAAGTATGTACTGTTCACATGCACAGATCTGATCAAAATACTTTGTATCGGAAGCCACGCTCAGTATTGTGACATCCTTTCCTATTTTTTTTCCAAAAATATTGTGAACCAAGGGTTGTCTGATTTTAGCTTTTGAATATGTATGTACTTTTGAGACTAAAATAGTTGCAAACTACCTCTGGTTGTCATTTTAAGGCTCTGTTTGAGTGATTGCAAGATTAGCACACCATAGCTCTAAGTGAAATATCAAGGCTAGCAATCACATATCTAAACATTTAAGAGGAACATTCTTCAGATAAGAACCATGGAAACAGCCACACGGGGAGACTGCTTGTAGCTTTACGTAACAGTTCCCACAAACAAGCACACATCTTGAAGATATTCAGAAATGGTGTGATGTTGCCTGACTTGGTGAAGAGAGGGTCAGTAGAGGGCAAGTTTCATTTACACAAAATTCCCAATAATTAGCAGCAGTTTGGCCAGCCTGGAACCCACAACGGCGGCTCTGAGAGTAGGGAAACTCACTAAGGACTGAGGGGCTACAAGACAGAGGGAGTATCAGGATGGGCGGCGACACCTGCTGGCCAAACGGGGACAAGACCCATGGGATAGGGTCAGATGTGCACTAATCCTGATAGTACCCCTCACCAAACGCACAACACCGGCCGCCTGAGTGCACTGTAGGACACCAAAGACAGGGAAGATAACAGGGAACTGAACTTGGGAGGCACAGGACAAGCCCTTTGATGACACCAAGGGTCTGACAGACTGAGGGTAAAACAATGAAGGACAAGGAGAGGGGACTGCTGTGGGCTTAACCGGGGAATGAACAGCCAAAATGAGCACCGCCACCATGGGAGCTGGTGAGGATGCTATATGGACAGACAGGAACAAGACTAACAGTATGACAAGGGGCACAGAATAAGCAAGGATCAGACCAGGGACCAACAGGACAACAAGCAAGACCAACAGACAGAACCACGCAGACTAAACAGACCAGACTTGGGACATGATCAGACACCAGGGACAAACATCACTTCAACAGGAAGCAAGGACTAGAAGAGGCAAATACAAAGACAGACAGAACAGGATTGTATGTCCCCATCTCCCCTTCATAGAGTCGGAAACTCTGCCGTAAGCTTTTCTAGATGGAGTGGGACCTTAGGGCAAGGCCCAGAGAGTCATGCTTCAGCTTGGAGGTGGAAGTGGAGTTGGGCCAGTTGGGGACAAGACACATGTGACTGAGTCAGATGGGCACCAATCCTGACAGTTACACGCTTTCCAACACCTTTTGTGCAGTAATTTTGAAGACAAACCCCACATAAATTGTCTTGTAGGAAAATTACTAATGATCGGTGTGTTTGTTTGTTTGTTTGATTGATTATTCATTTGTTTGTTTTTGCTTGTTTATTTATGATATTTTTCGTGGTATCATCCCTGGAAATACTTACCAGGGTATTCCCTGCCCTGTGCTTCCTGGTCCCTATGAAAAGATTTTTTCTTTGAGGATCATATACAAACACTATGGAAGCTGGCTGATGTGCTGGGTAAAATGCCAGGCTAATCGCTACTCTTCATTATATGATAAGCTTCAAACCCAAAGATCACAGAAGTGAAGAGTGATAAAGATCAATTATGGATTTCACCATAGCCCAAGTGATCTCAAATATCCAAAGACTGTAGCAGTGAATATAAGGATGCAAACTAAATGGTGCTGCTCCACAAGTGAGGGATACAGGGCTGACTCTGTGCTCTGACCACAAGCTTCACTATGAGATCTACCACCAGTTTGGGGTTGAACGTTAGGGATTTACAAAATAGTGAGTTAAGGTTTGGAATAGATCAGTGTGTTATCATCTAGGCAAATTGCCAAAATGTCTTAAATGTAAATAATAGTCACAACAGGGAACACTTCATAAAGGCTGTAATTATTCTTTGAAATCTTCCACGGCTGAAGAGCAGTCCCCAGTATCTTGGTCAGACATGCAGTACAAACCACATGAGTAACATTAATAATATAAACAAATTGACTTGAAATAGTATATATTTTTGCAATTATATCATCCAGAAACAAAGGTGCATTATTCCCTTTATTCTGACTTGAAGCGTGTGCTATGATCAGATGTACAGACACAAACACACACAAACGTTGACCATCATCACACTAACAAACCGAAGTCAAAACAAGGGGAAAACAGATGTATGTCACATTAGATAAAAAATCCAAAAAGCAATAGGTGAATAGTAAGAAAGATAAGAAGACAATTAAAAAAAATTTCATACATGCATCACCAGCCTCTAAGGAGCTCAGTTAACTCAACCACTAAATGTTTCCAAGCAGATAAAGACTCATGTTTTGCCTGGTTAATTGGTCAACCAATGTTTTACTATATTTATGTCCTTATTATATCAGTGTTCCAAAATTGCCTTTTTAGCTGATGTAAAGGATCCTCCTGTATATTATTATTATTATTATGTCATCATTTAAGAAGCTCAGACATGTTAATCGTAGTCAAGATAATTAATCGTAGTCTTACCCATAACATTATACACGAGTCCATAACATTTTAAGTTAGATGTTATTATAACAAATATGTTTTTAATTCGATATAGTCTTTCAATTTGAAAGGAAATTCAAATCAATCTTACTATGTATTAAAGAAGAACACTACGATTCAAACTAAAGAGCAATACCAAAATCACCATTTATCAGAACACGCCATTTCAAAGGTTAATACATCTATAATCTTTAAGTAAGCAGAGTAAAAAATATGAAATGTTCTCTGTGGTGTAATAAAACCAGTCTTTGGAGAAATTAATAGAGTTAATAGACAGGAAACCGCAGATATAATGTTAGTGTGTTCATGATGTTATGGTAATGAAAACCAGAAATAGCCTGACGAAGTTTATCATCCATCTATCTGTCTATCTCATCTTCTGGCTACTTACAAAGTACAGGGTCACAATGAGCCTGTAGCCAGCCTAGGATGGCATAAGACATAAGGCAGAACACCCTGGGGATGGGATGCCGATTTCTGATTATCCATCCATAAACAACCCCAGATACATCAGTTAACGATGTGTGTTGTACAATCCAATCTTGTACTGGGCTGTGATTATTTTTTCACTTGTAGTCTTCCTGTTAGCATTAACAATTCTCATCAGACCTCTCTCATTAACCGAACTGCAGGTGACCTGGTGTATTTAGTTATTTGTTTATTTATGTATTGTGTGATTCTCTGTACATTATAAACACTGCAGCATGTGAAAGTCACAGGAGGGTGCCTATTTCTGAGACACCGGAACCATCATGCTTGAAACCAACAGTCACACCACAATTAAAATTGTTAACATCATGCATCTTGGCCATTAAAATATTTAGCTGTAGAGTAGGAGAACCTGTTGACCCTGTCTGTATGTATTCAGTTACAGCCATATGATTTGCTATATGAAGGCAGTTTGCGCTGATAATCAGGCGTACATAATAAACTAGACACTAAGTGTGCATTGTCTGTCTTATATAGCACCTGTCATTACTACTCTTTATGAAAAGTCTAGCAGGATGGATCTGGTTGTGTGGCCTCACGTAGAAAACAAACTTGATTATGTAAACAAGCAGCATCACAGAGGATGCATAAGTCCCTCACCAGACAGCCACCTCTTCTGAATCTGAATGATAATTTTTACTTTACTTAAACACTCCTAATGCAGTCTCATTTTGAGATCATTCATTATAGTGATAAAAAAAATCAAGTTCAAGTTCTGATTAATAAGGTTGATTGGAGAAATTACTTCAAGTTCTTATTCTTATTCTTGACTTAAGTTTGACTGATGTCGTCTTCCACTTATCATTGTATTCCATTGGTGGAAACTGGCACTAATTCTGGCTAGAAAGCATCTATTATTCCCTGTGGTAAAAGAACAAGCCAAAGTTGAAAGTGCCTCACGTCTGGCTGCTCTTGCCACCCACTGATATTTGAAACTCTTTTAACACCCCTACGGTTTTCTCACTGTATTCTTTCATCCTGCTGAATTTGACACCTGCATTTATTTTTGTATACAGCTGGTTACTTATAATATTTATCAAATCTCTAAATGATGCTTTACTGAGAAGCTAGCGTCAAATACATTTCCAGACTTTGAATGGAGAGGGTCATGAACTTCTGCAGACATATAAAAAAATGTTCCCAGTATCTCTGGAAAACTTCATCATACTACACTGAAACCCTTCATCAATCCAATAGTATAGGTATAGTATAGTTTAGGTTGCTTCCAACTGATATTGTATATCAACAATGACCACTTTCCCCTACTGGATACTGATTATGCTGATTCTATGTCTAATTTGTATAATATAACACAAAGGCTAAAATCGCAGAAACTCATTATCCATAAATCGCTAGTGAATCATATTGTATACATTTTTATGACAAAATGTTTTGTATTGTGATGAAACTGTGAATGATGGAAACATATTTGGTGAAATCTTTATATGTACTTTCATTAAATAAATACTAAGTTATTACATTTCTGAATGTAAGTTCTCATAACTAGGACTCACATTTATTGCACGTTTATTGGCTTTCACTATCACGGTCCAAAAAAATGCCCCATCGATCCACTATGCCAGATTTTCTGCCCACTTGGTCCATGAGACCTTAAGACGGCTGCTGACTGGATGGGAAGTTCCAGAACATGGTGTACAAAAGCAGATTCAATTGCAGATGACTGGAGAAGGAACAGGAACCAGAAAACAGGAAGCAGACCTATAATAAACATACAGAATAATCATGTCAGACCTAAGAGCAAGACACCAAGATGTTACAAAACCACCAAGCCAATGACCTTGTTGGTATCTCTGAATAAAATTCAGGGGCAACACAAACAAGTTAAGCCAAGCACCGCAAACTAAACTTTGAATCAACCGGAACTCTGAACCCCATTCTTTCCGAGCAATGACAATGACTGAGTAATGCTCACTGCGCTGTCTAAATAAGTTTCAGAGCCAATTACCACTGGCTCAGAGAACAGGGGAGATTTTAGGATTTGACCC
>JAODKL010000118.1:11137854-11153798 GCA_026780765.1 Petrocephalus schoutedeni | reverse complement strand
CACTTCCCTTTGGTAGTGTATAAAGATCCCCTTTGGTACATTTCACTGATTGGGGAGGTGGAAGTTGTATCGTGATCAAACACCACTGGTGTACGATATAACATAGAAATATAAAACAGTCAGCAACAGCAGAATATATCTCAGAAAACTCATGACGTGATCTTTTAACTTTGCTAATATGGTTCATATGAAATGAGATAATGACTTGGCAGCACAGGTGGACATCTAAGAAAATGTTTCAATGTAAATTCTCAGTCTAGATAACCTCCACAGCAACACACTACCTAACACATTGGCTCAACAACACTATACTAAATAACTTCTACAAACTTCTCAAATATCTCCATGAGAACATTTGAACTTGGTGCCAACTAAGCTATGAGTGCAGCTCTGTAAACTAATACAGAATATAAAAATTCTAATCAACAGATGTGTTAAGTCACACATTGGAACACTTACCTCTGTAACGATTTATTTTGGTTAAGTTCTACAAACCTAAAGTTAGTGAAATGAAAATTACACAGTATATAGGACAATGTGTGTTTTGAATTTATTATACATATATATATAGCTTCAGAATATTGAATCTTTCCTCACTACACACAATTGGATGAAGGCTATCTATAGGACTCCCCTGACAAAAATAAAATTATATTTTCCCATCCAGCACTGAGATGAGTCATCTCTGTAGGTGGAGAACTACTTAATCTGTACAATGCCAAAAAGATCTTTCTGGAAACCCAGTGAGGCCTTTAACACATTATTTCAGGATTTCATGGTTTGGTTTAAATACTCAGTTTTGTAGAATACAGAAAGTTAGCCTGATTATAGTAATAAAACATTTAAAATGGTGATTAAAAATTTGCACTTCCCTACAGAACTGTGGAGTTATTTCACTGGAGAACATAAAACTGTTCCCTGCACGTTTGGAGCCTAAAAGAAAGTTGAAATTTATAAGAAAAGCATCTGAATACTTGGCAATTATAATTGTAATGAAATGATTATCTTGATACATTGTACACAAACATAAACATTACATATTCAGTGTAAGTAAGTGAATGGTGACAATGTTTTCACCCACCTGATTGACCAGCTGCAGTCTGGATTTAGCTTTCCATTGATCCTGTTCTGATTCCCTGATCTACTCCTGTTCAAATTTGAAGAATCTACCTCACTGGAGAGTGAGATCAGATCTTCAGTGTCCTCAGGCATTGTCCCCAAACTTGCCCGGCTATAGACCTCAAGCTTGTTTTCAGGATTGATGTTGCTTTTGTCCATTGTATGGCTGCCATTGCAAAATTTATCTAAGTTTGGCATACTCAGTGTCCTCAGTTCTATCAGTCTCGAGTGAGACATGCCAGAAATGTTCTGTGCATTTATGCTTTGCATTACAGATGAAGTCTGCTTGGTCCTGTCCAGGTCCAGAGCGTCTTTGTGGGACTCCTTCTTGCTATGCAAGTAGAGCAAATTAAAATCATCAAAATTGGTCCTGCACGGAGACGTCCTTAGTTGAATGGACTTTGCTTGAACTTCACTGAAATTTTCAATGCCTAAGCTCAAGCTTCTCCTCAGGGAATGAGACTCACTAGCATGGGCACTCACTGGTCTTATGTAACCCGATGGCCTCCTGTTCAGATGAGGTTTGCAGGAAAGTGCATAGGGCTGAATGTTGATACACTTTGTAACTGTCCTATCATAGCAAGATAGGTTTTCAAAGGATTTGATTCTCTGCTGGACGGAAAAGGGACTGGACCTTGCTGAAACTGTGTCTATCAAGTGACTTCGTCTCTCCAGCCTTGAAAGTCTTAATTTGGACCTATCGGCCTTCCCGTCACCCCTAATCGTGATGTTGTTGAAAGCAGATTGGCTGTTATTTACATCAGGATAGAGTTTTCCTATAGCAACTGTTCCCTCAAACGAAATAATGCTGAACTGTGCCCTGTTACATGGAGGGATTACAGGATTTTCCTGTTTAAGCACAGAAGGTGGTCCTGATGATGCTGAGATTCCATTCAAATGGTTGTGAATGAATGATTGAGTTTGGCCTGAATCTGCTTTGCTCTCTGGGATAACCTTCCTTCCCAGATTGGGCGTAGATGCCAATGATGATGTCAATGAAGACGGCAGGGAGCGGCTCACCTCAGTAAAAGTGCTCTGGAAAGCACTCTGGACAGGTATGGCTTCTTCCGGTTTAGAAACCATCTCAGGACCATCAGGTTGGGCCGATTCTTCCTTTCTTAACAGTGAGGACTCGTTGCTATTTGTAATTTGCTCAGAATTTAAGTGCCTTTTTTCAGAATGTTTTAAGTCCATAGTGGGATTTTTACTACTGTGCACATCCTTATCTTGTCCATACCGACCAGTATCTGGCAAAGTGGGACTTTTCTCCAACTTTTTACTTGCTTTTAAGCTGCCAGGCACTCTGCTCAGCTGTTTGGGAGACTGACAAGGGAAGGCAAGAGGCTGCTTCTGAAAAGGACTCTCAGCCCCTGCTAGCCTTGTGATAGACTGATCCTGCACCTTACTTCTGCTCTTAATTTTACTTGGTCTATATGCTTTGTCATGGAGCCTGAGTTTGCTGTTTAATGGGTTTAGGCCTGAAGGATCACTCTGACTTTTCATCCCAGGGCCCCTGGGAACGTGATTACTACCATTACTCTGTATTTCTGACAAAGTCTGCACTTCCTTTGCTTCCTTATCTTTTGACACTGTGACTGACTGGATTCTTCCTCTTGTTTTGCACTGGCTGCAAAGAACCCCCTTTAACTTTGTTGATCCCAGCTGGGATGACAGCTGTAGATTAGGATGCTTGTCTGAAGTATGCAATACGTTTGTTTGAGGCAATGTGGCAGCCTTAGACTCCGAGACAACATGACCACTGGCTGACACAACAGAGCAGTTATTTAGCTTTGAAGCGGCTTTGTGTGCTTTGGCAGACTGCGCCACCAGTGACGACTCTGCTGGCTTTATTAAGAAACAAGGAAGGTTTCCAATGACGGATTGGTCCTTCTCAGTGGCACCTCTGATGGAAGTGCTTTGAAGTTGTGTATATTCACATGAATTCATCGGTTCATTTCCATGATTTTGGAGACCTGAGCAAGTGAGTCTTTGAGGGGTCAAGGGCAATTCTTCTTGTCGCAAATCGAATGAATGCATTTTTTTCATACCCATCCCATCTGAGCTTTTGTGGTGAAAAGATGGTGATATTTCTTTGATCTTGCTCATCCCTGCTTGACTTTCCGTGCTGAAGTGATGTACCTCCTTGAAACAAATCTCAATTTGCTCTTCGTCAGAGACTAAAGCCTGCCGATCGCCACTCGGGAAAGGGTCGGCATATTGGGTGTTTTTTATCTGGGGAACGCTCTCAGCTCCAGAATCACTCTCTGAGTCAGAGTCATCCGCCATAACATACATGCACTTGCGAGAGCCACTGCTGTTTGCTCCACTTTCTTCACGTGTATGGAAACGATCCTCAGTACAAGAATTACTGAAATTTCTGGAGTAATTATTTAGAAATGTCTTACTGACAGGTAGAGGCCTGTTTTTGTTTTCCAGAGGCAAAAAAGAGAAGTCCGAAGTATTTGGTTCTGAAGTTGGAACTTTGCCTGGAGGAGATTCCTCACTGTGTACATCTGTACTGGCATTGGTGTTGATATCATCAGTGACATTTCCTGCAGAGCTTAATTCACGGATGAAATCATCAATGTTAGTCACAGGTATCTCATTTAGCGAATCTTTTAAATTAGAATGTTCTGAGATGATCTCTTGTAACTCTGATTGCATAGCAGCACCGTCTAGATTTTTACAGTCCATCTCCAGTTCTTCTGGATTTCCCTCCAGAAGGTTTTTGCAGGAATCCATTTGGGACATTCCATCACTACCCACTGACATCAGGCTGGATAGTCGGTCTGCAGCTGTAGAATGTAAATACAGTGACAAAAACGTATTGTTATGTCTGTCGTGAAAAAACTAGACAGAAGATTCCTAATCCAAAGTCTGATCAAGAGCAACATGTGTTGACTTCTGAACTAAACTGACCACTTTTTTGGTGACTGGTGCAAAATTAAATAAAGGTGCAGGTAATTAAATCAGTTGTAGGGCCAAATTGTGATTAACATCAGGACAATATTACATTTCAGCCTAATTTTTCCTAAACTGAAAGACATCACAATTGCCGAGAAGTGAGTATGAAATACATACAAATAAAAATCACACAGCTACAGTTAAATACCCATAAAAGTATGAAATAATTATGTCAATTTGCACAACATTTGACTCCAACTATTGAAATGGTTGTTCTGATGTTGTGTAATGTCTAGAAGTAAACACACAATAACATTATACTTCAAAAATACTTAAGAGAGAGTGAGACAGAGGGTGAAAGTGAGATGGATATTTTTACCCAAAGGATCAGCTTCAGGTCTGTGTTTATCTACAACCTACAACAAGTAAGTACTGTCAGCCCAGCCTTCACATTACTTATCATTGTTTGTTTATGCAATAAAATCTAACCACAGATTTGTTTTTGTTTTTGATGTCTGAATAGAGCAAGTGGTTCACAGGAGAAAAACTGCACCAACTGCACCAGCCAGTGCTTCTGTCTGTGGGGTAAAAACATCCATCCATGTTTGCTAGATATCCTTCTATGTCCTCTGTAATCATGCAGAAGAATACATTTAGGTATAATTGCTGTGAGTTTATAAGTTTTCGGTGGATGGAAGTACATTTAAAAAAAACACAGTAATTATCATTCATTAAAAATGAATAAACAGCAACAAGAAGGGAACTTGTTATTGGGGCTTGAGCTAAACCTCATTCCACAGTCATGCATACTTTAAGTACACCTCACTTAACAGAAACCTTTTTAAAGACATGAAATAAAAAGAATTACCAGTAATTACCAGTTTGATGATTAAATTACACTTAACTCACAGAAATTATACCAAACTACGTAACCAGACAGATACAGAAAAGGAAAGCGACCAATGAGGGAGGATATTGTCTAGGGCTCTACAGCTTCTACAGTGCAGATATGAAGCCATAGTCACCGTTGACACAAAGCCAGCTACGTGCCGCTCCCTCAGAGACGTAGGAGTGTACTGCCAGCAAGGAAAACACTGCAGTGCTCCTACTTTGCTTAAGCAGCAAGAAGAGAAACAGCCACATCTACTCATTTCCAGCTCAGCGTGGTTTAACAACAATCAAGCATCACATTTAGTCCTTACAATGACCTGACAGAAATATGGAAATGCATCATACATTAAACCAGGCATCTTTTATGGTAAAGGTTGAACATTAAACTCCGCTGAGTGGAGGAAAACACACTCTGATGCAGGTTGATTGCTTGGTCTATACTGTAACTACTCAATGCTATAATCTATCCCCAAATTTATAAGATATAATGACCACACTTTGGATGACTACACTAAGTAAAGTTAAAAATCAAAGCCACTAGCATAACAAAGTACAAAAAATGTCAAAGCTGTAAATTTCACTTATAAAACAACAAAATTATTTACATTCTCACAGTATTATTATTAGGAGAGGCCACATACAAATGAATAGATGAAATGTCGTCTTGTTTAATAACTTCTAAACTGTATGTGGAATTCTGATCCCTGCAAATTTACTAAGCAACGCATTGTACATATCTACATACACTCAGGCAGTTTATTAGTTATGGCTGCACGTATGTTTGGCTCACCACAGGATATAATCGATCTTAGAACTGCTCTACAATGGGGGCGACTTCCATCAGTGAAACCGTGAGAATTAGAAGATGATGTCATTGAGACTTAAGTCAAAGAGAGCTCAAGGTAAAGTCATCAGTTGACCTTATTAATTGAAATTTAATCCTCGTATTTCTGGATCATTGTGATGACAGTTCTTAAACTGACAATGTGTTAGTAGAGTATTAGTAAAGTTAACTACACAGATTGCTATAGCATCTCTGGTGAGGGATTTGTGCGTTTTCTGTGATGCGGCTTGTTTACATCATAATCAAGCTTGTTTCCTATGAGAGGCTCTACAATTAGATCCATCCTGATAGATAACAGCTGCTGTTATAGACAATATGTACTCAGGGGCCAGTTTATTATGTACCCCTGCTTATTAATGCAAACAGCCTGCTGCTTCAGTGAATTGTGTGCCTGCAATTTAATATGCAGTGCAAAGACAGGGTCAAGAGGTTGGGTTATCTGTGGACTTAGCGTTAGAAGTATTAGAAGATATGTGATACAGATGATCCTCACTTAACGACCTACCTGTTTAGCGACCGGCTGGTATTGTACTCTGTATGAGAGCTTTGGTCGTGGAATCGGCAGCGTGACGTCTCAGCGTCAAGCATCTACTCCCGCGTCTCCCTGTCTCATGTCTCAGTCTTGTTCCCGCGGCCCGGTCGGTGCTTACTACACTACCACTCGCAATCTCCATGGCTGCATATTCCACATTTACATTTTTACTTTGTTGAGCACTCCACGGCAAGAAGGAAGAACATGGCTTCACATGATTGTATTTTTATGCTCTATGATAAGTAAGAGCTATGCAAATCAAAACAAATGTATCAAGTTGGAGTTTCCTTTAGACCTTTCCTTTCCTTGAGAATAAATAAAAATGATTACCTATATGCAAGTTATTACAGTATGCAAACCAAGTCATGTATATTACAGCTGATTTTCTCTATTCTGTTTATTACAGTATACTGTACGGTACATTACTGTATAAATGTTTATAAACGTACTAAAAATGTTAGAAATGGTGCAAAGGTGACAAGGTGACAACACAAGCCCACTACCAGTACAGCATGCTTAAAATATCGGTAAGGGGCGGCTCCTTGCTTACTGACCAATTCGCTCAATTCGACTCGTTGTAGGAACAGAACTAGGTCATTAAGTATGTATCTGTATAAACAATTGTGAATGTGATATAACTGCTGGTGCCAGAGGTGGTGGTTCCAGGATCTCACAACATCTTGTAATAAATACCAGAAATATTGTGTTATCTTCAATGCAGTGGACTCCTTAAAGTAAGTGAGTATGAATTAAATGCATAAAGCCATAAAGTAAGCCTTAATTAATAACAAAAACAAATTATTCTTATAGGCCTACTCACCTGAAACTGGCTTCTTAACTTCTAAAGCGAGAGTTACTGGGAGGTTGTGCAGGATATTGCAGATTTCTTGATAAGTGGAAGTGCACAACAATTTGTCTCCTATCCCCAGTATCTCATCTCCAACACAAAGCTTGCCCATCGATTCCTGAGATCATTAAAAAAAACAAAACAAATCAAAGCAGAAACAAAATGTGTTGTTAAAGTACTATTTAACCTCAGATGTAACATATATTTGCAAGTAGTTTGCAAAGATGTTGTAACATGCTGTAGTGGTTGAACAGCTTCCAGGGAATTTGGTATCGCCGCTAAACCCCAGCAAGTTTATACACAGAAGAAATACACACTCACGAGCTACAACATCATGTGAAGCCAATAATTTTCACTACCGTGTAGAACTGGTGTATATCAAGTCTGGGATATATTAGATGGTAAACCAACGATACATACTTGGAGTCAACGTGTTCAATGCAGAAATGGGCAGGGATAAAGGTCTGAGTGAATCTGACAAGGGACAAATCATTGTGGCTAGACGAGTGGGTCAGAGCATCTCTGAAACAGTGAGGCTTGTGGGGTGCTCATGGTCAGCCGTGGTGAAAGCCTACTGAGAGTGGTCTGAGGAGGGAAAAGCTATGATCTGCCAATGGGGCTGCAGAAGGGTACAAATGGCTGATAATTTTGAGGATGGTCATGGGACTAATGTGTCATGACACAAATAGGGCATTGAGCCCTGCTGCGTATGGGGCTTCACAGCTGCAGGCCAGTCACAGTGGCCATGCTGACCCCTGTCCACTGTCACAATCACCTACAATTAGCACATCAGCATTAGAACTGTACCATAGTGCATTGGAAGAAGGTTGCCTTGGCCGATACTCACTATGGTTGACCCTGAGCACCCCACAAGCCTTGCCGTTCCAAGATGCTCTGACCCAGTTGCCTAGGAGAACCAGACCAGACCTCTGTCCATGACTAGAGACTGGTTCTGGGGGAGCCCCTGATATTCCCAAGCCAGCTGGGAGATGCTCAGTGGGATGTATCCAAGTACCTAAGACAGCTCCTTTAGGAGCCGCCCATGTGGCACTGGTATAAGCTCCCCACGCCATCCCAACTGCCTCCTTCCAGTTCCATAGAACTGCGGCTCTATTCTGAGGTCCCCCATTTCGGCTGCTTGTACCTTTTTCTTTCAGTCATCACTGAAATAAGAATGGTACTATGAAAAAAAGGTTTTACCCTATTCAAAAAGGAGGAGGATGGATGATTTAACCCATAAAAGGTATCTGATGTAGATAAAATGTGATGGATGTAGACGAGATTGTCTGATATTTCAGTGACATTGATATTTGAATTTTTTGATATTTCAGTGATTTCAGTAAATTTGGTAATTGCATCATTGTAAGACAAAAATTCTTTAAAACAGTGTTTCCCAAATCGGTCCTCAGGGACCCACTAATGGTCCACATTTTTGCTCCCTCCCATCTCCCTGCAAGACAGTCCACATTTTTGCTCCCTACTGGGAGCTAGGAAGAAGCAAAAGCGTGGACTGCCTGTGGGTCCCCGAGGACCGGACTTGCAAACACTGCGTTTAATCATAAGCAATGTGATCTCTATGTATTTTGAAATGAAGGACATACTCTTTCTGCAGGCCCGCCTGGCCGGAGCCCTGTAATCAGCACCTTCAGGGGGGAGGACTTTATCTCCAGATCAAGACCAAAAGACTCCTCCTCACTCCTCTGCAGCAGCACTGTCTCTGTGGTGTACGAGCCCCCCTTTTCGCCGAGCCCCGCCTTTTTGCAGAGGGGCAGTGGGCAGACCAGAAGACTAGGTACAGTCTGGGCAATGGATGGGTGTGGCTCCTCCCCCTTGGGCTGATGCGATAGGCTAGGGCATTCTATGCTCATCATGCTCTTCACCCGTGTCACCGCCTTGTGCTCAAGCTTGGGGGAACGCTTCGACTCTAGCAGGACGTCGCGTTGGGGTTCCTTCTTCGTCCCAAGGTTTGTTCCTCCCCTACCGCCCTCATACGTTAAGCAGCGAATGGGCATGAAGGGTGACTCTGCCCCTGGGGGGTGTGGCTTGACATTATGGCTGTCCACATGGTCCATGGAGGGTCCTTTGCTGCAGTCTTCGTCCGCCTCCGGCAAAGACACACTGATAGCCGTGCCATCCCCTGGGAGCTTCCGGCACTCTGCTCCGGGTTTTGGCTGCCTCCTAAAAAGTCTCTTTTTGTCTGAGAAACATGGCGGGTCCTCATCCTCGTCGCTGGCCTCATCCTCGTAGCAGACGACACGCCGCTGCCGGAGCAGAGGGCTGCGGACTGAGCCAGGGCTGCTGCAGGGCCCGGCTTGATGGACAGCATGCATGTGCCGGTCCATTGGGTCAGGGACTTTTGCGGCTTCATCTGGACACATGGCCTTACTGTCCATCCTCACACCTTTGAAGGCTGTCAAAGAAGGACAGAAAGGCACTCAACAAAAAGCCGTTCTTATTAGTCTAACTGCAGCGATTATCAGTTAAGTATAAGATACCTCTTGGAGACATTCAGATTCTCAAAGGTTTGTAAGACACACCCCCTACAATCCAGTGTTATCTGCTTTAAATGGGCAGTATGCATTTGGGCATATTCAGCAAAATCGTAAAAATCCTAAATAAATTGGGTTGATGAAAACTACTTTGAAAAACTTGCCTTAGTCTAGGAATGATTAATAATTATTATTATTGTACTGTCATATCAATAAGATGAATAATTCTTCCGCCTAATCCAATCGATTCGATTGGGGACTAACAAGCCTGTATCAATGCATATTTTCAGTTTTTCTATTTTTGTTTTATTGGTATTGGTGTGACAATTCATAGCATCTTATCCAGTATTTTGTACTATTCTGAGGGCAAGGCTGTCTGAAAACAGTACTGTGAGGTTTTATTCATGCAACAAGCAAACCTGCAAAACAGTTTTAACCCCTATCCCGTGTTTGGGGTCAATCTGACCCCAGAGCATCATTAAACGGTAGGCAAATTTCACATGGGGAAATTATCACGGGAAAAGGGTTAAGATGCTGGAAAAATGTTGCTAGCGCAAAAGAGATCCCGAAATGCCAGTGTAAACAGAAGAGGAGAGGTAGCGACGGGGAGAAGTACCCGCGGCGTGAGCCGTGGCTCCAGCCTCGTCTAATGAAGTGCTGCAGCCGGCGTGGGCCGGCGGGTTGTCGTCGCTGGATCCCGTTGCCACAGTCTCCGACAGCGAGGACTGGCTGGGGACGCTGTGTGAGAAGTACTGCGAGAACTCCACCTCAGAGCCCAAGGAGCCTTGCTGCAATCGGCGGCGACACAGCATAAGAGGAGCGATAAAGTGAAAGTTATGGTGGTAGGACATTCTTGTATTGAGGTACAACCAAATCGACTTGGAACCTAACGGTGTTATAAATCGAGGAGAGTCTGTATTGACTGTTTCTCCGTACTGTCCAGCGTGTACTCAGATTCAGAACCTAATCCTTTATTGTCAATGTACAGAGTACAGCAAAATTTTATCTACAGTCCAAATGGTGCTTTCACACATAATAAGTAATCAAAAATGCGAACTGAGGTATACTGGAGTGCAGTGTGGTGAGCAATTTTATATGGAAGACATCACACAGGACATAAATAACACCAAAGACTCTGTAAGGGCCTGAATACCATAGATGACACAAGGTGCAAGGTGTAAATGCAGTTACCAATGTAGGTAATACAGATAAAATGCTGCTGGATGTAAACATTGCAGTGTTGTTCAAAGTGACTGTAGTGACAAAAAATAACACTAGACATTACACATGTCATGACATCATAATTCCAGGCTCACTCCCAATGCCATTCAGGATAGGCGCCAAACCCTCCAAAGACTCTGACTAAGAAGACGGATGAATAGATAGATGTTATATACAGCATATACAAAAACATACTGTATATAACATCCATCCATCCAATTCCTAAATTCAGCATATATATTTATTTATTTATAGGTTTTTAACATGTATATTTATACATATACTTAATGTTCCTTGTTACCCTGCTGGCTGGCTCAAGGAATCTCTTCATAGTCCAGCTTAAAGGGGCAGAGGCCTGACTCTGCCTGGCTCTCGTGGAGGGTGAAGGGCTTTTGGAGGGGATGCCTGAGCAGGAGACAGATGCAGTCACGGCCCAGCCAATGTCAGTGCTGCACATCTCACGCTACATTACACCGTAGCAGATGGTACCATGTGATGCCTGGCAATGTACACGCGTTTGCTGCTATTATTGGCACTCTGCTTAAAGAAATTTTATTAAAATTATAATTTTATTTGTGATGGGGTCCAATAGTCTAAGACCACTAGTGAAAGTATGATGTTTCTACTTTGCATTCTTTCCCAATTAAACATAAAATTGTTCATTACAAATGATATCAGCAGCATAACAATTTGATTAGTTGAATCATTGAAAAAATGTACATTTTCTTAGTATTCATATAGTTCATATACTTTATATGACCCCTTTTGCTTTAATGATAGAGACAGCCCAGCTAGCAATGACTCCACTAGTTTGTGCAAAGCTCACTGATTCACATCACCCCGGTAGCTCCAAAGAGCATCCTGTTTTACTCAGTGCTTGACTTTCTGTCTTTCAGTGCTCTCATAAAAGTTCAATGGGGTCCAGGTCATCAAAATGTCAAGCTTGGTCCCATCAGTAAATAGGACATTTTTCCAATGATCCACTGTGAAATGTTGGTATGTCTTAGCCCATTCCAAAACTAGTCCCAGGGTTAAATGAAACAATACACAATAAAAATAAAAAAAAACTAATTAGAAACAGCAAATAACAATAAAAATGATACTTTCATTGAACAGCGTGGGGAAATTCTCTCCTCGCCTACCCTATCTTGCTCTCGGTGACACACAGACACATATATAGGTGAGAGGAAGCTTGGTAATGAAGGGCAGTCACTTACAGCTGCACCCACAGAGCTGGAGGTTAAGGGCCTTGCTTAAGGGCCCCCGGACATGTGACTATTCTGCCAAAGCCAGGCTCAAACCAGCAACCTTCCCCACAGGCACAGAGGCTTACCCTGCTGAGCCACATACCATAGTACAGTAATGCGATAATAGATTTACGGTTAGTGACTGCAGTAGCAGAAGTAAAACAAACATTGAGAAAAACTGTTTAGAAATAATGAAAATGTTGCTACATTAGTACAGTGGTGTTCCCAGATGGCCAGAGTCAGATCTGCTCACTGAAGCAGTGAACTGTACCTAGAGGCTGGGCGGAGTGGTGATCCCGGCTCAGGCTCTCTCTCTGGGTGGTGCGACTGATGGCTTCATCCATTTCCTGTTCTGAGACCTATGAGATCACAGCAGCATGGTGGGGCGAGCAAAGCAACCGAGACAAACTGTAATACAGTAGCTGTCAATAACAAAATAGTAGAATCACTCAGAAGACAGACATAATTGCCACTGACTCATTTGCAATGTTCCTATAAATTAGCATATTCAATTTCTTGCCCCTGCTTTGTGTGTGTGCGGTTTATATATTCCAGGTTCCTCCTATAGCCTCAAGTCATGTGTTGCAGGTAACCTTGACCCCTCTGAATTGCCCTCAATTACATGACTGTGTGAGCGTGTGTTGGTGTGAGCGCTCTGGGATAAGCTGAACCGCTGCAAAATACAGTCCAGGGCTTCCTAAGCTCTCCGGATCTCTGCAATGCTGTTGGAATTTATAGAACATATAGCGATAATAAAGTCACATCAGACTGATGATACAATAGAAGTGCACACAGCAGTATGAGAAGGAAATTCACGCAAACCTTAGTCAGCAGAGATGTATCAGAGACATAACACCAATATGAGTCATTTAAGCACCAGAAGACCTGTCATCTACCTAACGACTCTGCCTACAAGCAGTTAAAATATGAGGTGAAACATCTCTGTCTCTGGAAAACTGCAACCGTTTCTCAAAAGCTATTACACAACATTAAGTCAAATTCCCCGTGAGCCTTTGGGCATTTAACTTTCTGGCGTTATTATGGTCTGTTTAATTGAGTAAGATATATGGAATACAGGAAGACCAAATGAATCCATTTCATTTGCTTATTCTTTACATCTGTATTTGATCTGTCATCAGTACAGGTGTCAATATTATTCAATGATAATGCTAACTTTGTATTAATTTAGCATTCACAGAAACATGCCCTTACTTTGAGTTCACTTAGGACATTATATGTAGATGCCAATGAAGTTCTAAATTGACCAAAAATATTCTCACTGGTATGTCATCACTTTCACCAAAAGGCAAAAATCAGTAGTTCTCTATTACATATCTCCTTTGTCTTTTGAATATGCGAGTACTGACTATGTACTGTAGGAGACAGAAACTGTCCCTAAACAGAAGCACCAATCATTTACCGTCCCAGCAGCCACTCACCTTAACACGCCACCATTGTGTTATTATTGAATTGCATATGATATAATATGAATAAAGACTCTGCTCTACTATCCATCTGATCTGTTACAATGATGGTAGCTGGCCTCTGCCACAGGTTCTAAGTTTTTCATTTCTACATGTTAGCGCTGAATGTCTTGCATAGTTTGTAGATTAATATCCTTCTTTGCACATTGGTTTCATTATTAGGCTGCAGCTCAAACATGTACCGATGGATTTCCATAATGAACACACTATTTCATTAACAGGGAAATTATATTCAAAGTGAGTTTTGCTCTTGAAAGCAAAAGCCATTCCGAACCAGACACTAAGGACAACAATGGAGGGAATCTGACCCACTTGTTTAAAAACATATGAATATGTAGAGAGTAGCAGAACCATATATACTGTAAAACGTCATGACTCAGCAGCTACTGGTATAAGAAGATTTATGGAAGAACAGTGGTAACTTAAGAATTAGAATCAGCAGTTGAAAATGGTAAACTTCAGAATGCAAATGGTCTGCAGGAATGCCTTACTTTGGGGTTAGGGTGGCGGCTGATGATGAGGCTGACTGGGCCCGGTCCACACTCGCTAAGGATGACGTAGGCCTCACTCAAGGCAGCATGGCGAAGGCTGACGGAGTCAACCTCCAGAACCTGGTCACCACGGCTGGGCATGGGATAGCAAGGGGGAGGGGGGAGCCTCGCTCATTCAACTGTAATCCAAGCTACATCTCGGTCACAGAGTGTACATCAAAACCACACACAGACACAGATTATAGACAGACAAACAGGCAGATAGACAGATAGGCAAACAGGCAGGCAGACAGACAGGCAGGCAGGCAGACAGGCAGACAGACAGGCAGGCAGGCAGACAGACAGGCAGACAGACTGGCAGGCAGGCAGAAAGACAGGCAGGCAGACAGGCAGGCAGACAGGCAGACAGACAGGCAGGCAGGCAGGCAGACAGACAGGCAGGCAGACAGACAGGCAGGCAGGCAGACAGACAGGCAGACAGACAGGCAGGCAGGCAGGCAG
Source organism: Petrocephalus schoutedeni (assembly GCA_026780765.1). Lineage (NCBI taxonomy): Eukaryota > Metazoa > Chordata > Actinopteri > Osteoglossiformes > Mormyridae > Petrocephalus > Petrocephalus schoutedeni. The sequence continues at coordinate 11,139,228 of JAODKL010000118.1, read as the reverse complement.
GCAGGCAGACATACAGGCAGGCAGGCAGACAGGCAGGCAGGCAGACAGACAGGCAGACAGGCAGGCAGGCAGACAGAAAGGCAGACAGGCAGACAGAACTCCATGGTTCCAAAGAAGAAATGTTTCAGTAGTAATTAATAAATTATGCTACATTAAAACAACTTGATGTGCCATCTGTGTCATTAATTTGAACATATGTTGTCATTAATAAACAGTGTCTGTGTAAGCAATAGATTTAAATCTAAACAATAATGAAAACATTTAATCCAAATCACAATGAAAATTGTGCATTGACAGAGGTACACATTCTCACCCACCACTATGAAGAACTGAATGTGTGTCCTTAACAATGAAGCGAATGTGGCCAGTATTAGAAAGAGCTCACCTCAGCCGCCCATCCATCTTCGCTGCAGAGCCGGGGGCCAAGCTGTGGATGTAGATCCCCGGGGTGCTGTTTTCCAGAGTGAGGCAGCAGGCCCCTATCCCCAGGCCCACCCCCGGCTCTGAAAGGAAGATACACCACAGCTACTCATAAGCCCTACTTTTCCTTAAAGAACAACAGTACGGTATGAAGCCCACAGATACCAGAAAATACATAAAGAGTACATCACTTCCGATGAGACTCTTAGAAAAACATACACAGAAAAGAAAACAACATCTTCCTAGTGACTGCTTTTTTAGGAAAAGGTTGTTTAAAAGGAGTTTAAACTTTATAAGCTGCAACATGTATGTAACGGTCAATGTTTTTAGTCTGGTGTGTTATGAGTGTGTTACGTTCCGCCCAACATCCTTGTAGGACATTCTGTTAATTCACAGACACACGTCAAAGCTGATGATAAGAACCTTTGCTGAGAGTGACCTCCATGATGATTCGATCCTTGGGCCCAGGCCCCTTGCGGCAGGCTGCGTCACCATCCTCGGGCCTCGGCGGGATGGCCGGCCCCCCGCTGGCATTGGAGCTGGGAGAGCTGGAACGGCTGAGCGGCGTCGGAGTTGGGCAGGGAGTCAGGCTGGGACTGTGCAGGCGTGTGCGCACCGTCAGGGTCACCACGCCCTTCCTCAGCTGCTGCAGACAGAGAGGCGTGGGGCCGGCGGAGTGAGCAATCGCTGACAGACAGCAGGTCTTTCTCTGTGGCTCAGAGACAAGTGGGGCAGGAGCTACCTTAAAGGTGTGGATGGCCTGCTGGTGAGTGAGACCCTGCAGGGATTCCCCATTCACCTCCAAGATCTCATCCCCTGGGGAAAAGTCAGAAGCAAGCAGATGATGAAGCTGAGAGGCTCTTTCTATGTATATATATACACATCCATCCATCCATTTTCCAACCCGCTTATCCTGTTCAGGGTCGCGGGGGGTCCGGAGCCTATCCCGGAAGC
>JAODKL010000118.1:11076056-11086813 GCA_026780765.1 Petrocephalus schoutedeni | reverse complement strand
ACTGTGGGGGGAAACCGGAGTACCCGGAGGGAACCCCACAACGGCACGGGGAGAACATGCAAACTCCACACACATGGGCAGGATTGGAACCCCGGTCCCAGAGGTGTGAGGCGACAGTGCTACCCACTGCGCCACCGTGCCGCCCCTTTTTCTTGCTTTTAATTTTAATATTTTAACATTTTCTATAACAAAACGCACACTAGTATTGGTGCAATTGAAGATCGAGGCAAAGCGTGATAGTTCTACAAAAGGAATACAACTTGCAGAATAATACAATCTTAATAGACTGCTTGGTATATAAGTCTAATTTTAACATTTTTTCGCTGAATGGCTCAGCAGAAATATGTACACAGAGAAAATTCTTAAATCCCATCTGTGAAGCAGATGCACTGTTATGAAGCAGGTCAGCGAGAGACAGGACAGTGAAGACATACAGGCTGGAGCGACGCGAGTTTGAACTGTGTAACATTCCTGAGCAACAGATGTTTAAAAGTACACTGAAAGCAGTTTAAAGGAAAGTATTGTTTAAATTCAGTGCAGCAATTTAAATAATAATAATAATATAATAATTACCAAACCCAATTAAGAAGATAACAGAGTTGCTGGAATTACTGCACACTCATTTTGTTTTGTTTTCATGTCTCATTAGTTCCTCAGTTGTGAGTTTAGTATTATTGTGTATTTAAGATCTCACATTCCCAGCTATGTCTGCCGTGCCTTTTGGGGGCTTTGTGCCTTATCAGTAAAAACTCTCAGCCTTCGGCTGAACGAGTACGAGTTCCGATGCACTTATGGCGCATAGACAATAAAACATCATGAACCCAAATTATGTCTTCAAGCACTGAACTGGGAAGGGATTAGGAATATTAATTTAACTGCTAAGACAGAACAAACACCGTTGATGGGCACAATTAGTCTGAAGACAATGCACATCAGGCACGAATATGAAAAAAACTCCCACAGCACTGAATACCACCTGGGGAACATAACAACCCCAAAATAAAAACACTCTTGATTTGTTTACCATATGTATGCTGCAACTGTTTGTGTCTCAAGCCATACGTATCTTTTAAATTCACTAGCAGATGTTCATTTATGCAAACCCAAACATGTTTTGTTTTGCCAAAATGTCAGTGTACATTTAGAAGTTACAGCTTATTTACCCAATTTACGTTTGGTTTATTGGGCAAAGGACTAACTACAAGAATGTACATACATCATCTGAACAGAACGCTATTTGAAAAACTGATGCAAATAAATGTAATTGAAGTATGATGGCAATCCAACTTTCTCAACACTTAGGATTCTTAGTTTTTATTAAAAAAAAGGCATCAACACTGCAGTGTAGAGTCATTGATGTTTTGAATATTTTACCACTGCTGTAAGGTAGTTAACTGGGGTTATACAACATCACAAATATATCTATTCATGGCAGAAACATTTTGTGTTACTCCATGCTACGTGGAGCCCATCCAGGTACCGGTTTCAATGCCTTGTTGAGTTAGCATGGCACCCAGACTCTTCCCAAGCTACAGTATTCTGGGAGTAAACCACAATTTGGCCACTACTCCCCAAAATGTATAATAACTTTAGTCCTGACAGAAATATCTACTATAATACCCGTGGATATTTGGGCACTGAAATATCAGCCGTCTGTTTCACCCTATAGTGCAAGTGGCATTTGTTCCGAGTTCATAGTCTTTTTTCCTGCTTACACAGTGTATGTAATAAAGTGCTCTGGGGCAGCTATGTTGGGAAGGACACTTCTTAAAAATGAATTCAATTGAATAGAAGAATACCAAAATTGCCAAGAGCAATCAGCCAAATTGGGGTAAAGTAATACTTAGGGCATATTTCAAAAAGTTATTTAAAAGTACTGTGACTAAGGACCACCAAGACGTTCACAGAGTCATCCAGTATTCTAGTGAAGTGGGTTAACGATGTGTCAGCTTAAAAAATTAACAGACGTCATAATGAAATGTGACAAACCAAATATTTTTCAGGCACTTTCAAGTTCTTATTTTATTGTATGGTAAAAAGCAAGTATACAGAATAGGGTTCCCTTTAATTTCAAGTCTAGTTATACATTATTTAGTATCTGTTTTACTCCAAAAGTTTAACAAAAAAGTCAGACAGCTGTAAACCTGCCATGAGTGAATTATGCCCAAAATAGGTGTCTGTTTATAATCCCACTGCAGCTACAATAAAGCAAGCCATAGAAGGCATCGAGTATGAACAGAAAATGAGAATTAACAAAAGTTAAAGCTATACAAAATTAAAAATTGAAGGTAGCACAAAATTAAGAACCAGATATGCTATGATGCAGTTATAAAAACCGCAATGGTATTGTGGGGGGTGGGGGGGTAGGGAGGCAAAGGCTTCCTTTACAGTCACTCGCAGCCCCTTTTGTACAAAACATTGGCTAGACAACAGCAGATAAGCGTTTCTGTTCTGGAGTACACAGTTGTACAGTAAAATGGGCAAAATAAGAAAAAAAATTAAAAAGCAAAATGATTGGCCACGACACCCTGAAGAATGCTCTGATCTCAAGTGCTGGCCAGATGTGTTCTGGGTCAGTATAACTGGCTACAGGAACAAGTGTCTGAATACGAGAAACTATTTACAAAACACAATGGAATGCTTCCCACTCCATGACTGTGGTATTTAAATTAGGGTGTACAGGCAGCAGGCTGCTGTCTGCCCGCGGTATTAGTTACGGAGATTCCGAAAAGGCCGTAGAGTAGGTGTCAGGAGAATAACAGAGACAAGGCAGAAACCTTCCTTAGAGAAAAACAAAAGTAATTTGCTTGCTTAGTCTAAATAAATGAAACCCCCAGAAAGGAATGTGATTTGGACAAATATATAACAAAGAGGCAATTTACACATTTTTTTCCTCCTTCCCTTATATGAAGGCAGGTCATAGCTTTCTAACAACCGTTTGTATATGAAGGACTCTGGATGTTTCCTTAAAAGTCAGGAATTGTTGGGGGGGGGGGGGGGGATCTTTGATTTTTTTGATTGAAGTATAATATCAGTATATAACTGAGATTAAAAGGTTCCAAACAGACCCTTTCCAGATTGTGGGAAAGAGCCACCGTACAGAAGATTCGGAAATGACTTAGTGTGTGCTTCTGTTCTCAGTTCAGTCGGCGCGCCCGGGGACACGACTGAAAAGCAAACGATCTCACAGTGCACATGGAGGGCCAGGGAGTGGGAAGGTGTATCTACAAGCTGGGGAAACATGACAGAAAGAATCTGCACAGGCAACAACCTAAGCAGAGGAGGAAATCATGCCGCCACCACCACCAAACACCCCCAAAATCACAAATTCGCTCTCGGTGGTCCATGGCTCTTCACTTTCATCTCCATTCACTCATTTGGTAAAGGCTGCCACTACAGCCCAGAGGAGGTCGTTCGTGTTTGACTTCATGCTCTCGCCTTCGGGATCCAAGTCCAGCAGCTGTCGCACTCTTTTCATCGCCAGGTCGTACTGGTCATCCAAAAGTGGGGCGAACGCGTTCTCCAGGACGTCGGAGGAGTGGGCGAGGAAGATGAGGGCCAGCAGCCGCTTGTCCATCCGGTGAGGGTCGTTGACCCACTTGTCCAGTACGGCCTCCTGCACCTTCTTGATGAGTCGCTGTTTGATGTTATTGTTGGTGAGTGGGTGTGTGGTCATGTCAAAGAGGAGGAAATTCTGTTTCTCTGTGGTGAGCACACCCTTTTCCACCAGATTTTTGGCCAAGCGTTCCCGCACGTTCCTCAGCTGGTAGTGCAGTTTTAAAGGGTTCCACGTTTCACCTGGGGACAGAGTTACTTACAATTAGTATGGACGAGAAACCGGCACCTTAAAAGGATTTATGTGCTAATGGTCTGTGACCGATGCTTTTTTTCAAAATGCATTTTGTACTTGAGCGAGACTAAGAAATTAGTTCTGCAAGCCATGCATAGAACTTTCAAATGATATCTAGCAGACAAGCATTACATTAGTATTACAACCCTTCTATATTTTATCTATATTCAGATCAAAGCGGATTTAAGTGACCCTTACACTCTAAAGGCTAATTTTGTGCTATATTTGAGGACAGTATTAAGCAAACAATTACGCCCATCACCCACAAATTTCGCCTCCTATCAAAACATATTTTGTGTTATAATGCAGTATAATGACAATTCCACTGGCATACAGGAACCAGGCCGTATCCGACCCGTACAGTGAAGAGAGACTAGTTACAGCGCGGTTACAGCTTGCTTCAGATTTCCACCGCAGAAGTCAGTGGAAACTCAGCTGGAGCAGGAGAGCTCAGCAGGAACTTCGTAAAGGCATGTCGGCTTTGGAGAACAACAGTGACACAAAACCGAAGACATGTTTATTTACTGTTCATGATTTACTGTATGCTAAGTTCCACTAGCGCACCAGTCTGTTACCATATGTAACTTGTTAGCATCAATCGCTAGCAGCATTAGCTTGCGTAAATTTACATTACGGATCCATTCCATTCAGCCATTTAAAAGTCTGATCATATATATATATTTTTTTTTTCTTTTAAGTAGGAGGTTGGAAATTTTCAAGTACCAAGCCATTGGGAATGCAGCAGTACATCGCAATGTGCGATACTAGCAATGATGAACGACACTACATTGGGCTATATGGGTACTATATAACTGAATGAAGAATGCATGGGAATATTTCAGAGTAATTCAAGAAAACTGATTTAAATTTTATTCCTGAACATTTTCAGGACATTACAGAAGGGAACAAAGTACTGCAAGTCTTTTGCAAGAGTTTACAGGCTGTAACGTGTTTGGGCTTGAGACAGGGTCCTGTTCTCTCTCCGATAGGGAAAAATGATATCAAGCCAGGTGGAGTCTGCTTGCCGACTTCTGCTGGACCCTCGACAGGAACGTTTCTGAGGCCAAGTGCAGCAGAAAATCATACACTTCTACCTTTTAGATCAGTCACTTTCAACATGCACATATCCTGTAAACAAATGTATAATGTTTAATTGTCACTCAAAATACTTGCGTGGTAGGTAAATCCTGTTTAAATATTGATTGAATTCAGCACAAACAACACTGCAAGATTCGCCTATTTTGAGTTGTGAAACAAAAATTCGTTGACCAGTGTAATATATGCCCACTTCCGGTAATCCATGCATAATGATGCAGATCACTGCCATCTCCCTACAGTTTGACGAATCAGATGGTGACAACCATCTCAGCTTAGTCATTTCGTAGCAGTGCTATGTCAGCGCGGGTACAGCTTGGAGAATTTGCAATGGGAAAACCGGTAGTTTGTGGTACGACTCTGCTCTTGGTGGCAGTGGAAAAGTGCCATAAGACCCTCCAGGTCAACACCTGAATGTATGACATATCACAACCACAATGGCTAAAGTACATTTTCAAGAGAGAGGGACCTTCAGGCGGTTAGTCTATTCAAGTCACACCCAGGTCCAGTATTCTACCGAGCACAGGCAGACAGAAGAATGAAGGCTTCAAGAGCCACCTGCGATTGGCTTACTGTGTGCTGTCAGTCACTGGCAAGTTTAAAGTCGGTTCACCTCGGTCACTTGGTCCCCACAGAGTTCACACCGACTGACAGTGTACGGTAATCCTAGCCACCGTTTGGTTGAAAGCCTCTCTCTTTCCATCGTTACCAGCAGGAACCAGAGAATGACAGCCATTTGAGGGCCACTGATTTATTTTATATTTGCTCATCATATCTGCTTATTCAGATGAAGGTCACAGTCCATTTGCTTTGTCTATTAAATTCCGTCCGTCTGACATTTTCTCGGGCGTTCCAAAGAGAGATTAATTTCAGTGTTGGCCACTCTGGGGCATTGATAACACAAGAGACTTGCACAACACCAGTTGCTTCACTGATCTGGTCTATAATTACTAGCAGCCAAACAAAAAGCTGACAAGAAAAAACGACAAATCAGAAATTAGTTGCTACGAATTCTGACGTTACATCTGGATTATTAAGCTGCATGACTCATTTTCATTTTGTGTGAAGGGTTTTGACCAATTAGAGAGACGACTCACCAATGAGGCAAAGTGAACCAACCAACCAACCAACCAGTACCTCCTCAGCACTGAAGTGGTTAGCAGCAACACAACCTTGCTGTGTGCTGGGACCAGCTTGAGGGGAAGTTGCAAGCAAGAGCCAAGTAAAGTCATTCATGACTAGATCCAGTTTCTCAGTGAAACCAGAAACCAAATCATTATAAACATGAGCCAACTAAAGCCCCATAAAATAATCATAATGCATTAATACTCATATAAATGGCAACGGGAAGTAGGAGCCACCCAAAAACAAGATACGGAAATAGTGCAGGGAATAGTGAGGGAAGACCATTTTAATGCCCAATTGATTAATTACGCCATGAAGGAAATGTGGTCATGAAGAAGGGCTGCACTAACCACTTAGCAGCTCAATCCAGCTCTGTACTGTTTCAGGTGGTTGGGTCTCTCTGATGTGCTTCAATGCTTCATCCAGCAAGACATCTCCAGTGGGAGCATCAGACTTACAAATCACCTATTAACACCAAAGATCAACAACACAAGTTAGAATGTACAAAACATTTCAAATCAAGACAAATTGAAAGCACTGACAAGGAAACTAGTTTTCTTTCTCAAAATTCAAACAAAGCATACGTAATATGCAAGCATTTTTAAATGTATATTCAGCTGAAAATTCACAACACAAATCCCCTTCCCAAAATACAGACTCTCTTGCTCTTTTCCCTAATTTCTTTCAGCAATAAATATTTAGTACAAATGAGAAGTTGTTCACAGGGAAAGCACTCCATCTAGTGGTAAGTGGGCAAAACCCTTCTACCAAAAGCAAGCCATCAGAACAATTTGAATGGCGAAGCCACTGTTCAATTTACTGTTCAATCTACTTTTGGAGGCACAAAAGTAGATGACTGTCTAGATCAGTGGTTCTCAAGCGGCAACCCTCAAAGTGCCAGACATCTTAGTGGTTTAAGGAGGAGGAAATACTGTATTTTTGATCACCCCATCATCCCCCTCATTATGTGCACTAGAGCTCACCCTAATCCTTATTATATGCACTGCTACTCTGCATGCGTTGCTTATTTTGTATGCAGCAGGAAACAAACCACAAGTGACTCCTTGTAAATACTGCATACCTGCTATATATCAGCTTTGAGAGAATTCTGAAGCAAAGCACTCCTTAAACCATGTATTTGCTAATCCTGAATTTGGCCGGACTTGCCTCAGCTAAACAGCTAATATATTACACCATTTACTTACTATTTTTGATATACTAAAACGCCACTGCGATAAAACAGACACCAACACTAAATGCTTCAGCCTTTTTTGAACAAAGAAAATAATGTGTAAAGATCATTTCATGAGCCGCAAGTAATGGATTTCTGATTCAAATTTTTAAATTTGACCCAAATATTTAGTACAAGTGACAAGTGAGGAAAAGATTCGTAAATGTAAGTGCGCGTAAATGAAACCTAACGAAAAGGTGCACTGGAGAGGTGTCTGTTTGACGGGCCCAGACAGGAGTAGACCTTGCAGTGTTACTCTGGCTTGGCGGGGTATGAGGTACAACACACCTTCCTGGCCAGCAGACTTTTCCTCCGCATACCACAGGCCTCCAGCTGCAGCCTGCCTCTCAAGGCCAGCTCGATGAGCATGCACCCACGCAGGCCAGACGAGATGCAGTCGTTCCAGAAGGACGTGTATCCCTGCGGGTACAGATGAGAGTGATCAGGAACAGAAATGATAAACATGTTATGACTGAAGTAGCTAAACGCGTTACATAATACGTATAGAAAAAGCAAAAAAAATTAATAAATGAATTCTGTAGCCATCTACACTAACAATGCAAAAAATGGTCTACGAAAACCACTGCTGGACTTAATATCCTTACGAATAAATGTTACCCCAACAAGGCTTACAGTAAATAACCTAATAATCATATCAAACTCAATTTGAATAACTATAAATAGAAAAAAAATGTTGGTACCATGTGCATGAAATGGAATTACAGCCATACAACTAAGCAAAACCCATTTTCTGGTAAACCTCTAATACAATTTTTCCAGAAATAAAGCCCAAAGCGACCAGCTGTTATTTTTCCATTACAATCAGGATGCTGACTGGATGGCAGCGACAGTATTTAACTGTAATGGTCACAGCCATAGCCTAGCTAAAATAATTTAGTGCTGCAGTGCTAATCTCACAGTGCAGAATGTAAATGCTGGCACATAAAACCAGCAATATCAGTGCAAGAAAAGTCAAACACAAAATTACTACTTTAAGCTGTTCTTTTGGCTTACCTCAACAAAAATGCATGAGATTTACAATTCACAAAGAATATATTGGAGGTTTTGAATGCACAGTATATGGGGACTTTGGAAACCTCCAAAAAAAAGTAAAATTAAAAAAATTCAGCAACTACAATGGACAAATCTGCAGTGAAACACAAACTGCACTTTCACAATATTTTTAGGACTCTGAAGTTGAGAAATCACAGTAAGTGATGTCAAGATTGTTCACTTGCAAGCCTTCTGCAGTCCTGATGATAAATGATATAACGTTTTAACATCAGAAACAAACCATAGAGGTCCGCCCTGGTATGGCTCCGCAAATGGAGAGGAGAAAAGCAAAGGAGGAAAAATAAGAGTCTCAGTCCCTGGAAGTTACGTGACTAAGATTCCTGCATTAAAATTAAGCAATTGTGCTAGCATGAAAAACATAATTCATATCAAAGGTCAGTGTAGGCTGGAGGTGTGCTTATGACCGAGTGGGTTAGCCTGCAAACTCATTATGTTAATAAAATGCGGGCAAATGAAGTACAGAAGCCCTGCTGGAAACTACATGAGCACAGAAATGGGCGTAAGAAGCAGTTCACTATGAAAATGCTCCCAAGTACCTTTCTGCAACATCACCTACCATAACAGATGAAAAGCATTAAAAATGTATTTGATTAAAGAACCTAATTGCCAATTATAACATGATAAAGAATAATGAAAAAATGACAATGAAACTCCTGGCAAAATTCCAACCCTAATACAGTAAAAGTCGACAGAATACTTGAGCTTCCAGAGTACAAGACCTCTGGGGGTAGAGCTGCTGGTGAAAAAAACGACAAGCCAATCACCACAAAGACAAAAGTGAAGATGCTGGCAGGTGACATGACTGATGGTCCATCATGTTAAAGCCCCAGAGTCTCTGGGGGTGGCCTACTTAACCTCAGTTACTCACTTTGATGCACATCGATGATTAACAAAGGATACAGATCCTTACATGCGGTATGTCATACACAATCTGACTAGAATCTGCATTTAAACAGCAAAAAGAGAGGCATGACCCGCCCCCTGAGCTTATTAGATAAAATGCCAGGCTCTCGTGATAAGACACTAGCCAATGGGAGAACATGGTCATAAAATAATTTTATCTTGGATAAAATTGATAAATCAATATTTGGAGGGAGTAAGCTTGAACTGAAGCACAGGTAAATAAAATATATGTGAGATATTTTACGAAATTAAAGAAAGCTGGCAGCAACATTGTCAGGATACACATCCATGACACTGTAGACTAAAACAAGCTTAGGTAACTGAAATCTGAGCATAATCTGCTAATAAGTTATATACATATCAGGGCGTGAGACAAATCCCCTTCCCTGGAGCTATAGCAAACTGCTTTGTTTGCAATAGAACAGCAATAATTTAAATAAGCCCAGAAGTGTGCAAACAAGGCCTGGTCCAGTATAAAAAAAACTGCAAGATGTAACTTATTTAGAAACACGATTATTTTGATAACTGATTAATCATGCATTTAGGCGATGAATTAATCGATTAGCTGGGTCAGAACACAGGGTTTGAATAAAAGTGCAAAAGTTTTTTAAATAAAACATCATGAGGTATTTAAGTTGCACCTGCAATAAAAACTTTACACAGTGTACATAATCTCTATCTGAAGTGGCACAGAAACAAAAGTCTGCTGTGTCTGCCATATTTAGCCTGCCAGCGATTGTGCTTTATATTGCGGCATACGGTGTTTTAACTGTATATACAAATGTAACACTATTCCGGAATTTTGAAATCTTGGAGATAAAATTCGCCGTGCAGAGGGAAGGGGGTCCTGGCTGTTGTTGTCACCGAGATTCTGTAATACTGCAATACACAGCATTACGTAAATACCGCCGAGGCCTACAACTTTAAAACTATTCATAAACGCTGACATTTTACTACACTGCTGGGTCCTGCGTTTTCTGCCCTTGGCTGGTCTGGGGGAGTATCACGGCTGTACGCATGCAACAACCACAGCCATCTGTGTCCACGGACAAATGTATGGACACGCACCGTGCGTAGAGTGTAATGGCACAGGGAAGAAGTATAAACTGTACGTATGTAAAACAATAGCGCCCATTTCTTCTTAAACAGATTTGTACGATTGAACGACAGCTCTTTCCCATTTCAGATGCTGAACGCTAATGCTGCCACTCAGTGGCACTCAACGGGTGTGAGAGCAGGGACCTGCTGTGATGTCTTGCCTACTCTCTGCAGTAGGAAGAGGTTAAACATTAAACATTTTACACTTGAAAATCTGTGCAATCTCTGTAAATTTGTTTTTTGAGAGGTGGATGTCTTTAGTGGAAAATCCCACTAAACAAAGCGCATGCAGTGGCATAAGAATGCGAATAATATGAAAACAGCACAGCTTGTGATACACAAGGGGCTGCAACCCTGCTGCCATTGGAGAAAAGTCGTGGG
>JAODKL010000118.1:10965145-10996471 GCA_026780765.1 Petrocephalus schoutedeni | reverse complement strand
CCCCCCCCCCCCCCCCCCCCGCCCCCCCACCCCCCTGCCACATGCACAGTAGGCTGAGGTGGTATCTAATTTTTCATTCCACAGGGGGCTGGCGACAAAAATAATACACATAACCTTTATCTCGTGGCCACAGTTTGAGAACCACTGACCTGTACAACGTTCCTGGGAAGCTGGTGTCTGCAAGCCTCCCTTTCTGTCCTCACTGCCACCTGTCGCTGCTATTTCAATTTTTTGGCAGTCAGGTCTCAGGTAATAAGATCCATCAAAGATTAGATACAGTGAATATAGTAATAATATTAAATAGAGGTATCCTATTGACAAGGCCAAGCGTCTTATCTAAATCACCCTTCCCTTTGCTGTCACTAAGTGCTGTGGCTTAAATTTTTTGTGTGATTTATCTCAAAATTTGAACAGCTCCAGATCTTCACCCATACAATGTGCACAAAGTTCGGAAAACATCTGACAAATTATTTTTTAGTTAATCGGATAAAGTCTGTCAAACGGCCTCTTTTTTTGTTATAACTATGCAGCACTGCTTGAATTCTGGTGCAAAGTGTCTCGATATCTGATCACTTTTAGTTTATCATTCACACAATGTGCTTGCAAAGTTTGCAAAAGATCCATTCAGTGCTTTTAGACTTTTAGAGACCAAGTGCCTTCTGTGGCAGAAATCCATCACATATTTTTTACATGTCACATTCAGAAAGTCAAATTTCATTTGTCTCCACCCCACCCTCTGCTGCCACTAAATGGTCTTGCTTCAAGTTTGGGCTGAGATGTCTGAAAATTTGATCATTTCCAGTTCCTCACCCATACAATGTGTTTACAAAGTTTGATAAATCACTCTAACAAGACCAAATGTCAAGACTGTCCTATTCTTTGCTATCACTTTGAGGCCCTGCTTCAGTTTTGTCTGAGAACTGAACCACTTCCAGGTCGTCACCCATATAATGCTTCTGCAAAGTTTGAAAAAGATCCATCTATTTCTCTTTGAGTTATTGTACTTGGTGCAAAAAACATATGTATTCCCTATCTGGGGAATACAGTGATGTGAATGACATTTCAAGATGTGGACATTAGCACGTACACAACGAAACACAGTTAACTACCTAATTGGTGGAGAAATACTGTACAAATTGGCATGCAAGTGGGCTGTGCAATAAATGAATGGGTTTACTTTAAGAGTTATGTGTCTCAACTGAGCATTCAGGTAAAGCACACATATATTGGCTTTCACATTTTCTGTCGATTCATCTAGTAATTTTCGAAATTGTAGGGTGTCTGGGTTAGACAGGGCAGAGGCGGTGACGGGTTGTTGTCTTTTTGACAGCATCTTTTCGAGCTTCTAATCACTTTTTAGTTCATAGGCTATTCTTCATTCGCTAAAACATTATAAGATATAGTCTACTGTGATCCACCTACTCAAATGCAGCGTGCAGCGCGTTGCCCCCACCACAGGACGAAACACCTCAGGATCCTGTGAGCTGGATCACCCTCAGGAAAACAGACCTTTGTACCTGTGATCAGACAGTCCATGGTTTGAGCCTCATCCTCTATAAAACAAGTGCAAGGCCACAATGCTGTGGGGGTGCCAGCTACATGGCTTACCTTGCACTTGGACCTAAAGCTTCACTTTCAACTGTATGTGTCACAAAGTAGAGCAAGATGGGATTTGCAAAAAAATAACACTCCAATGTACTTGTGCAAATAAAGCATCATTGCATTAACCATGAATGATTTAGTTCATTAATAAAACGTTAAAAAACATAAAACTGAAGTCATTATATTGTTTATGATAGCTTACTACAAGTAGTAAAATAATTATCTTATTTTAAAAATAAATTCCCTCCATCCATCTCTCATAGCTGCTTACCCAGTATAGAACTGCAATAAGTCTCAGGAAGCAGGAAGCAACAGGGGTACCACTAATGTTGCATTTGAATTACATTTTATTTTTAATATCACAGTAAAATAATTATCAGTGATAATGTGCAAATTTCTTTCTATGTAAATTGCTTGCTGAATGAAGAATTAAAAAAATTATTGCAAATTCTATTAAAAGCAGAATGTAATAGCAAACTTCTATGGTAAAACGTTAACTAGCTGCTAAATATGTTAGCCATTTGTGAAAATGCATAGTAATAAATTAACTTTATTTTATTGTGTAAGCAAGTAAATGGCTAAAACATCCAGCAAAAAGCAAAGTAGATTTTGGTAAAACTAAAAAGTAATTGTTTGTTTCTTTATTCCAGTAGTTGCAACTTAGATATTTATAGGTTTTCCTACAAATCTGCTCCATGTTTAGTCAGTTGTCCTTCATTACAGTGCAGGAATTTATATCCTTAGACTATTAAGCATGTTTTACGGTGCCCTGCCAACTACAAAGCTTAAATTGCTGTGTTAATGCTGGTGTTTGTGGGTTTCACAAACCAGTATTTCCCAGTAGCTAAAAGAAAAACAAGAAATCAAGCACTCTGTGGCCTGACTATATTTCCGCACGGAACAGCAAGGCAGATGCAGAATGGTACTGGTAGCTGCAACTGGGTGGAGGTCCTCCCACACTTTTACACTCTCATGAAGTGGAACATCCTCCTTCTGCAAAGAGGTATAGAGCGGCTCTCCAATCTAATCTAAGGGGAACTGGGAGCAAGACCTGACGTGTAAAGCCCCCCCCCCCCCCCCACCCCCACCCAGTTTGCCACAGGCACTGTCCCAGAACATTGATTCAGACAACTGGCCGCCTGTGCCCGAGGGAACAGTAAAGCAGAAGAAGGGAAAAAGGAGACCTCGTACTATTAAGGTAAGCTTCTATTTTTTCTGTCGAAACGGACAGTTCAGGGAAGGGGGCACTGAGAGCCGGCTGCTGGGTCAGGATGACATTCATACGAGACGCGACGGCGCGGGCGGGAGACAGAGTAGCTAAGACCTACGACCGGAGTGCTGCGACCCGATGTGGAAGACGGGGCAGACTGCTGTGCTGCTTCACGGGCGGCACAGGGCACCTCATCAGAGTTATGGCTGCACCAATTATGCAAGAACCGTAAGCTATGCTGTGAACTTTGGATGCAAGTGTGCCCTATAGGATGAGTAACACAATAAAATGAAGAAGGCGGGTGATATGTGCACATCCATATCTCTATGGATAGACTCTGTAGAGTCTATGGACTCTGCAGTTTAAGCGAAGAAATCATAGCAACATTTTCCACCCAAAATCTATGAAGAGATAAATCTGCAATGGGGATGAAACCAATTTCAAAGTATATGTATCCCTCTAATGTGTAGCTACTTATACTGGATAGGGCCACGGGGGGCCTGAAATGGTTTGCAAGGAGCATGCAGCACACCTCCGAACAGCCTGCCAGCTCATCGCTGGGCACACAAAGCCAATCACACACAGCCGATCAAACACAGCGGATCACAAACAGCCAATCACACTCAGCCGATCACACACAGCCGGTCAAACACAGCCGACTACAAACTGTCGATCACACACAGCCGATCATAAACTGCCAATCACACACAGCCGATCACACACAGCCGGTCAAACACAGCCGATTACAAACAGTCGATCACACACAGCCGATCATAAACTGCCAATCACACACAGCCGATCACACACAGCCGGTCAAACACAGCCGATTACAAACAGTCGATCACACACAGCCGATCACAAACTGCCAATCACACACAGCCGATCACACACAGCCGGTCAAACACAGCCGATTACAAATAGCCAATCACCCACAGGTGATCATACACAACCAGTCACACAGCACAGACAATGGAGAGAAGTCAGTTAGCCTAACTACCTGTTTTGGCACTGCAGGAAGTGGGAGTACTTGGAATAAATTTTACATATCTTCAGACATAAAGTTTCTTCCGTAATTCCTTTAAATGTTCCTTTTGGTTTTGATTAATTATATGTCAATAAACAGGTAGCAATGAAGGTGACAAACCATAGCATAGATCATATCTGTGAGTGTGACAGAGTGTACATTCGTGCTGGTTTTAGGTCTAGAAAAATTAAGAAAAACATATAGCTCATATATTCAAGTTTGCATAAAGTACATGTAGAAAATAACTCATATACTCTTCGCCATTTGCTTTTACATCATAATGGAATAATAAAGCTTTCTGGTTTGCTTGTGTGGATTGTTATTCTTATTACTACTGCTGCCACTGTTACTGCTCCTAGCACTACTACAATTCTTGGGCAATTTGTCAGTTCGTGAAATGGAGACCCCTGACAAGCTAGACAACAGATGTGTTGAGAGACTGTTAAGACCCAAAAGGCGGTGGAAGGGGGGCATGTCTTCGTGATATCCTGTGTAATGCATTAAACAATGTCTGGGCTATACCTGGCGCTGATGGTATTAAGCAACGTTTTCTCCACGTGCTGTTCAGAAATTTCAATCAATGAAATATGGATTTAATGACAATAAAAAAAGACTGATGTTCGAAAGTTTTATACGAAATTCCAAAAAAACAATAGTGGTGTGTTTTTAGTATACACCAGTAATAATTTTTCTTCCAAAATCTTGATTTTTAATTGAATTAACCGGTTGCAAAAACAGCAAAGTTTCACAGCTCATATTTATTACATAATGTAGAATTGTTGTCTTATTTATTTTGTTTATTTATTTATTTTTGTGGACTCCCCAAAATCCCAGTCTTCACCTACAGCAGGCTACTGTAGCTGAGTGCGCTACTTTATTGCGGAATGAGAGCCCCATCTCTGCGGTTGATCAACTGTATTTGCCTGTCTGTCAGTAAACCCTGCCCTCTCTTTTTATCACTCAATTGACGTGTTGTTAGCAAATGGGAGCGGAAGGGCTGATCTCTCGCCAGGAGAGGTCATTCTGGCTTCGGCTGCCACTTGTTGCTAAACCCTCCAGGGCTCTAAGACTGTTTTCTTTTTTTTTTAATTGCTCGGTGTTGGATCGCGGCGCTCAGAGACACGTCCACGTTTAACTTTCGAGAAGGGACTGCTGCTTAAATATCAGTTTATAGTTTAATCTAAGCGAGAAGCATGGTTGATAACGCGACTATAGCAACAAAATCCGCGTTGGTAAGTTTCCGTTCTTTCATCCTGAGCATAGTGGAATACTGTAAGTACATTCATTAGCAAATATTTTTTATAATTAGCACAGTCGTATTTCACATACTTATCATTCAAGCATAAATAAAGTAGGCAAATAATCGTGTTTAAATATAACGTTTTTGATATTACCTTACACACACACATACCGGCTAGGTTACACGTAAGCTACGCAATTATTTTGGATATAAATATATAATACAAACTTTCCATTTTTTGACTGGAACATTTTTCCTCGTTCTGTGAGGCATTCAGATGGGCAATTTGATGGAAATTATATGAATAGATAACATATTTTTAAAGATTAGCCCACACAGTTCAGTAATATTTAGCCTTTTTATCACTTCAAAATGCAGACTACACGAGAAATAAGACTAATAAAGGTATCACGTAGGACACATCTGGAAGCTTATTACTAAACCATATTGCCAGCATATATTTAAATTAATGTTTAACTATATAGCCCTGGCCACTCTTTTTGCCCTTACTAGTTTAAAGCGGTCTGTCTATAAGTTTAATAGTTTATTTTGAAACGGCAGTAGTAGCCCGTTATAGTGCATTTCTGTGATAGTTTTGAGTTTTATATATCATTTTTAAGCCATTCGTTTCCATTCACGTATTTATCCTCGTCTTTTTCGCACACACGTACAGCAGGCAGCCTTCTCCCCAGCGAGCAGCCTTCCTCTCTTAGCCTCGGCTCACGGCCACTTCGCAGGCGCTCAGTCGCACCCGTCGGGCGGCGGCATGAAGCTCGAAGCGGTGATGGAAAACCTCCAGAAACAGCAGGCTGCACGCCTGGCCCTGGAAGAGAAACTGCGGCAAGCCGAGAAAGAGAAAGAAATAAGATCCATGGTGAAGTCACGGATCCAGCAACAAGCCCCGGCTTTTCGTCATTTCCAGGCAGCGGTCCAGGGCTCCTTCACTGCGGGATATCCCGACGCGTACGCGGGCTCAAGCTCCGCTCATCACTGCCGGCGCACCGGCAACAGGCGGCGGGCGGACGACTCCGATATCGACGACGAGGCGGACCGCGGTCGCGACACAGAAGACGACGATCGGGATATAGAGGAAGACGAGCTGGAAGACGACCGGGTTAGAGAAGAAGAAGACGAAGAAGAGGAGTCGTACTGCAAAGCCGATCGTTCGCATCGAAGTGAAGGCGGCCGAGAGCCGAGGGCGAGCGCGGGGGACTCGCACGCAAGGATCGGCCAGGCATCTTACCCCGCAGCGGGGCAGCCGGAGAGCCCCGCAGGAGCCGCGCCGCACGGGCATCTGCAGCAGCACGACTGGACCTACGAGGAGCAGTTCAAGCAGGTACGGCTGCATGTTTACTGCAAGGTCTACATGTCTATGGACTGCAATGGGCACCGGAGTTATTTCTGATGAGAAACAGAAGCCAAATATAATGTTCCTGCTCAGCAAACAGTAATAATTCCCGTAGTACACTATATTCACTCAGAAGTTACGTATCAGAGTTATAGATAGCATTTGGGAGTCTGTTAATATTACAAGATCAAGTTGTAGCATCTTGCTCAACTCCTAAATACACATTGAAACCCTATTGTGACTTTTAAGACGTGAAAAGTTGACTTAATATCACTTCACGAAACTATAGATACATTGTACAGTAATGTATTATTTGTACGTGCGTCTTCCATCTATGGGTCGCTGCATGGAGTAGACAAAACCGACTAGTTTGTTGGGAGTTTTTAGGCAAACAGCCTATATCTTGTCTTTTTTTTTTACTAGAACCAGTTTATTATTTAATGTTTGTGAATATAGTGATTGTTAGTAGCGAGGCATTTTGGCAAACTCCTTCATAACAGCTTTAAACCAATACTGTGCAGTAACTTACGTAAGAATTTTCTTATTTATTGATTTTACTGGAATGTTATGTTTACATGAAGATATCAGGAAAACAATATCTATGACCATTTTAGCCAATAGAATAGTTTTATTGAAAGGACTGAAGGTATTACCCCATTGACGTTGAGTTTTAATATTATATTTTAAATGATGTTTTATATATATAAATTCCCTTAATTCTGCAGTGCAGAAAGGGAATATTTTTATTTTAAAATTGTGTATGTTCACTTGCAACTTTTTAAATATATTCACAGATTACTTTAGTTGTATTTTTTACAGAAGTAATGGACAAGTTTATCATTATTTGGTGCAAGCAACATAAAATTGATTTCTTAATGGTATGGTTCATTCCATTTTCTTAATTACATTAAGAAATTGTATATTAATCTGACAGTCAAGCTATAACGAGATAATGTTCCACATAATCAGATCCTTCCAGTAATTTATTGAATCATCATGTCAAATGTAAATATTATAACAGCCAGGAATCTGCATAAAAAAACAAAGAAGAGTATATTTTCAGTATATATTTCATACATTTATAGTGAATCCGTTTGTTATTTTATTAAGAACACATCAATGAATGTTTGTCCAATTTTGCAGGTATGCATGAAGCATCAGAAAATACTTTGTATGCTTACGGCCAGATCAGCTGGCAAAATAAAGGGAAAGCAGAGATGGGTGAAATTCATTCATGGAGGGCTGACCTTCGGTCTCAAGAGAAAAAAAAAAAAACAACATGAAGATGTGTAAAGCTGGCAGGAGAGTAGGAAGTTAGAACTGGGAGCATTCCAGACTGGCTCACATCCAAAAATCCTGGGATCTCCTTCTCTAGCCAAGTGTGTCGGCAGCTAGCCAGAGCATTACGAAGCAGAATGCGAGCACCCCGCCCCCTCGATTTCTGCCTGCCTTCCTACAGTCAGGCATGAATGTGCACGCTGGGAAGCACAGCATATGCAGACCGTCTCAGTGGGGAAATGGGCCTTAGTGCCCAGCGACCCGCTCTTGGGTGCATTTTAACACAATAATAACTCACTCTGTTACCGGCTCTCTTTGTTCTTGTTCCTGTCGCTTTATGTGAAACACCAATATCAATTGTCTCGTATCTTAACTGGACATCAAAGTGTAAATATTTTGTATTAGAAAAAACAAACTCTTACGTTTTTTTTTTTTTTACCTTATTCCACTGTAGATCATTGACTTACTTAGCTAATATGGATAGGCAGCGATTACGAAAATGGTGAAATGTCAGAAAAAAGAAAAACCGATGGCCGTTCCAGGGCAAAAGGGTTTTGACAATGAATAGTAAGGATGGTCCATTGTTTTAATGTCTCTGTTGTGTCTTTCTAATGTGCTGAAATAGTTCTTAACCCTCTTACAGGTGGCTCATTGAGTCTTATTTATGCCATAGGCACATGTGTGCGTACAGGCGAGCAGTGGTGTTCAGGGCTGACAGCAAAGTAACCTGGGAGCCTCTCCATCTTTATATGCTTTTGAGAATTATCCTTCCCAAAGATCTCCCAGTCCGGCATGTAAATTCCACTAGAGATCCAACAGGCCGCACAGCATGTGGCCTGGAGGAGATAAAATGTGCGCGGTGTAAACTCCCCATATGGGGAAGAGCTTCCACCCGAATCTGGGGGTTTGCTCTAGTGGAACTCTGACAGCTGGAGTTTACTCTCTGGTCGCTTTAGGTGTCGTGCCGCCACAAGTGTTAAGGCTAATGCCTGTGCGTCTTTTCCCTATTCAGCGAACTGGTGCTGTTGTGTAGGGTTCAAATGGTCATGCTGTGAAAAAAAACGCACTTGTTTGTCCAGGTCTTCCTTTAATACCATTTCATGCTGAGGACTAACTTCAATAATAAGGGTGAAGTGGGCCAGCTTGTTTAGAAACCACTCCCTAGGCTAATGTTAAATTTTTAATTACACAGAAGAGGCTTTGTTTAGATATTCAAAGAAGGTACTGAACCAGTTCACTGCTGGCTTTTGATCCAGTGCAGGATGAGTTGGGTATTGTAGATTCTTTTGTCATTGTTATTAAATAATTGACAGGTTACCTACCATTTTGACCTGTAGGTCGGGCTCTGCTGTTCTCAGGGCAGGCTGTTTTATCGTACTTGTGTATAGGATAATGTTGTTGATACTCCTCACTTTATTTCCTGAGAGGCTCTCATTGTGGTTAACCACAGATTTCTGCAGACCACGCAGGTCCTGCAGTGAAATGAGAGGCAAAGCAGCATGTGAGAGGATTACTTGAATTCAGAGGCAGAGCCTGAACGCGCCACTTCATTAGATCTGCTGTGTTGCCTGTTGGATGATAGTTTTCATTTTCTGATATTGAGCTAACTGATTTGAGGGGCCTGTATCACCCACCAGCTGTATTTGTCTGCAAAACTCATCTCGGAGTAGCTAAAAAGTGTTACGCTAGAATTCTTAATTGGCCGGCTCTGTGGAACTAAAACTAAAAAATGTACAGCTATGTGCTATGTTAAAACAGCCAACAGCCAAATCTCAGGAAGATGGGGTCACTTTGGTCCAGAAGTAGCACCCAGGTCAGAGATTTCACACCTTATTAAATCCCATTTATCTCGTAGTGTTTGTGCAGTTTGTGGTCCCAGTCAACAATCTTTATAGGACGTCAGTGGTTTGTGGCTCTGTTGGTTTGGACTCCGGAAGATCTCTGGCTCATAGTAGGTAGACTGATCATGCCATTGTTAGGCTCTTAAGTGAAAAAAAAAACCATGCTCTGACCACAAGCTTTACCTGGATGCATGTACAGGCGGTCTCCAGGTTAAGAACATCTGGCTTAAGGACAACTTGTATTTATGAACGGGCTACCATAAAGTCTATTGTATTTTCAAAAACCAGGTTAAATACAATGGTTCATGATAACTGACACACACACTACTTTGCGACACTCGTGAAACCATTACGTGGCTTCAGTGGTTTGTCGGCTCATGGTACAATATCGTATGTAGATACTTTTATCATTACTCCATCATTATTATTATTATTATTGTTATTGTTATGTGTCATGTTGTTATTGTTCTGACTTACCTACTCATTAGACATAAAGACTGGCTACTGTTGCTTCTGCTTCTTGTACATGATTTGCCTCTCGCTTACTTCGGATGGTGGAGGTTGGAAAGTGAGTGAAAGGATCTCGT
The DNA here is from genome assembly GCA_026780765.1 of Petrocephalus schoutedeni. NCBI lineage: Eukaryota > Metazoa > Chordata > Actinopteri > Osteoglossiformes > Mormyridae > Petrocephalus > Petrocephalus schoutedeni. Next base: position 10,986,341 of record JAODKL010000118.1, on the reverse strand, counting down.
TCGTAACGTGGGGACTGCCTGTCTAGCCGGATGAGATATGTGAAAATCGGCTCAGCTGGTCTTCACACACATACCTCACCGTACACATTAGACTTCTTCACTAGGTTTCAGTGACCAGCAAGATATAGAACACGAGAGACTGGACCAATAGCTTCAGTTTTCCAGACAACGCCATGTTAGCTGTCTAGCTGGAATACGAACAAACACACTGCTTGTCATATATATCACACTCTACCTCATGTAATGGAACACATTGAATATTAACACTTTTAAAACTGATCAATAAAAGAGAGGAGACTAAAAAGGCCCTTTTACCTAGTAACAGTTTGGCTTTAACGACATTTCAGCCTTTTAAACTTGGGAATAATAGCATGCAATAAAGGAGTCCTGTTTTGCTGCATGGGAGTTTGCCATTTGTACCCTGTGTTTGTTTCCCCAACTGAACTGCGAGAAACCGGAGGAGTCAGTGACAGCACAGAGAACCTCAGGCAGTGTGTATAAGTATGTGTATGTGTACGATGCTTGGATTGTGGACAGAAAGTACCTGTACTCTTTGCCTATGTAAACGTTAATTGTTGTGAGCACTGCTTGACTGGCATACTGAGAATAGAGTGTATCAGTCTGGTCGTGTTGGATATTTAGGGTTAGCATTTGGGGTTTAGAGGAGGGCTGTTTAATTGTGTCAGGCTTGTGAAGAGGAGTTATTCCCGTAGGCAAACATTTTTCAGTTTGTCAGAGCAAAACCTCCTGGAATTTTTCTTTCTATAAGAAACTGTTAGATTCAGGTTTATCTGGAGTGATGGTCCCCTTCAATCTAATTTACCGATGAGGCCAAAGAATAACAAAAACAAGAATGAATTAACCTGTTTAATCAAAAGAGGCAGAGGGTATTATGATTCATAATCTGGCCCAGTTTAGTATCTGGTTAAAATCTCCATGCAGAGTGGGCGTAAATATTGGCATTACTTTGTATAAGAAGGAGAGTTTGTTTGTTTGCTGCACAGAGGGTCTTTGATAGGGATGGGGTGAGCAGTCTACTGTTCAGCCTGCTGTTCCATCTGCAGACATCTGCGGGCGCTGGGTGGGGGATGTCGCTCGTAGGCCCATTTGCCCTACGTGGCTGTCACTGCTGAGTGTTTCTCCACTTGGGTCCACAGGATGGAATCTGGGCCTTGCTGATCTTCCCTTGCTTGACGCTTCTTTTATCACTCGGAACTTCATTTCCTCCGGAGGTGGCGGGGTGGCGCAGGGATTTATCTGGCTCTTCTAGCTTCTGCTTCTCGTAGGACGTTTGCCTCTCGCTTATTTCGGCTGGCGAAGGGTGGAAAACAAAATATAGAGACATGGCTCATTGCAGCTGAATAAATATCTTTGTCTATTGCCCTTTTCGTCTAACACATGATTAAATTTTTTTGGGGTTATTTGTTATTATTAAACAGCCAGCTGTAGTTTTAGGGGAACTGTAATCAGGGTATATACCACGAAATATATTTTTTTATGTTTGAATGTTATTGCAGGTGAGATCATTTCAAATTTAATGAGGCACCTCTTATTGGCCAAAGAAATTCTGTAGTCACTTATTAAACTGCGATTCAGTTTTAAAGAAAGGAGGGACGTTAGTTAGTGAGGAAAGCAGTGAATGTGAATGTGAAACTAGTGTGTAACCTCTTAGAATAACACTCGGGATATTTTAGGCATATTGTATATACGGCCTCTCTGTTTCTCCACTCTTTTTGTGCTACCTGTTGGTTCCTTTTTTTAACGTGTAGTAATTTTGTTAGCTCCAGCAAACACCTTGGGATACAACTGTATAACTTTCTTTATTAAACCATTAAGTAATTTTACTCTGAAATGCAATGTTCTAAAACAATGACATGCGTTGTTTCTGCGATTTGAGAGATGTAGAATTTAGCTAAAGTGGTTGGTAAAGTGTAAAGTCAGACTAAGCTGGTTCAAAATAACGAGGAGGTAATTGTAGCTGGTTTAACAGTAACCGGTCACTAGACATTACATTGTTTCTTGGCTATGTCTGTTGTATTGCTGCAGAATTGGCCCTTCTCTGATGTGCTGGATGTTTTCCAAATGGAATGTTGTGTTGGGTTTTGTTCTAGGCATTTTATGGAGTTGATAAATACATTAATGGTGATTCATACTCATACTCCTTCATGTGTAAACTTAATAATATAATAATATAAAATTACTGTAGTTATTCCATGTTGAAAATCATGTAAATAGCATTAGCTGTCTAGGTAGATAGCTGTATCAACTACGTTATCTATCGCACCACCTAATACATATATACCAATTTCCCCTAATATGCTGATACTGTAATACACTGACGGACTGCATCGCTCTTTATGTTATTAACTCTCGAATGATTTTCATCTTTTCCAGTGAAGAGCTCAGAAGGGGTTGTCTTGGGTAAATGGTGCAACAACTACAGTGAACATGGGCATTTTTGTACAGAGAGAAAGTAACAAACCTGCAGAAGGGCGTTTTTTGTGCATTTAAACAAATTTATATTGGAATGACCAGCACTGCACGAGGATTAACTGTGTTAGGCTGAAGCTTTATAAGTGTAATTATATACCCAGTGTAGTCCGAGAATAGCTCGGAAGGTAGCGAATAAGGCGTCATGGGGTGCAGAGTAACCACACCTTGTAGTTTGCTGTATTTTGATCACTATGATTTCTGAGTTATGAAGAAAATGTGATTGTAATGTGTTTAAAATTTTTAACTTGAACTGTAGAAAATGAAAAGGCTTTGATGTTTAGTGACTCTTGTGCACAGCTGGCTAAGGTATTGTCCCCAGTGATTTGCTGTCATTAAAGCCTGTCATTTGTGCCCTTTATAATCTGTTCAGTCAGGAGAACTGAGCGGCCCTGGGAGGGACCCGGGAAATGGGAGTTTCAGTGTCAGTAGTGGCTCTTCGTCTTTGATTCAGGAGGTCAGTAATGCCGTTCCCTTCCTGTGATCTCATCACAGCCCACGTTACTCACAGATGTGCTGTCCAAGGATGTCCCAAGGCAGGATAGGGGCATTCAGACTCCGACGGCTGATCTGACAGTCCAGGTCAGCTGAAATGCTGAAATGTGATGCCCCGTCAGGAATGGAACACAAAGCCCGATAGCCATGTCGGTGAATTTCCCAGAATGATTTTAACTGTTGGTGGCGCCGAGCTGCGGTACCGATGCACAGTTTCCTGAAATAGGCGTCAGGAATCATCACCAGTTTCTCTGCCAGTGACTTAAAATGAGATGCAGAAATGCAGTATTAGTGCTCAGTTTATCAGAAGTCAAGGAAGTTTTCCATTGCAGTCTATCAAGGAAACGTTCATTATTATTCTAAAATTAAATAGAATCGTATGATATTTTGAAGATATATTAGTGTCCCCGTTGACCCCTTTTGTGCACATGTTTTTTGTCTTTTCTGGAAATGAAATGTGAAAAACTTAAACCTTCTCTTGATTGGGAATGGTGTCCCAGCGTTAATCAAACACAGCATTCCTTGGTCATTTGAAAGAACATTTGTACCCCCACACTGCAAACTACGCCGATTGCTTTCCCTGTTTGTTTTCTCAGCCTGCTTGAGATTCTCCTGCTGTAGCTTAGGAAGTGATAGTTTTCAGGTTTTATTTAGTAATTACAGTAAAAAAAAATGCATAGCTTTTATAAAATTACAGTTTACAGTCACTGAATTAACTGCAGTTTGGCTTGGAATCGGTATAAATCTGTATTCCTGTACTACAACATTAAGAAGACATAAGAAAGCCAGACACTGCTCCTAAGCGAACATCACAAAGGGGTGTACTTATTAATCCTCTGTGGGGTAATCGTTGAGATGTTTGATTACAGGTCTGTCACTTTTTCTGCTGCAGCTAGGATCCTGAAAACGTGAGATACTTGTTGTTATGGTGAGTGAGGCTCAGAATTGCACTGCCTCCAGTATTTATCTTTGCAGCATTTATTTACGAATAGTTTTCCATTTCATATGAAGTTAAAGGCACATATGAAGGTGCAGATGTAATGTGCTGTACGTGGTAATATGTGTAAAAGGCACTGGCACAGAGGTTTCGTGTAATTCGTGCGAATGTATTTCAGGCTGAGTTCCTGTGATTCAGGAAGGTCTGTTTTCTTTGGATAACAAAAGCAGACGCGGTGGTTACGCTGTAAAGGGCGTCACTCATGCGGCCATGCAGAGTAAGTCAGAATATAAGGCGTACATTGCTTGTAATGTTTAGAAACACGCCATACATATATAAGTATCTATTTCAGTGGTAAGCATGTATAATGTAAGGTTTGTTTTGTAATCTATTTTAGACTAGAAGATATAAAAGTTATATGCTGTTATCATATAATGTAGTAAATAGTGGCAAATCATTTAACTTTTTGGTACAACTTTGCAATAAGACTACCCTTATAAAGGGTCTATGAATGGTTTATGATCAGGTTATTAATTAGGTTGTGATACTTTGTAAATCACAAATAGACTATTATAAACAAGTTATAACAGTTTTTTTTATACGAATCAGTTAATACCATTTATAAGTGGAAAAGTGATCCTTATTTGACCGTGGGACAATACTGAAATACTTAAATATATGAACTAATTACAGAGGGTTTTTATAGTTTTGTTTTGTCAAAAATAAAAGCTTGTTACGTAAACTTCAAATCCTTACAGACAGGAATAGTGCTATATGTTCAGATTGTTATCGGGACATAAATGGCAAAATTGTGCTGTTGCTTAGCATGGATGTTGTAGTTGCCTCTGAGACAATTAATAATGTTATTAGATGTTATTTTGCATTCTGTAGCATGGAATGAAACCAGTCTGATTAAAATATGAATGTTATATTTGATGAATATTATAGCTTAAAACATTTAAGAAGCAAAATCAAAATGTAAATATTAATACATGTATAGAGAAACTACTTAAAGAAAGAACCATAAAACATAAATAGTGATTGTGTTTTCACAAGGAGCTGTGTACTAATGAAACCCACACACGCGATTTCACACTCACATACCAGGCATGTGAATTTCACAGTAGCCAAAATGAGGGACATTAAATTCCTTTAATTCTTCACAGGCTAAATTATTGGTTGACACTGATTCTGTTGAACGTCTGTCTTTTATGGAATCTACTTCATGACAGGCAAAGAATGCTGTGAGAATGCATTAATAATAAATAGATCAGTATATAATCCTTTTATGGTGGAGTCTTTGGACATCTGTCGACAGCAAAGCACAAACATCATCGACAGCTAGCAGATTTCTGACGTGAGTAATGAGTCATTGACATGAATAATGTTTAATACTTGCTAGTCACATTTCATGTTGTAAACTAAAAAAAAAACGAGCACCAACTTTATGGGGACCCTCCATTCATTTCTATGGGAAAAACCTTAATCACAACAATGAGACCCTTGACCCCTACACAGCCCTAACCTTAACCATAGGTAACCTGCCCAAATACAAGACTTTAGGCATTTTTAGTTTTTTGATTGTATTCACAGATTTCACGTTGTGCAGTCCTGCACAGACACACAGACACACGCACAGACACATCGACATGCACAGACACGCACACACACCACAGACACACACACACACTTAGCCTTCCTCACGCGTCGCCTTTAGCGCCCTCCCTTGCTCCTCCCCCCCCACATTCCTCATTTTGTTTGTGAAGGAAGGGGGGGGGGGCAACGTGAGGTGTTTTCGTTGCCATGGGGGGCTGGAAGGTCGACTTGGATTCAGTTAACAAATTAAACAGGTTATGTATTTTATGTCTGTCGTTGGAAACTTGGTGGACATTTATTTTTGTTTACTAAATCCCGTGAAACCAAAGGCTGGCCAAAGTATATTGCTTATTTTTGCTTCCGTATGGATATCATTATATTTAGTATATTTACACCTACACTTGCACGTGTATATTACTATGTGTATATAATGTGTATATGTATAATAATTATATATATATACATATAAAACCACTATTTACCTATATATATCTGTGTTGATACGTTGTTTATTAAACACATTTTGTAATTATTTTAGTATTTCATTACTTTTGACCCCCTAGTTGTTTCAAACTGGTAATACAGCTCTTTGTGACTGCCTTTTGGGAGATATGGGTACTGTAGGTGAAAATATGCGAAGCATATTTCTGTTTGATAAGTATTATCAAACAAAGAATTCTTTAGAGGGGCTGCATTTGTTTAAGTTTTTGTTTTACATTCCAAAAATGACTGAAAAGATAATCGTTCTGGTAGAAATAGTCTTTTTGTGAGACTTAATCTTTTGTGAGACTAAATCTACAGACATAGTGTCAGCTATGTCCAGCATTCTCAGTAAGTCTCTTGTAAGATTCTGATTTCATGAAATAAATTGGCACAAACAAAATGGAACCATTGACTGCAACTGTTTCTAGAATCATATGGACTGGGGGAAATGCTGGTGTTTGTATGTGAAGTCTTTAATTTCCTGCTTCAAGAACTAAGCTCTAATATTTAAGAATATCAGAGAGAATGTAGCACCTCCGAGGCCATCCGCATCATAGAAAGCAGTCTAGAAAGTATAAACTCAAATTGTAGTTAATCGTGATAAATAGGAAGGATGTGGCACCCTTGTGAACATACGTAGTGTAGCCCTTCCTCCCAAAGTGATCAGCTGAGGAATCCGGGCAAGAGGCTGGAAGGCAACCAAGAGACTAATGACAGCTATGAAAATCTAGGGTTCCATGGCGACAACGGGAGACACTGCCCAGTAGTCAAAAATAGACCAGGTACTTCAAGAATTTGGTCGTTATGAAGCAGTGATAAGAAGCAAGTATTTGTGAAGAGCAGACTGTATCAAAAAGGCATTATCAAATTTTTTTTAAGTATGCAAGACCATATTCTTGCAAATACTAAAATAAGAAAAATGCTTAAATGAAGAGAGCATCAGCAAAGACATTACAATGAAACTGAAAGTCAACTTTCTGAAGGCTAATGACCAGAGCCACACAGCCAACATGGCTCTTGGGAGTCTTGGGAATGATGCAGTCATTGTCCTAAAGTGGCCCTGTGACAGACTGCACTTCAGTCAGCCTGAGAATCTGTAGCACCACAACATATTCACTCATTTCGTACTCTTAGAAACTGGAGTGGAGAATGATGAGAAATATCACAATGTTCGGAGTGACTGCCGGAGGGCAAATGTAAAGTGAAGTAAACTAAGCTAATGAGCGTAAATGGAAGTAGTGCAGAGACGTGGAGTTTAGACGATCGCACTGGATCATAATATTCCGCTGAACTGACAAGACAAATTAGTTTCATTTTGTACCCATTATTAATTAATGATGTATGAATTGTATCGAAGTGCTTGCTGCACAAAGGTTGTTCAAACCAAGAATATATAAGACCACAGAGACCCATATAATTTAGGAGCCATTCAGGGTTAGAATAAAGTGGTCTTGTTATTGGCTAGGAGGCGGTGTTACTTGTTTCAAGGGTGATCCTTAGGTTATAAACATTTGTATCATATGACTAGAAGGAGACTGGCTGTCTGCACGGGCTCGGGGTGTTATTAGTGGATTTCGGTACATCAGACATTCTGAGTAATGTTTGCAGGTGTGAAGGCCTGCTTACTTCGTACGTGGCCATTTGACTTTGTTTGATGCTGCCAGAATTAACTAACAATAATGTGTGATTACCCATCGCCTTTTGTGCGTGTTTCTTATTTTTACCGAATTCAGCTGTATTTTTACATAAGTTTCTATACAAAGCTTTTGTTTGGATTTTAAAAATAAATGCACATTGCGTACTGACGTAAGTTTTAATTTGGGAGGAATGGCTTGTTATATATTATGCTATATATGTCTAAATATAATGTCCATTTGGTCTCCACCCAATGCTGTCTCTTTAAGAATTTGGTTCAGGAAACATGATCCCCTTTCACTATGCACTGCCACATCTAACACGAGCTTGCTGATGCTTTTTTTCTGTTTAGCATGAGCCAAATCTGATGACCTTTCACCCACATATAGCCTAGCTGTACAAATACTGCTGACAGCTCACGGGTTTTCAACACAGTTGCTGTATAAAAAGCATCATTATATGCTTCTGTGGAGTGCAAATCTGGCACATTATTCTCAGCATGGAAGCACCAAGTCATCAGCTAAATTTAATTGCATTTTTTTACTTGAAATATTACAATAGAAACATAGCAGCACAATGGGAAATTCACAAATCAGTTATTAGCAGTTAATATAAAAATCTGATTTTCTGCTGATGAGCAAATATTAGGCTTGAGTATAGTAATGCAGTGACTGTTACTTGCTGTATTTGACAAGGAAAAAGGAAGAATTATTGTCAACCAGTCAATTCAATTAATTTACAATAGTAGATTTATACAGAAACATGTCGCAATTTTTTTACTCCTTTACTGAAATACACTGAGTAATTCTCCGGGAAAATTGAATCTGTATAAAAATGATATTTAATGTGAAAAATAGGACGTAAAACAAATTCTTGATAATAGGTGACGTGAGCTGGGGTAGGCGATAATGCTGAAATGATCTGGCTGCTGAAGGCTTGCTGCGTTAGTGTTTGGACAGTGATGATGGGGCAGTTTGAAGAATCACTTTCAGTCGCCACTCTGTTCCCCGCAGGGTGTTTGATATGTCAGCTCTTTTTATAAATGTTCCATTGCAGAACAGAGCAGCGCCGGGAACTTTACTGACCACTGATTTGCCGTTGCAATAAGCAGTGCAGTTATTTATGTACGTTCCTGCTATATGTGTTATATATACGATATGTGCCATGGACTGCTGGGGAAAATGATTCAAATTAGCATTACGAACTGTAAAACCTACAAAACAACACTGCATCTGTAGCTTCTTCCCAGCTTTGTTTGCTGAGCTGGCTGATTGTCTGGGTCTCGCTGGAAGTAAGAATAGGCTGCAGTTTTAGCAACACCACGCATCAGCCATACCGGCTCATGGGAGGCCAGTATTCCAGAAGTGTTACAAAGGCTCCCTGTGCCTTTGTGACAGCATAGTGTGCCAACCACGATGTTTAAAGTAAGGAAGAACTCTGCCATAATGTAACATTATTTATTGCATGGCTATTTGGTCATAGATGAAAATGCATTATTGTTTGCATATTCAGAAATGTCTGTGTGAATTGCACATTGATGTCTTACACTTTGCACTTTTCCACTTTGGTGGAAGCCCTGGACCTTTGTCATATGATAAATGGTGTCAAAGAGTAAGTATTTCTGTAATGCGCCACACAGCAGAACATTTGAATATATTCATGTTTTTTTTTTCAACTTCACTTCTTTTTTTCTTTCTTTTTTGGTGGGCATTTGGAGTCCTGGGAGGGTCGTATAAGACCACGTGTAAAGCACACCGGTTTATTGTTTTATTGCATTAATGGGTGAGATTGCGTGATAAGAGTCGCCCAGCTTAAAACCCCTAACTTATTGCACAGCTCCCTTCTTCTCAAGGAAGTAGAGGCAATTCTTTTGGGCATTTCTGTTGATAACAACTTCAGCGATTCCATGCAGCATGGAAGTTTGGAGTAGCTGAGACAGAGAACAGTGTAAACAGGCAGGCACTTTTCTGCAGCTGGTTTGTGCCACATAATCTAATCACTTAATATATTGCACATTTTAGTGCTGATTCGTAATTAATTGCAATGTGTTTACAATGGATTTGTCTGGTTAAATAATTAAAATACTATACATTGACTAAACATAACTGAATATGTTATTTCTTTTTTATCTACATAATTTAATTGTACTATGTCCACTAATAATTGAAAAGGCACACTAAGTTTCCTAATTTCACATATAAAAACTGGGTACATTGCAGGAACTTACAATATCATAGTGTAAAAACCACAGACTTGACAGGTTGCACATTTAAAAAGAACTTAAAAAGCTGTTGAACTGTGGTTTCATTATCTGCTACAGGTCAGCAAAAGCCATAATTAAGTGGATAATGTTCTATAAGAGGTGAGAACATTTCCCATTTCATTACCAAATTATGTTAGATGGGTATTTTCTATAGTAAACCCTTATGTGCAGGTATATAAATGTGGAATTTGCCAATGGACAGTACTATGTTGTGTTGGTCAGATCTTCTACAGTGATGCCATTTCCAGTAATATCTTCTCCATCTGCATGCACAATTGTGACTTGACCTGTCTGCCTGTATTCAGACAGGAAATACCATCCCTTTTTTGATGTGGCAAGAGTCATAAATTTAACTGCATCCCCCCCCAACCAGTTTTATCCTCTTTCTAACCCCCTCCACTCTTTCTTTTAATTTTAATTTTACTTGCAGGATTTCTTTAATCAGTAAAAGTCCTTTTCTGTCCCCAGTGCTCCCTTCCCGTATGATTGCCTCGTGGTCCTAAGGCAGGGGAATGACATGTTCACCATGATTAAAAACAACTCTTTTTGTTTTTGTGTCAAAAGACAGATGTATTGCCTAATGAGACAATTCCGCCTTACGGTTTTGTGTGATGTGAAAACAGATGTTATCATTGAATTACGCCGTAAACATGCATCAGTCTGCCAGTCTTTTGTCTCATTTTCCATATGTCGGTTGATTTATCACCTGACTTACATCCAGCTTGAATTTAAATTAAATTAGCCTAATACAATTTCAGCTCCCAAATACTGACCTCCTAATTCACTGGTAATTCTGGTAAGCTAACGCCTGGCTAAAAACAGACTGTTCTTTTGTACGTCCCCATTATTTTGTTAGTTAGATTTGCGTAGTTTAGAATTTTATGGTCGAAGTTGTGCCATTGCGATTTCTTGCCCTCTGACTAATATGTGCCTTTGGTGGACATAACGTATAGTTGCACGTCGGTTGGAAATGATTCTGCATTTTCAGAATCAGAATCAGAATTCTTTATTGTTATTGAACGGAGTACAATGAAATTAAGGTCTTCACCTTCTGGTGCAAGGTTACGTACAAACATGACACACAACACATACATTTTAAGAGGTCCATAATGTGCATTCTGCATTTTCATTAACTGAAAATTGCACATAAGTAAGGATTCCACACTGAAATATTGCGCAAGTAAGTGACAGTTTTACATTCAAGGAATGTTTGTGTTCAGCAGCTTCACGGCTTTCGGGATAAAGCTAATTTTGAACTGACTTGCACAACTTGTACGATTTTAACCCTGATTCCTTTTCGGTTGACTGGCCAGCAATTAGCTGCAGAGCTAATGGATTGTGGCAGTAATTCTACTCCTAAGCACAAATAACATAAATAGCCAGTATATGAAAAAGGGGCATTCAGTGTAAAACAGCTTCCTGCTGAGGAATTGCTTTAGAGAAAATAAAGACTGGAAAGACTGGAAAATTAGACAGCAGCAGCTCCATACATCTACCTGGCCAATGAAATTGTATTTATATCCAGCTGTACTGATATATCAAGCTAGTAACGCCCGGTTCAGAAAGCAGTCCTTGTTGTACAGCAATCAGGATGCCGGCCATTTTGATCCTGGCTTCTCAGGTTCCATAAAACGCACAGCCAACACATGCTATTTTCTGATATAGCAGGGTTTGGATGCTTAATGAGAGCCCTTAGGAACATGGCACAGCTGCCATTACTCAGGCCCTCCTCCTTCATCGCTGCTTTCCCGATGATTTTCAGCAGCCCAGCTCTTATGGCTTTAGCCATCTAAGAAGATAGTTGTTACTCCCAGGGACCCAGTGTAACTGAGTGAACTTGGAGTCCCTGTTTCAGGTTAGCAGAAGACGTGTGGTTCTCCTTGCTGCTTGTATCGGCGTCTTTTTAAGTACAAAGCTAATCGTTACTTAGTTGCTAATGATAATATGAGTTTATAAGGATTAAGAGGTGGTTGCTGAAGATTAGCTACTCCTTCAGCAGGGCCTGGTTCTCCTTTTTATTGAACATATTATTCTTTAAACCCTTGTCAGTTGCACACATTCTTGGTGTGGGCAAGCTTAATTTGACACGTTAATGTCACATTTATGTGTGGTCGGTAATGCTGACTGATCCTCACTGATAGCTGAAACTGCTAAAATAGAAGAACAATTTTTATATTCGGAAGGACAAATGTGTCGAAAAAAATGCATCGCCTGAAAAACGGCACTTTCCAGCTTCCCATTTCTATCTTTCCAAAACCATGGACAAAAAAACACCATGTGTAAAACTTTTAACGATATGAACTGTTGACATATGGCATGACTTTTTTGAAAAGATTATTGATGTAAGGTAATGTAAAACTATTTGGGGCTGTTTGGAAGATATTAGAATAGTAGTCGAGCTGGTTTATTTGTATTGTGAACAAACTATGCAAAAATTACCTCATTTTCCATTAAAGCATGACAGAAACATGCTTGAGTCAGCATTATCTGTTGTTATTCAGACCTTCACACCCACCTTCACCATACACAAAACTCAAACACACATTAAGCTGTCAGTCCTATAAATGCATTCCAGTTATGGCCTGCTGACGTATCGGGCCATGCCAAGATCAAGCCAGACCGGTGTTGAACGTACACAGGGGCCCAGAGTTCCTCTGAACAGACAAACAGCAAAGGACAGGCCCCCTTTTCTGTGTTCCTTTTTACATCGAGGCTGTTCCTTGGAGAAGGAGTTATTCTGGCATGCCACAATATCAGAAAGAGCTGTTTGAGTAGGTCTTACTAGTAGAATTACATGAAGCCCCCAGCACCGCCCCCCCCAGGCATCGCCGTGATCCTCCATTGTCTCCTTTGGCTGCTTAGTGTGAGCAGAAGGTTCGCTTGACAGATTGAAGGAACTGGCAGGTCACAGAGGTTAAATTAAACAAATCTGCCCATTGACTTTCTGTCTTCCCCGCCTCCCATTAATATCATTTACTCCGCGGATGCAGGGGCTGGTCAACACTTTTTTGATATGGGTGTTAACACAGGACTGAGGGTGCTGTGGACGGACCCCCCACAGTGAGACCTCCATAGTCGGACAGTATTTAGACACAAAATAGTCATCGCATTTAATAGACTTGTAGCAAAGCAACAATTTAGAACTGTTTGGAAGTCGCTTTACGGCAATTTGATCTTTTCTGAAACAGGTTGGTAATTGTCAGATCCAAAATTAATTTTTCCGAGTAGTCCTTTTGTTTTGCGTTTTACTTCTTGAGTTCCCAGCTCATTGCGACATGGGTGTTTATCTCTGAACAAAGGTGCCGTTTGCTGTTTTTTTTCTGATCATTTATTTTAAATGATTGCCCCTAACTGCAGAAGATTGGGCCTAATACTTCATTGATTAGTTCCTACACATCTGCACTGTCACTTCAGTAGAGACTTACGTATGTTATTTGTCTTTACTGTCCCAGAAGGGTTTTTTTTTGGATGTTTTTTATTGGTCTGATATGATTCAGAGTGCCAATTATTAAAAAAAAAAAAAACAACAGCTGTCCAGAAAGGAAGGACGAGCAACTGTAAGAAGGATTACAGAGTGCCGTAAGGACTGCAAAGCTTAGATTATTGTGTATTAATATCTGGCTTGGCCTTTGAAATGCAGGTATAAATGACTATGACTCTTAATCTGAATTTCTTCAATCATTGAAAAGCATGTGGGGGGGGGGGGGGTGAGAAATCAATAAAGCTTTCATCATCGATTATTCTTGCAAAAGAAAAAGGCGACTTGTTTGTGACTTTTGCAGTACAAAGATCAAATGTTTTCTCTGACTCTGCAATTTAGATAATATGACAGCTCTGCCATAACTGGTACTTAATTCTGAATATGTATATCATAAGGTATGACTGCATGAAGAAAGCCACCAAAATACAATCAAAAGGAAAATAAATTAAACTGAGTTCCAGGTAGCTTGTGAGCAGTTATTGTTCAAGGTGTAAAAGTGGTATTTAAACAGAGTGACCAGAATAATTATATTCCTTCTCATCTTTGTCTTTCAGTCTGTAAATTGCTGGTGGTAACCATAATTGGTTTAAGTTGCAGTAGTTACATTTACATTTTCATGCAAAAGGATTTCCTCTTTGCATTGTATTGAGTCCCTTAAAGCTAGCCTGTTGCTTTCATTTGTCGTAGAAGTTACGAGTTTGATTTTGTGATTCTGCTCAGCACTCGATTATTTAATTAATGACGGCAAACCTTTGGCTAATAATTCTTTGTGACAGCTTGACGTGTTATATTTTTAGCCAGTACGATGTTACCACTGTCCTATTCTGAGTGAATTATTAATAGAGCCCACTATCAGGCAGAGCCATGAACGGGCAGAGAATCTGCGGGCTGTGCTGCACATTTCACAAAGAGAAAGTCATCAAATGTCCACGATGATTCTCCAAGCCCACTGTTCCAGCGTTTGCGCAAAACGTAGCTCCGCTTTATTCTTTATGATGAAAATTCCGCGCTGTTTTGTTTTGCCTGTGCTGATATTATGTAATTAGAAATGGCACCCTTTTGTACGCCACGCACAAAGAAGCTTCCAGCACTTTTGCTGAGCAGAAACAATTTGGACAAGCCTGTTGGATGTGAATAGGCGGAGTTCTAGAGAATTCCTACTTTTGTACCTCGTGGTCTTTAGTTTTCATGCCATGGGTTACAGAGCACCAAAGCTAACGCAGCTGACAAATCTCTCAACATTCAAGATGGCAGTTTATTTAAACTTGGTGTGACCGTTGTCAGGTCCCATTTAGGCCTGGAAGTGACTTCTCAATTTCCATCTGGGTGTCACTTTACCAGAGGCTGGCACTTTCCTATTCCTTGTCGTTTTTGTGCAAATGGGCCACCGAGTCCCAGGTAATGGTACATCAAAGAGAGAGGCCTCCGCTATCTGGTCTCCGATCTCGGGAGCCGACGTGAGCGATTTTGGGGCTTTTGCCCCGACGTTTTATTGTGCTTAATAAGGCTCGGCAAAACGTGTTCAAACACAGACAGGCACGGGAGTAAGAGCAAACACAGAGCCGAGGGAAGAACGTGGGACCACTGAGAGCGGCACTTTTCGGGATCCCATCCCTTTACACGCTTAAGGATCGCAACTGGCTTACCCCGGTTTTACCTGTTCGCCAGCCAACGAGTCAACAGTTTATGTATGTTAGTCCTGTGCTAGGGGTTTAGTTCCCTTTAAGGGTGGAAAAGATATTGAAAGAAAAAAAAACTTTATGATCAAATAACTGCCCTCTGTGGAAAAAAAAAACTATTGTGGCTTTCTTCTTTGACAGGCGTGTTTTTGGAGGAGTAGCCGAGCGTGCAGGGCAGGTTTTAATCCCCCCCCCCCCCACCAATGGGTGGGTCTGAGCGGCAGGTCTTATGTGCACAGGCGTGGCCCCAGATAACGCCTGATCCAGTGCTGAGTTTTACCCTAATTCCCTGTCTGGTGCTTAATGGCGTAAAAGGCTTCACACGTACAGCCAACTAAGTACAAGTGTCCTGACCTGTTATGCATGTTATTGGAAAGTTACTTAAAGCATGGAAAATAAATCGCCTATAATGATTATTTTTTTTAGATTAATTCCTGTTTTGTCTGTGCTTTGCACAACAGGCATAGTCCTTAATGAAATATTTCTTTAATGAAATTAAGTGTATGGAATATTTTTAGATGATTGTTGGTACTAATAACATTTATTACAAAAAGCACTGTTTTCGGTTACATCGCCATCAACCAAAGTTCAGGTGCCTGGCAATAGGTGTACGTCACGTGAAGCCACTTTCATTGCCATTTGTCATTGTAAGATCACAAAAGTGAAAGCATTTAGTAAATGTGCAAAATCATAAAAAATTATTTTCATATAATGCAATTTAGGAAATTTTGTGTAAGGTAACAGTGGCATTTATATTGTCATGATGTTACTCAGTATAATTTTGCAGTGTAGAATCCTGGTGTTGATTTGTGTCGAATTCCTCTGTTGAAAAGTCTGTACAAAAGCTAGGGAAAATAAGCAATTCACCCTGCTTGGCTGTTACTATACAACCATTTAGTGCAAACCTGCTCTTCCACCTGGCTGATTATTGTTTAGCGCACCTCTTTCTCTGCAGTCGCATTGTCCTTTTCTTTTGGACTCTGGGAGGGCGTCTCTCCTACCTGTTTGCAGTGGTATGTGAATTGGTTTGTTTTCCAGTGTCGCCTCTTTTCTCTTTAATTTATTCATCGTGTTGCTGGTTGCAGTGTGGCACTTCTGCTCATCATATACCAACTTCTACATTAAGATGAACGAAATGTCCTGCTCTCGTGAGCTCAGGGAAAAGGGTTATAAGAGCTGCGGCAGATCCGGGAACCTTGACAGCCCGCTACCTCTGGCTTGAGAGAGGAGCCAGTATGAAAGTGTTAAAGTCAGTATGAAAGTAACGCAGTCAGCCACTGTCCTTCCATTGTATTAGTTCATGTCACTGATTGAACAAAACTTGAATATCGAGACCTAGAACACACAGGTACCCCCCCCCACACCCCCAACCTTTCCTTCACTTCTGGTAGTTTCATGTAACCTTTCATGGTGATAAAAAACATGAAAAATTGCATTCTTAGGATGTTATGGTGCCTTATTCCTTATTGTTGATGGTTATGACCAGTGGGAGGGAAGGACAACATTACTGAAGCTGAGCGGAGGCTTAGCTAAGTATTATAAGTATTGAGCATAAGTACTTATTGCACCATAGAAGTATTTAAGTAGTAAAGTAATGCAACCCACACAAATATGCACGCACAAACAGGGGCACCCATTGCTATTCCCAAACTGTATGGAAATGATGGCCTGAAATTTCATTTTATTTATATTGGGTGTTGACGTCATTGTAACTTCTTTGGACTTAATAAATAGCAAATTTTGTGCACATTAATAAATTGCATGTCTCTGCTAATCTAACAAATGGGTAACTTTCCATCAGTATGTTGAAAAGTGGTTTCTCACTTCAAAAAACGTGACAGCTAAACACATCCTGTTAAAGATATACTGAATTATAATGGTTGACAGGCAGATAGAAAAAAATGACAAAATCGCACTGCTGCTTGGTGATTCCTACTGCATTATTCAGTTTTATTCAATCATTGTTTTTAAAAGGGGCAACACTAACAGTGTTATTTTGTGTTGGACTGTTATGTTCAGTTCACTTCCAACTGTTTTTTTATAATTATAACAATATTGATGTCTCCTCACTTTGTTGTGTGCCTTTAATGTCCAACTTCTTGGCTTCTGTTTGGAATATTCCTGGTGTGAGCAGTTAAATATAAATTTAAATTTAACAAGCAGTTCTTAGGCATCACTATGGCACGAAGAAAACAGGGAATAATCTCATTTTATTATTAATATTGGGCATAATATAAAGCTGAGTCAAAATACATTTATCTTATCAGTTTGTTCCTCTGGAACTAACCACATATTACGTTGTTGTGGGTGATATTTATACTTTGGAAAAATACATCTCCCTTCACTCATTTAGATTATAAACACCCTGTCCAGAGTGTTCTGTGCCTTAGGCACAGTGCTTGTCAGGGATGGGTTCAGCTACACTGTGACCCTGTACTGGGGAAGAACTAAGAACAATGGATGGGTGAGATGATATGGATATTTTAAAGCAATCGTAAAATAAAATTATAAAATAATTATAGTAATTATTATCATCTTCTAAAATGACAGGGACTGGAAAGTAATTTTGTTTTCTTTCTGATTCAGTAACATATCTACCTTCCTCAACATCCATTTATAAATAGGACAGTCGTGCTGTTACCATCAACCGGCAGTCTTTCGAGCGTGCAGGAGTGTGAGGTGATGAGGGTCATGCACTACTGCTAGGATTAAAGTGCACAATGTAATTTTTAGGTAATAACTATGTACAGTTAATTGATTTATCTTGGACAAGGAAGGCATAAGTGCTCTGATATGCAATAAATATGCTGCCCCTCCGCTGAGCATGGAGTCATTGCTATTGTTATGACTCTAGCAGTTTTGCAATTGGATGAGGTAATAAAACCGAAGCAGTACAAATTCTATACTGCATACTACGGTAAACGATGCGACAAATGTAGTTAATATAAGAAGACACAAATTTATGATTATAGAATGTTGGATGGATTGAACAGCCTCAAAGTTTTTTAATGACTTAGACATGTCTGTGAATGAAGTGACAGATCTCATTCATGCCTATAACCACTCAATTTTACCTTAGATTTCTGTAAATCAGAGTGTACAGAATATAATTCACGCGGGCATTTTTTTATGCTGATACGAGAAATGATTGAATGGCCAGTTAGGGCAATAATTATTTACGTTTATATGGCCTGTCTTAGATAATGATATTTTCAGTTTATCTTAATTTGATGGGCCATCGTTACACTTTACTGAGAAAGGACCCACAGTTCCAACCTTCTGACTTACTCAAATCTGTCAATGAAGGAGGGATGAAAACGAAAAAGAAACGCGAACAGAAAAAGTGAGTGGAGTGAAAAGCAAGGCAGCGAAAGAGGAGTTGGTTTGGTTGAGTTTAGCCGATGCAGCAGTTGTCTATTCAGTGACCTTTCCTAACTGGCCAGGTCACTGGCCTGCTAATCCGAGCTGCTCACCCTGCGTTTTATCATAAAAGCTTTTTATCACATGGGGTCAGGTTAATATTTGAATTCAAGTCACGGTGGCATTGAGCAATTTCACAGAGGTTGCGGCGAACTTCGAGTAAACAGTGAGACGATTCTGAGCTGTGTCTATTAAGCATATAAATGAATACTTTATCACTGTACATTAAACTGCCTTCTCATAAGGAACAGTTAAATATTAAGCAAGACTTTACTGTGTGCAAGCATGCACAAATTCAAGGGTCAAATTAAATGTAACTGCTTTGCATTTAGATATACTGTAACTCACAGAATCAGTGAGTTCCATTGAAATTCTGTGTTTGCACAATTAATGCAGAGTTTAGTTTGCGCGTCTTTATAAAAATAACTCTTGCGCTGCAGCCAGTAAGCAGAAGCCCAACAGGTTTCTAATGCATAGTCATGCCCATAAATCAGCAATGAAACTCAGAAAACATTTGCATATCACCTATAACAGGTTAATACATGAAACCAATAGACTGAGTAGAGCCACTCATTTTGAGGAAAAAAACTACGAAAAAAGGAGGAACTGTATACCAGACCTGTGCAAGTTAACCAGTGTTACTGGGGAGTACTGAAGGCCCATCGCACAATAATAACTGCAGGAGAATATTGATCACATTCAGAAATTAATGTAAATTGGTTTTATCAATTAATCAATAATGCAGCAAAAGAACCAAAAAGATATACCTTCCGCTATCTTGAAAGGCATTTGCCCCACAAATAAACCTGACAGTAAGATTGCCAGAAGGAATCAGACCAGTAATTGGATCATAGATTTTACTGCATTACATGCAGTAAAAAATAAAATACCAATTATTTTATTTTATTATCTTATTGTATTATTTTCGTTTTGTAAAGCCAGTTGTCTGAGATGTGGTAAGGAGCAGGGAGAAATGTTAAGAAGTGAAAATGGTACTGATGTAAACGTGTCAGTCCGGTTATCCAGCTTTCTCTCTCTTAGTCAAACCTGGCCCCATGGTTCCAACACTTCTGGATCTGACAGCTGCAGCTTCAAAGGACTGAATTATGTAGAGATAGTGTTTTGCTGATTGGATCCATGGCTCTCTCCACTCCATTATTTAAATTGTATATTAAAACATTTAATTGTTGAGGTCAAAGAAGCACCAATATTTCTTCCATGTCCATTGCAGATGCTTCAGTGCTTCATATGCTGACAAATACTTTCTTCTTTGTATTCTCTTGTGTTAAATTACATAAACTGAATTTCCTTTCCGACCAGCAACCAACATTGCTTAACATTTTAATGCCTGACAACATTAGCTTAATTTCTATGGTAATTATATATCTGATATGTACAAGACAACACAAAACTAAAGTGTGTGGTTTACATGGATCATTAACTGAACTCTGGAACAATGCATTAGATATTCTAATGTAATAAATTGTAACAGCTATTATTACAAATTATAGGAAACACAATTTCAAAAAGTGTTGTGAGAAAAAAATCATATGAATATGATTAAATGTTATTGTATGGAGCTCCAGGAAGGTCCTGAGGGTGGCTCCTCAGTCGGGTTGCAATTTTAGGAACGTTTCGCGACAGATTACTAGGTTCTTGAATGTTCTGTCATTCTTTCCTTCCTTACTATGTTTGACTGTTCTTAGGTTTATTACATTTTATTCTAAGGATAAGCCTGATAAACATTAACTTATTAACTCCAGATTAACCATTGGGTCATTATAAAGCATTCTCCCTGCAGTCTGAATCATGACCTATGAATGTTTATGCAGCAAGTGGTTATATTCTGCAATTTAGTAGTTATTAAAATAATGATCTGAAAAAGGTTCACCTTTAATTCATATTTTTATTTTCGAGATATTGTCTCGAAAATAAAAATAAAAGTTGTAGTTCATTAGTTGATATCTGAGACGTCATAGACGAATATGCGTACAAATAAACAGCATTTTCAAATCACACTTTTGTAAACATAAAACACATAAGATCGCACAAGGCGGCTTGATCGTTCTTCACAGAGTCCTTCACAGGCAGGGGATGTCTTAATGACCACAGGCACATGTGTTCTTCCCATCAGACGCTTCCTGTTGATATTAGATGGCAGTTTTTCAAGAATTATACTGGCGCTTAGAGTCATGCATGGTATAAAAATAACATACGTCAAAATAGTGTTGACTTGCATAAGAAACTCATAGAGGATGTGGACAGCAGTTATGATAGGTGACACCCTTATGAATTGACACACTGAATGTTAAAATATCCCCTGCTCGTCAACGTCCTCTTTTTATAACTGCGATTGCTGATGGTTTTGCACACATAAATTTTTTATTTTTTTTCCCTCAAGTTGTTTCACAAGAAGACAGCATCATTATACTTGAATATTCTTAATTCTATGCATCAGCATTACAGACATGCATCCATCTGTCCACTTATTACAACCACTTGTTCTGCTCAGGGTTGTGCACTATTCTTTAATTTGAAATTAAAATAATGTAACAGTTCTAAAGTATGTATAGTTTCGTTTTTTTTGTTTCCAAAATCCAAAGTTTCCAAAGCTTATTTTAAAAAAGGAACATTTCTTTTTTTAAATGGGATGTACTTACATTATAATACAGTATATTATATACATATATATATATATATATATATATATATATATA
>JAODKL010000118.1:10915030-10925575 GCA_026780765.1 Petrocephalus schoutedeni | reverse complement strand
ATCTGAACTCACTGGTAAAGACGATTTCTTGGAATCATCCAAGATTACAATCAGAATCAGGAAACAGACTCCAATCTTATTTGCCTGGTGATCCATGTAGATAGCCTTCTTAAGTCAAGGAGAGACTGTCCATGTTACACTCCTTGGTCTGCAGATCCCTTCCATCTCTTGAAGTCATTCACATGCAGACCCAGAGTGGAACAGCACCTATACCTGTACTGCCTCCTGGGCAATATAAGGCTAACTATACCTCTAAACCACTTAGATCTGGCAATCTGGGAAATGCAGTGGTGAGTAATAGTGCTGGTCCTAGTCAATGTGGCACCCTAGGCAAGCATCACTTCTGCCACCCTCTGTCCAAGGTAGAGTGAAATTAGCTGGCAAGTCGGCGCTCCCTCAGAAGTGTCACCTCATCTTGGCTGTGTCTACCTACAGTATTTCTTCTCAGTGAACTTCGAGGTTCAACTGGCACGATGTCTTTCTTGCAGCCCTGACTGATTATGACTCAGCTAGAAATTTTACAAGTTAGAATCTAAGTGCCAAAATATCTCAGTCACTATCAATAGTCAGCCTGTAGGATCAAATCACATACTACTGGTGGGTCTCCGTCACACCAAATTTCACTTCTGATGTGATGTTAGACCTCCTGTGGTCAATGTACCACAATCCTATTATCTTATTCTCTAAGAAAGAGGTAACTGCCTGGGGAAAGAAGTGTTTCTCCCAGTGTATCACTTTACCAGTTCGATGTTCAAGCACTGGTAGCCTAGCATCCTCTGGGAATCTGATCATTTTCCCTAAGTATTAAGATCTGGCAGAGGTCTGCAGCAAGACCTCATGCTTACCACCACATCAACCCTGGAATTGTGCAGTCAATCTGCATCCAGGAAGCACTCCTTCTTGGGGTCAAATTTATCCTTTGTCTATGGCCATCCGGAGGAGCCCGCGGGGATCCGGAGCCTATCCCGGAAGCTATGGGAACGAGGCAGGGAACAACCCAGGATGGAGGGCCAGCCCATCGCAGGGCACACTCACACACCATTCACTCACACATGCACACCTACGGGCAATTTAGGAACCCATCCATCCATCCTTCTATAATTACTTATCCTATTCAAAGTCGCTAGGGGTCCGAAGCCTATCTCAGAGACTATGGGCACAAGGCAGGAAACAATCTAGGATGGGACGCCAACCTATCACAGAGCACACTCATGCACCATTCACTCACACATGCACACCTATGGACAATTTGGTATCTCCAATTAACCTAAGGATGTTTTTGGACTATGGGGGAAAACCAGAGTACCTGTAAGAAAGCCCACAATGATGTAGGGAGAACATGCAAACCCCACACACAGGACCCTGGCAGAGACTTGAAACCAAGTGTCAGAGGTGTAAGGCAACAGTGGTAACCACCATGCCACTAGCTAAATCTCTTAGAGCTACTAATTTTTTCCAGTGATAGAAGATGATGGTCTTTGGCCATGTATCATCAACCACGAGCTAAATGATATCATGATACTGTTATTGACTACAACTTGTTTCTGCAGCCTTTTAAAAACTAAGGGAAGCCAACTACGTCAGAAATTTAGGCCTACAAATTGCATTTCATTGATCAATGAAAAGGATGAACAGAAAAACAGTGGTCATTATGAATATTTGGTAATACCTTATGACCTTGTCAATGCGCAGCTGAGATTTCAACTAGATTCTCCAAGAGGGGAGATTGGTTATTGTCTAAATAGGTAGCATCTCATTCTATTTATCTGATTATCAACATCATGTGTGCCGTACTCTTCTCATTCTGCAGAAGCTCCTTGCTAACGGCCACTTTGACAAGTTAGGGAAACTTGAAGCCCCTGGGGCTTTATAATGCCCAAAGGCTTCAAACAGATCAATTGAAAGTGGGAACCGTAAGAGCAGCCTAAACCATAAAGATCATCCTTACAGAAATTTCTGAGATTCTTAAACCTTTATAGTAGATTGTTATAGATCTTCAGTTCCATGGCAGTACCACTTACAGCCCTGCTAAAGAGAGGCTCCTAAAGCCTTAGGTGGAATAAAGAAGCTAATCAGGCTTCAAGGAGTTGAAAAACAGCCCCCATTTTGAAAAATCCAGATCCCTCTATCCCTTTTGTCATTGAAGGGAATTCTTCCGAGTCCATTGTGGGGGTAGTACTTTCTCAGTGGCCACTCAAATTACAGGTAGTCCATTCTGATGACCCCATTGTAACTTGAAAATATTGTAAGTCGAGACATGGCCTGGCCTGCCCTGCAGTCTTAAAGAATGGTGATCAGTATGGGGTATAATACTATAATTTGTTAATAATACCAAATTATAGCACATAATTTAGCAAAACAGAGCAATTTACAGTACCATGCTGTATGATCTATATATATATACATATATATATATATATTTATTTATTAGTTCCAATACTGCATTGCACAGTATTGATCACTGGCAAGAGTGAGGTACAGTATCTCACAAGGCGGGAGATGTGTACATCCCTGCAGTGTCCTAACGTATTGTATCGCACATTTCTGTACATTTCCCTTAAAACATTTTTACAATTTTGTCATATCACCATCGTCATCAAAAGATCGAAAAATCGTTAGTTGAAGCATTGTAACTCGGAGACCATCTGTACACTTATGTGGATTTTTTTCAATAAAGCTTTCATCACCAGAAAGATATTATAACACTGGTAACAGAGAACTGCCTGCCATTAAACTAGTGTTTAATGAGTAGGAATCATTGTCATGTCTCCATGACTTCCCAAGACCTTAAGGAGTGCCAGAGACCCCCACATAAATCATTACCCCCATCTAGTGAGATATCGTTGATTAAATTTAACAGGTTCTTAATTCAACCCACCTCCTACTGAATGTCCCCTTCACAATACCTACACTCCTGCCACAGTATGCCTGCCCCTTTTGCAGTAGATTCTCTACACTCAGGTCTGGTCAAGTAGGCATCCAATACATACTGTCCTTCACAAAGATCATATTCTGGTGGTCCTCACTTCCTCACTGTAACCTGAATTGTCAGTGCATGCCCTGTTTCTGCCCAGTCATCTCGTCAGTTACCCTCTGTTCTCCAAGACCCTCTGCCTACTACCTATAGCTCCTAACCCCATCAAGACGGCTACTTTGTCACAGATCTCCCCTACTACCAGGAGTCAGCTTCCATCCTTATGGTCATGGATAGGTTCACCAAAAGGTATCAACCAGTTCCATTAATAGGATAGGAGAAGCTCAAGTATGAACTAACCTGATCTAGATATCACCCCCCTCAATGGTCAAAAACTGTCATTCCCAACAACATAACTGATGTAGTCAATCAATCAACTGACTTATAGTCAGTCTAGTGTGTTCGAGGTCATCAGTTGCTCCCATTTCCATTGTTTGATGAGCCAATGGGCATATCATGTATATCTTCTCACAGAAATACCAGATCCAAATTCCATCCCTCCAGGATCAGCCTGGTCAAAAGGTGTGGCTGTCCTCCCTCTCAGGCTTGGTCTATGGTTCACTGGACCTTTTCCCGTCGCTATACAAAGTAACCATCATCATCATTCTCTTTCAGGTGACCCCACCAATACATGACATTTCATATTTCTTGTTTCCCTTTTAAAGCTGGAAGTACAGGTCCCTAAAAATCAAGGAGCCCCTGCAGCTTTGTCTTAGCCTGTCCAAACTCCACCCATCCTTAGCAATGTTGGTCCCACATATGTGGCCCTTTGTGGTGGATTACAAATGCTACAAATGAAAGAAGTACTCTTGGGCACCAGCCCTGGACATCTTGGATTCCTCCCCCTTCCCCAGAATACTAAATGGCCCACTGCTGTCTCTAGATCATTGTATTCACCTGTGCCTCATTACCTGGTTATTTAGATATTTAGACCCTTGTGCTGTTCTTTTAATTGCAAAGTCTTGTCTCTTGTTCACGTTAGAGTCTTAGCATTAGTTCTGGTTTACGATTTTCTTGCGTTTGACCATTAGAAATGTATTCAATCAACAGAAAGGTTATATTTCTCTCAGAACTGAAACTGATTACAATAGACACATTAATAAAGAACCATCAAAATGCTTTTAGTGGTTTTGCAAAAATACCTTAATGTTTAAAAGAAATTATGACCGTATACCCCAGCTCTGCATGAAGCCAATTATATAACAGAAGTAGTACATTATCCTGACTACAAGAATTTAAATGAATTTCCTGATATAAATGTGGCAATTGTAAAATCTACCAATCTACCCATAATTACATTGCATATCCAGTGCAGGGTTGTGGTAAAACTACAGACTATTCCTTGAAACACAAGGTAGGAAAACACCTTGAACATGATGTCAGTCCCTCACAAGCCACACAAACATACTCAGTCTGTGGATGTTTTAGAGAGGAATTATAGAAGGGAACTGGAATACCTGTAGAAAACTTGCATAAACAGATGGGAAACACAACAGCTCTATACATATGTGACTGGGGGCACAAATCAAATAAATTCTGATTTGTGAGGTAATAATGTTACCCACTGAGCCAATAGTTCACTTGCTATTCCAAAATGTTAAATTGAAATCTATTTACAGGGTATCTTTTGCTGCAATGATCATGTAATATGTATATTTTCTCTTAAATATTTTTATGTACAATGAAATCACAATTCAAGTCTGAAATGAAAAAAAGAGTACAAGGTATATAAAACAAGTTATATTAGAGACTGTTTCCACAGACCTTTTTCACTTCACTTCTTTGATGGCTTCTGTCTGCAAGTCTAGACTTTTACATGTTAATCTTTTCAGAGTAACACCTAAGTTCCAACGAGTCCCAAACTGCAGAACACCTGTAGAAAACCATGACAGCATATGTCAAAGATGGACAAACTGCACTGGAAAATGGAATGATGTAACTCAAAGCTGACCAACAGGGATAGGCAGAGGAGAGCTGCACAACACAAGAGCATAGAATCATAAATGATAAATGAAATCAGCAGCTATGTGACCGAGACTTAAGGAAAACTTCACAAAGCCAACATTTATGGCAGGGCCATTTTGAAACCATTAGTGTACAATACCAAAGCTCTAAGATGCAAAATCCAGAGTGAAGAGCACAACACCACAATTCCTGAGCAACAGAAAAAGTAATATTGTCTGATGCATCATTCTTCACCCATTTTCCTCTTGAGCGTTAGATTTCTGCAGCAACTGCCACCTGACGACACACTTCCCTGCTGAAAAAAACAGCTTAAGCAGGAATGCTAGTTTTAGCTGGTCTAAGATGGTCTTAGTTAGACATCCCAGCTCTTGCTGCTGTTTGATGGTTTAGCTGAGTGGGTCACCGGCTGGTCATGCTGGTCAATTATCATAAAATGGTCAAAGCTGATCAAGCTGGTTACAGCAGCTTTCCCATAATGCAGAATATATAATATATTATATATACATGTATTTGTGTATATGTGTTCAAAATACTTCCATGGCCACAGGTGTATAAAATCAAGCACCTAGGCATGCAGACTGCTTCTACAAACATTTGTGGAAGAATGGATCACTCTCAGGAACTCAGTGAATTCAAGCGTGGTACCGTGATACCATTGGTACCATTTGTGAAATTTCCTCACTACTCAATATTCCACGGTCAACTGTTAGTGGTATTATAACAGAGTGGAAGCAATTGGGAACAACAGCAACTCAGCCACGAAGCGGTAGGCCACGTAAAATCACAGAGCGGGGACAGCGTGTGCTGAGACAGTGTGGGGAAGTTGCCAACTTTCTGCAGAGTCAATAGCTAGAGACCTCCAAACTTTGTGTGGCCTCCAGATTAGCTCAGGAACAGTGCATAGAGAGCTTCATGGAATGAGTTTCCATGGCCAGGCAGCTGCTTACATCACCAAGTGCAATGCAAAGCGTCGGATGCAGTGGTGTAAAGCACACCACCACTGGACTTTAAAGCAGTGGAGACGTGTCCTCTGAAGTGATGAATCACGCTTCTCTGTCTGGCAATCCGATGGACAAGTCTGGGTTTGACGTTTGCCAAGAGAACGGTACTTGCCTGACTCCATTGTGCCAAGTGAAAAGTTTGGTGGAGGGGGGATTATGGTTCAGGGTTGTTTTTCGGGGGTTGGGCTTGGCCCCTTAGTTTAATTTCATGCTCCCAACTTTGTCAGAACAGTTTTGGGATGGCCCCTTCCTGTTCCAACATGACTGCACCCCAGTGCACAAGGCAAGGTCTATAAAGACATGGATGAGCGAGTTTGGTTTGGAGGAACTTGACTGGCCTGCACAGAGCCCTGACCTCAGCCCGACAGAACACCTCTGGGATGAAGTACAGCAAAAACTGCGAGCCAGGCCTTCTCATCCAACATCAGTGCCTGACCTCACAAATGCTCTCCAGGAAGAATGGTCAAAGATGAACATAAACACACTTCTAAACCTTGTGGAAAGCCTTCCCAGAAGAGTTGAAGCTGTTGCTGCAAAGGGTGGGCCAACTCCTTAATAAAACCGATGTATTAAGAATGGGAAGTCATTAAAGTTCATGTGTATGTAAAGGCAGGCGTGCCAGTACTTTTGGCAATATAGTGTCCATTTTTTTTACACAACATGCATTGTGGGGATTTCAGCAGGCCTGTACTCTTCCCAAGAAAGTATAGCTTGAACAGGATGAATACAGAATACAGAGAAAACATGTAAACCTTAAGCATGGACAGTCTGGGCAGGAGTCAAAACTACAGCCACAGCTCACCTAGGCATTGACTTGAAATACTTTTTGCACAACAATTACTGCTCAATGATTTGCATAGCACTAGTGATCAAAGGCAAGTCACATAAATGATCCTATACATAAATAATTCCAGTTATTAGCTAGTAATGTAAAAGCATTAATGACATGTGATTGTTTTCATTTGATATAACCAGCGGATGGTGAAGGTCCCTATAACCACTGAATATGTAGAACTACATGCAAAATTTGGCAAGGGGCAGGGGGTTCTGCTGGCAGCATTTTGTCAGGGGGCCCAGAATGTCTAGGTACACCCGTGACTATAGGGCCAGTGGCAGAAAACAGTGAGGTTGGTCACTCGCTGATTCTAAACAGGTGTCTGGGATCTCTTTATAGTACAGAGGCAGAAGATAATATATTATTATGGTTGTCATTGTGCATGACTAGATTTTTGTTACTAGATTTCTCCCATGAAATTGGTATTATACAATGAATTCACTTGGCTGTACAGTATATACAGATTTATACTTAATTGTTTGGATTGTCTGGAGACAAGCTGTTGGGCAGCAAAAATATCTGAAACAGCAAGGTGGGTGAATTTTTCATTCTCTGCTTAACCCTGCATGAAATAAGGTCATTCAGCTTTACTTATCTGTCAACGTGATTTTGTGCAGGGTGCCCACAAATCATTGCTGTGCAAACAGGGAGGTCTCCATCTGGCCTAGAGGAGTGGCTGCTGAGGTTTTACACCATGACAGTCAAAACAGCCCAGAAGATTAAACATGAGATGAACCAAGACAAGGAGTGTAAAGACAATATGCACCAAGTAAACAGAGCTGAATAACAGTCAGACATTTTGCAAACAGATAAAATGTCAGACTTTACTAAAATGTGCCATGATATCAAACAAACATATTTCAGAAACAGCAAGGGGTAAAATACAGATGAGAGCAGGGCATAAAATAAAATGTCTGGCAGATAGCGGTAAATAGTGCTTTAGTTCGTTGAGCTCTTTAAAATAAGATAGAGTGTACTTGGCTTATATGGGTGAATGACACAATTTCATCAAAATATTGTTGTCCCATTGACCAGCTTCTTCTACCCATTGCCTGGTGCCTTTTTGTGTTGTGGCGCCCTCTGCTGGAACTCTTTTGAAGAGCTCCACACCCGTCCAACTGAATTAGTCTTTTAGAAATCAGCAACATCTGAGAGTCTGTTATCTTAGTGTCATACAAGTCAAAAAGGAGAAGTGCTATTTAACTATTATTATTAGTAGTAGTAGTAGTAGTAGTAGTTGTTGTTGTTGATGCACAGTTGTTGGAGTAGGAAATTTTAATCTTTGGACTGAAAATAGATTCAAATGTTAGGACAACTCAAACAACTCAATAACATGCATGTCCATCACATACAAACAGAAGGTGAAATGATAGTGGGGCACAATATTTATGGGAAAAAAGAAAGACCTTTGTCTTTATTTTTTAAAACTTTAAAAGGTCAAAATCAAAACAAAATACATAAGACAAAGATTATAGGAAGTGCATTAAAACATTTACATTTATAGCATTTGGCAGAAGCCCTTAGCCAGAGCACAAGTGCTTTAAAACTCCATTAGTGAATATTTTCTGATGCTGGTTCAATAAAACCCAGGCTATGAATACCATCAATAACACTCTATATACTCTCTTGGTGAAAATACAGGTTTTTTTTTTTTTTTTACTGAAAAGAGTATAATACCGGACATGCTAATCCAGGTATTTCTGAAAGAGAAAGTCTTTAGTCGTTGTTTAAAGACAACCAATGACTCTGTTCAGAATTGTTCAGACATCAAGGGGAAGTTCATTCCACCAACTAGGTGCAAGAACAGAGAGGAGCCTAGATGCATGTCTTCCTTGTGCCTGATAGATGGTGGGACCAGTCGAGCAGTGCTGGAGGATCCAAGAAATTATGCTGCAGTGCAGGGTGTGATCAGACTTTTAGGTTGGAGGGTGCTGGACCATTTTTGCCTTTTTGGCAGTGTTTTGATTCTGTTGCAGGCAGCTACAGGAAGCCAATGAAGGGAATGTAACAACGGAGTGGTGTCAGAGGACTTGGGAAGGTTGAAAATGAGTCGAGCAGCTGCATTCTGAATCAGTTGGAGAGGATGAATGGCACTCAGAGGCAGACCTGCTAGAGCGAGTTACAGTAGTTGAGGCGTGAAATGATGACGGATTGAAGAAGCATCTGAATGGCCAGTGGAAAGAAATGGACCAATCCTTCTGATATTTAACAGGAGAAACTGACATGAGCAAGAAAGATTAGCAATATGAGAGGGAAAGGACAGGTGATTGTCCATGGTAACCCTGAGGTTGCGTGCAGCGACCAAAGGACAGATTATCAAGTTGTCCAGAGAGATGATAAGATCCTGGTGTGGGGATGAGTTACTTGGGATGAAAAGCAGTTCTGTTTTACTAGGGTTAAGTTTTAGTTGATGAGCTGTCGTGCAAGACAAGATATCAGCCAGACATGCAGAGATCCTAGTGGAGACTTGAGTGTCTGAGGAAGGGAAGGAGAAGATGAGTTGAGCATCATCCGCATAGCGGTGGCATGAGAAGCCATTTGAGGAAATGACCTCACCAAGACTTTTAGTTAAGGGAGAACAAGAGAAGACCAAGAATCGAGCCCTGAGTTTTCATGGAGCAGATGTGGAACCCTTCCCCAACACTTGGTATGACTGGCCTTCTAGGTAGAGAGCAAGCCATAGCCATGCTGAAGCACAAATTCCAAGACTCCTAAGGATGGGCAGGAGAGTCCTGTGGTTGACCGTGTCAAATACTGCTGAAAGGTCAAAAAGGATGAGGACAGATGATAGTTAACTAACCTGGCAGCATGCAGCTTCTCAGTTACAGCCAAGAGGGCAGGCTCCATGGAATGTGCCACTTTGAAGTCAGACTGATTAGGAGCCTGGAGGTTGCTCTGTGAGAGATACAGAGACAGCTGATTGTAGATTGTGCGTTCGAGGAGTTTTAAAAGAAATGAAAAAGTAATACCGATCAGTAGTTGCAGATGTCTGTGGGATCTAGAGAGGGTTTCTTCAAGACAGGAATGACCCTGGCTTTTTTGAATGCTGTTGGTACATGACCAGATGTCATGGAGCTATTAATTATAGTGGTGATGAAGGGGAGGAGGTCTTGTGAGATTGTCTGGAGCATTGTGAAAGGGATTGGATCCAGTGGGCAGGTGGTAGGATTGGATGATGAGATGAATTGCAGCATCTCATCTGCTGTTAGATTGGAAAATTGGGCCAGTGAAGGGGAAGGGAGATCCTTGTGATGTATAGTGTAGTAGTTGGGGAGGGAGAGAATGTCTGGCAGATTTCTCCAATCTTCTCATCAAAGAAGTTGGCAAAGTCATTGGTGGTCAGGAAGGACAGAGTAGGAGGAATTGGACGGTTGTGTAATGATGAAAAGATGTTATGGAGCTCGCGAGGATCTTGGGAAGAGATTTCGAGCTTCTCCTTATAAAAGACTTAGCCACAGTCACATCTGGCGCAGACACATCTGAAGAGAATTTGCACAGGAGTGTACGACAAGAAGACAGATCTGCACCGAGTTTAGATTTCTTCCACTTCCTCTCTGCTGCTCCCAGTTCTCAGGGAGAGTTGTCTTCCTGGGTTTAAAAGATGGTGAGCAGAGAGGTCATCTATGGACAGTGTTGGGGAGTAACAGAATACATGTAACGGCGCTACGTATTTAGAATACAAAATATGAGTGACTGTATTCCGATACAGTTACAATTTAAATAGATGGTAATTAGAATACAGCTACATTGTTGAAATCAATGGAATACAT
>JAODKL010000118.1:10871288-10890611 GCA_026780765.1 Petrocephalus schoutedeni | reverse complement strand
AAATGACTGACTGATTTTTCGAAGTGACTAATGCATCGTAAAATGTGGAACTGAACTTTCTGTGGCATTGAATGGACATTAACCTCAAGGCTTGCAGCCATGTTTCTAGCAATTTCTAGTCATTCTGCTGTGAAGAAATGTATATTTTTTAACATTAACTTCTAAAATTAACATTTTGGATTATTTGTTATGTTTGTTTACTGCTCAGATTTTTCTCTATGGCATGACCAATGTTAATGAAATTCCTGTCAGCTGAAGCTTTGTAATTTGCTGTGTAAAATTTCAAACAAATTGTTCTAATAACTCTAAAGGTCGATTTGACCGAGAGGTGGACATCGGCATTCCTGATGCAACCGGGCGACTTGAGATCCTCCAGATTCACACCAAGAACATGAAGCTGGCTGATGATGTTGATCTTGAACAGGTGTGGAGATGAGAGATGCACAGATTACAATTTTCTTGGGCAATTCCGAATTCAGTTTTTTTTTTTTTTTTGCAAGTGACCGTCCAATACCGATTTTACGATTACGATTTTCTTTCTAATAACTATAATTGATAGCATATACACACAAAATCAGCTTTTCTTCAATACAAAATTTCCATTTCATAATAAAGGAAACTGCTACACTTTAAAATTTCTCCCAAACTACATTGTTACACAATCTCTCACTTAAACAAGTCTCAAAATAAAGTGCGCTGTGAATGAAAAGTGGTACAAATAATGAACTGAAAATGAGCTGCTGTACACTCAACTTTATCTGACATGTTTTAGTTTACCGGACAAGAAGTGCAACAGATTTAAATAACAAAACAAATGCTCATTTATGTCATTTTCCAGTATGTTTAAATTCACATAGAGTTCTTACACCACTAGTAAACTAGATTAAGATCAGGCTTTTTCATTCCTTCATACTGTACAGACTTTATAGCACGGGGTTAAAGTTTCGCTAAAACATTTTTACCGTGTCATGGGGAAAACCTAGCTCGCTTTGGAATTTTAATGATTATTCCTTTTCAAGATTATCTAGTATGTTTAATCATCAGTTTAACGTTTATCTCTGTTTCACTACGTTTTCGTGGTGGCTCCCCCATGGTTTACTTTTGCTGTACACGCATTACAGATTGCAAGCTTTGTGTCCACATTAACTACATGTTAGCTGTGAGACTATTGCCCGCGC
This sequence comes from Petrocephalus schoutedeni, assembly GCA_026780765.1. Classification (NCBI taxonomy): domain Eukaryota; kingdom Metazoa; phylum Chordata; class Actinopteri; order Osteoglossiformes; family Mormyridae; genus Petrocephalus; species Petrocephalus schoutedeni. Next base: position 10,889,433 of record JAODKL010000118.1, on the reverse strand, counting down.
CGGTCGGCGTATGACGTGTGGCGCATGTGTAAAACGGACCGGTTCGGTATCTGAAATATATGAGACTGATCTGCCGGTCTCTGGTCCAGGCGTGTGTGGTGGAGGTCTGCCTCCAGGCTTAGACTAAGGTAATGTTTCAGGGAAACCTTTAAGAACAAAAACAACAAGAAAGAAAGCAAAGCATCTAGAAACTCTTCCATGTATCCCAAAGTTTCCTTCCTATTGGTTGACCCAGTTAACCCTATTTAACCGCCGAAATCCATGCATCATATCCATCATATACGAGAAGATCCACCCACATCACTCCTGTTCTTCATGATGTACATTTGTTGCCTGTCACTTATAGAATCAGATATAAAATTTTACTAATTACCTAGAAATCTCTCCATGGACTTGCCCTTCACTATCTGGCTGACCTTCTTTCACCTTACACTCCAGCCCGCGCACTAAGACCGTCAAGTTCCAACCTTCTTACTGTTCCTAAATTCAGATTCTCTATGGGTGGCAGGGCTTTGTGTGACGGCACCTAACCTCTAGAATACACTTCCTCACAGTCTGCGAGAGATAGTCTATTAACATTTTCAAACATCAATTGAAAGCTAATTTATTCTGTGAATGCTATAACATAGCTACTTGTACATAACATTGTGTCGTTTTGTTGAGGCTGTATGTGTATTGCTTTTTTTTTTTATATTGTTTGCATTGTAAAGCGTCCTTGAGTATGAGAAAGGCGCTATATAAATAACTTATTTATTGGTCGAATTAAAGCCTACTGGGTTTCATTATTTGATTTGTCATCTCTTGAAACCAACCCAGTACCATTGCTGTGACATGCTGGCTCCCAATGCAAGTTATATTTTAGTGTCAGAGTTGTGTATGGGGAAACCAGTTTGAAGGTGTGAAGTTAATTGAAAATGCTTTGTTATAGTCAGGTGAAGACTTATTGCCACTACTACAGTCATCTCGGATTCGGATTGCCACACTTGAATTTCTGTTCAAGTATTTTTCATGATGAGAGAACATAAAGGACCATTAGCTTAAAACCACAATTGGAAAAAATGTTTATATTGTACTTAAATATGTATTTCACAAAATAAGTGGTTACAGTAAAAGTAGCCATAAAAGTATATGAGGAAGGACATTTGGTATTTTTATTATGTTGGGTTTGGTCAACTAATGTGGAAATATTCCCTTTAAGATTACATCACACATCTGCCTTTCCAGGTTGCCAATGAGACTCATGGCCACGTGGGAGCAGATCTTGCTGCCCTTTGCTCAGAGGCTGCTCTGCAGGCCATCAGAAAGAAAATGGATCTCATTGATCTGGAGGATGAAACCATTGATGCAGAGGTCATGAACTCTCTGGCAGTCACAATGGATGACTTTAGGGTAAGTTCTGATGCTTTTATTTTGAAATGCAAGTATGCATCTTGATTTTTATTTCAATGTGTTTTTCTAAAAAATATTCAGTTCTTTGCTTAAAGCAGTTTCTGAATTTTCCTATTTGTAAATCAGAACTGTTTTTCAGACCTTACCATCAGAACCTTGCTAAATGTTCCACATTTTGAGAATAATCAATTAGATAATTTCCATTGTAATATTTAAATCAATGTTTTTCAAACCGGGCCTTAGGGACCCCCCAGACAGTCTACAATTTTGCTCTCTTCATGCTCCAAGGGGGAGAGCAAAATTATGGACCAACCAGGGGTCCCCGATGAGTATGTTGAGTAACACTGATCTATGCTGTAAGTGGCTGGGTGGGCCAGACTCAGCCTAAAGTAGGAGACCCCTGTTTAGGTTTTGAGTCTGGCCCACCCAGCCTCATCCTTATCCTTGTGAGAGAAGGGATGCATTTCTTGCTCAGTACTAATGTTACCTAACAGATCTGCCTATTGATTAAGTTGCTACTACACCATTTCAGTGTATATATTGCTATTTTAATTTGCTTTAGTGGGCCCTGAGTCAGAGCAACCCCTCAGCCTTACGAGAGACAGTGGTGGAGGTGCCGAATGTCACCTGGGAAGACATTGGTGGACTGGAAGATGTGAAGAGAGAGCTGCAGGAACTTGTTCAAGTAAATAACAAATGTCTGTTGTCTGTTGGGGAAGTGGAGTGTTTCTAATTTAACACGCCTGGTACAGATAATCAGGCCCTTCAATGGCATCTCAGTATTAGAACCAGCTATGTTAACAGGGCCTGATTAATCTGTATCAGGCAGAGGGGGTCACTGACATGCAACTTCACTTGGACTCAAGTCATAAATTTAATTGCTTGTGACTCAACTTGGCAACACTGATGGAAAGACTTGGACTTGACTAGGACTTAGAGGGCAGATGTCCCCCTCTGGATACCATGTTAATTTTTTAACTTCATTGTATATTAATTCTCTGCTGTCTACTTTTTCATTTTGCTGAATGGAAGTTTGTTGGAAACATGCATCACTCCTGCATATACCATCCATCCACCAATTTCCTACCACTTTTCCGGGTCGGGTCACAGCCTGCATATACATGGATGTAAAAACTCTGTGAGAACAAGCATGACAGGTTGAAAAGTCTCCACTCTGTCTCCGCTTATGAAGGACTTAACCCACCACAGTATGTTGTAGGTTTTTGTTGCAGCAAGTTTTAATAATTAAAGTAAAAAGAAAAGAAAAGAATAAAAAAGAAACTAGGACTCAAGTTACATGACTCTCAACTCAACTCGGACTTGAGTCACAAATTTAATGACTTGCGACTCAACACCAAAAATGATGGAAAGAATTGAACTCGATTTTGACTTCAGGGCACATGACTTGAGACTTGACTTAACTCGCCAAGGAGTGACTTGTTCCCACCCCTGATATCGGGTATGTTAAATTAGGGCCGCACCTAGGCTCTGTAGGCTGGTAGACCTCCAGGAGCAGAAATGAGCAGCCCTGGTCTCGAATAATCCATGGTTTCTAGTAATTATCATATCATATAATATACTGTTGTAAGCTCAGACATGAATTTGTTTCTAAAAGTGTTGTTTTGTCTTCCTGTAGTACCCTGTGGAGCATCCAGACAAGTTCTTGAAGTTTGGCATGACCCCCTCCAAAGGGGTTCTTTTCTACGGTCCACCTGGCTGTGGTAAGACTCTGCTGGCGAAGGCCATCGCCAATGAATGTCAGGCCAACTTCATCTCCATAAAGGGCCCAGAGCTGCTCACCATGTGGTTCGGAGAGTCTGAGGCAAATGTCCGGGAGATCTTTGACAAGGTATGGTAAACATTTGAACTTCTGAACCATGAAAGTATCATGGATTATTTATGGATTAAATGCCAGTTGACTTTTTAAACTCATTGTGAACAGAATTTAGCACTGACTGTTTGGTTTGATGTATTGCGAATATGATATTATTATGGATCTTTATTTTATTATTATACTCAAAATCTTAACCTTTTGATTGTGAGATATCTAATCCTTTAACTGCAGCTTTTGCATACATAACACTAAATTACGAATTAGTGTTTACCATGTGTTTGCCACTGTAGCTTGACTTTCAAGAGTTCTTTTGGGGGAGAAAAATACTCTAAAATCTGTTGTCAGGCACGTCAAGCTGCCCCATGTGTCCTGTTCTTCGATGAGTTGGACTCCATCGCCAAGGCCCGTGGTGGGAGCATCGGAGATGGCGGTGGTGCAGCAGACAGAGTTATCAACCAGATCCTCACAGAGATGGACGGCATGTCCAGCAAGAAGAACGTATTCATTATTGGTGCCACCAATAGGCCAGATATCATTGACCCTGCCATCCTACGGCCTGGGCGTCTGGACCAGCTTATCTACATCCCTCTTCCTGATGAGAAGTCGCGAATTGCCATCCTGAAGGCTAACCTGAGGAAGTCTCCCATATCAAAGGCAAGACATGATCTGTCCTAGTCTTTTTAAGTATCATACTTAAAAACATGTTAAAGTTAAAATGGTGCAATTTTCACCAGAATGTATTAAAGCAGAATTTATTAACTGTCCTTTAATATACAGGATGTGGACCTTGATTTCCTGGCAAAAATGACAAATGGCTTTTCTGGAGCTGATCTGACAGAGATCTGTCAAAGAGCATGCAAGCTGGCCATCAGGGAGTCCATCGAAAATGAGATAAGGAGGGAACGTGAGAGGCAGACTAATCCCTCAGCTATGGTGAGACACTGTATGAATAGCTTCTTGAACTGGGTTCACTTGTATGTGGGGTGGAAAGTACATAGTGTTTTCTACTTAACATGCAGGAGGTTGAAGAAGATGATCCTGTACCAGAGATTCGTAAGGACCACTTTGAAGAAGCCATGCGCTTTGCTCGCCGCTCTGTCAGCGACAACGATATCCGCAAATATGAGATGTTTGCACAGACCTTACAACAAAGCAGAGGATTTGGAAGCTTCAGGTAAAACACTAAATGGCAAAGGGGCCAAAATGAAGTCAGAATTTTACAGTGTGAGCTATAGATACATTTTCTTATAACCATCAATGCCAGAAGGTACAGCTTTACTAATGATGGCACTAGCATTAAGTTTTGGTTTAAAACTTCTTAAGTGGTGTGTGTTGCGTGAAATAGTTCATCTTTAAGTACCGTTTCACTTTTCTTCCTCAGATTCCCCTCCAGTAACCAAGGTGGGGCTGGTCCAAGCCAGGGATCAGGAGGGGGCAGTGCTGGAAATGTATTCAGTGAGGACAATGACGATGATCTCTATGGTTAACCTGAAGCACATGGTGGACCAAAATAATCCATTCAACCAGCCTGGGTTGTAAAAAAAGAATTACAAACTGAAACCAATTTGATGTTTCTATGACTTTTTTTTTTTTAACAAATCTCAAATCTGCTTACAGATACTGGAAAAAGCATGTAGCTACTTGTCTTTACCATGGTGTATGAAAGAAATTATTCCAGTACCTGTTTTTAATAGATGGACAAGCAGGAATGTGGCACATAAGAGAATAAATTCTCAGTACTGTGGGATTTCTCTACTTTCTATTACGCCACCATGCAGTTTGGGCCACATTAGTGATAGACTGAGAACAAGAAAGGACATTGATCATTTTTTTTATAAACGTAGCATATATAATGTATTACATCTTTGACAATATTATTAAAAAATAAAATCTTACAAAATGAAACAAATTAACTAGTGATAGTTCCCTGTGTAATGTGGGTTCTTAGTCTAATTTTGTTAAGGTAAATCTAAAGATATGTAATAGTGTGTTTTTCCTGAAATGTCATTATAGACATTCTATTTGCAATTACGCTTGTATTAAGGGACAGAAAATACTTTGGGAGCATAACATTTTGTTTAATTTGAGGACAGATTAGTCTCTAAAAATCTCTTAAAATGCATTAAAAGAAAAATACACAAACACTTGTTTGTTGACTAAAATCAAGTTGTTGTGCATGAAACGTTTGCCCATTTTCCCTCAAGTTTTGCTTATAACTTTTAAGGTTTCAGTGATGGTGGTCATAACTTCCTCATTTGATCTCCATATTATATTCTCATAGATATCAAAAAAGACTAGATGCTGTGCACTGTGAACATATTTAACAGATGGTTAAAATAATTAGTAAAACATGCGGGGTGTATCGCCATTTCTACTATTTAATATATAAATTCTAATGTTGCATTAAAAAAATCAAGTTGCGTTGTAGCTATAAATTGTATTATACTTCGTTTAAGGTGAAATAATCCGCTGTATTGACATAAATATGTGCATAGTACGCCTTAATGTCGGGACTAGATCATGATTAACAGGCTGTTATACAAGTAGTTGTGATCCAAGAAAGCTCAAACATGCTACATTTTTTTTCTGTACAGCCAATCGCGGATGTTAGTATGTGTTTAAAAAGTTTATTACAACACCGCAACATTACAATCATGTCTGACATTTAAATTATATATTAACTGCAACAAGATGAGTAAGATTAGTAATTCCGTCCAAAATCGCAATCCCAGAAACAATATTTTAAGTAACTACGTGGAAAAAAAATGACATCTGTGATACTTAAGCATATTCAATTTGAAACAGTGAAGTTTAAAACATAAAACCATAAACCTGAAGGAACGTACAGTGAGACAAAACGTCTTAACGCCTTGAAACGTGACAAAAAGATAATTGTTAAAGCAACCGAAATAACATTTTACAGTGATTTTTTTTTTTTGCTTCATTACCAAATTAAACGTGATTTTTTTTCTCTCCATTAGTGACACCTAGTGCGGTGCATTTGTGGTAAATATCACATAAATAAAAACATTAAACCCAGTACTGCTTAGTGATGACGGTGGGCATGTGAAACATGTGTTTGGATATGTTGTTTTGGCTCACATAACACGGGTCATAGTAGTCCCACTCCATAGGAGACGACAGCTGTGCGTTGGAAAAGCCGTCGCTGTCACAAGACAATATTCTGAGCGAAATACCTACGACAGATATTAATTAAGCAATTAACATGTGGTCTGCTGGACAAACGGACCAACGAACATGAACAAGTTCGGTAGTCTGCTGAATGAAGTACGCGTGTATATGCGGATGCGGTAACTTGCCTGCGCTCGCCCCGAAATCGCTGTCTAAGCCCGGGCCCACGGCGGAGCAGTCGGCCGAGGCGGCAGCGCGGAAGTTCCCCGGGGGCATGCTGCTCTCATATTCGTACTCAAACCCTGTGCTGATGGCGTCGATCAGCTCCATGGTGCTACTCCGTCGCATGGGGCCCAGGTCTGGGGGGCTCTGGGTGTGACGGTTACGAAAAGGAAAACATACAGCCCCCAAAACACTAAGTCCACCACGAAGGGTGAAGCAGTTTTATGGCGGCTTGACGCATCGTCTTACCCCCGGCGGCGGCCCGGTCAGCACCGGCGAGTTGGGCGGCACGGTGTTGCCCCGATCGGTCTCCGAGTCGCTGTAGCGCGTCCTTGCGGGCCGCAGCCTTCTCCCGCCCATGGAGCTCCGGCTGTAAAGCTGCGACCTGCGAGGCAGATCTGCTCTCGTCGTCGAGTTGGTCGTTGACAGGGTGGCTAGTATGGTGCTGGGTGCCCTCAAGGACTCCGATCCTCCTCCCGGAGCTCCATCGGGCCTCGGGGCTCTGCACCTCTGGCCCAGCGCGGCCCTCTCCTTAGACGAGGTGAGCGAGGAAGACCCCGCCGGCTGCGGCAGCGCGGGCCCTGCGACGCAAAGGTAGTCTTTCCCGCCATGGCTGGGGTGGGACGGCGCCTCCGAAGCCCTGCTAACGTGCCGCGTCGACAGGGCCGATTGTAAGAGCGCCGTTTCGGAGCCCCCTCGCCGCCTTTTCCGCTTCTTCTTGGAAAGGACGAGTATTTTATAACCTAAAAACATGCAGTTGAGCAGCAAGAGGAGAACCACGCAGGGTATGAGTAAGAGGATGAGTAAGGTGAGGCTTGAGATGGGTGAGCTCTCATTCGCACTGGAGGGGGTCTCCGACGGGCCTGTTTGCGACATCGCACCAGACTTCAGATTTCGTGTACGATATTTCACGATATTTTAAAAACATAGAAATATGATATTGGGAGGAATGATTAAAATGATGCTTCAGGCATGTCAACACTGCGATTGTAGTCGTGTTAGGCGCAGGTGTGCAATATTTCCAACACGTGATTTCCGTCCGTTTGCTCAAAATACTGAGTCGCTCCGTTAGTTCTGTGGATGTCGCCGACATTATTCAGCTTGCGGGTACAGCGGGTTAATTTAAAATGGCCTAATTAAAGGATTTCTTAGCCGAAAACCTAACATGAGCGCAAGAGAAAATCATTCTTATATCAGGCAGAAACCGTGAAGTTGGAAGTGCAGGAATAGTGTAGTGAAATACGACGCTAGAGTGGCCCGCCAGCGCAATCGTCTTTTTTTTAACCGCGATAATCGGGATAGTAAACGACATTAAATTGGCCTGCTGTTTATCTTGTTTATTGTGAGTTTTAGGCATGAATGGGAATCATAACTTATTTTGTGAAACCAAATATGTATATACACATTTGCATACAACTTTAAAGGAAAGGAGCATGGCAGGCAAACCGACCATTGGCCTGTTTTCATATCAAACATCACAGGCATCATAGGCCGCAAGTCAAAGTTAGAGTAAGCTTCTTACTCCAGGCTTGAGCCCACAGTTATGGCTCAGCTTCGCCCAGATGTTCTGCATACAAGGTGAACAGTCAGTGTAATAATATTCAAGATTATCTAACTTGCTGGGAACTACTTATTTTCTCCATGTTCTGTCCTGATTGTGGCTTTCTGTCCTGGGTAGAGATTCTTCATAAGGAGGTTGAGATCCTCCAATACATCAGTTTTCCCAGGAATTGTTTTCTGGGCTGAATTTACACCCTGGCAGCATAAGACAACCACCACACGGGGTCAAAATGAAACTTATAACTCATGTGTTGAACATGGTAGCTTCTAAGACAAGCTTGCCACCTGACTCCTTCCGGCGTCCAAATCGTCTTCTGGTGTATGATCACTCAGCAGTAACCTGGGAGGTACTTTAATTGATGGACCAATGAGTCTGCTGCAGGGTGGCAGTATTATCAATTGTAAATATGTAAGAAATATATTTAGTTTGTTAGCCGCCACTACCTTCCTACTGAGTGGAGTGTTATGGTTAGAGGCCCACAGCCCATTTCGCAAAGTACTGCCGGGAACCTGTCAGGTTTAGTTTGTTTCTGGACTTCTTGGCCATCTTGGCTCTGTCTTTATGAGCTGCTTGTTGGTGCGAGAAGGTGACCGGTGCCCATGAAGGCCACTCGCCTTGTTGAATCTGGTCTCCTTACCAGACAAGGAGGGTTGTCATCTGGGTCTCTAAAATTTGCAGTTTTAAGTTTTAGGAGCAGTTAGGATGGCATCAAAACCTACCCGTGCCACCTTGGACCTTTTATTTATCTGTTCGTCTTCCTACCCTACATATTCTTAGTCAGACAAAAGACAGTTTTGCATTGGATGTGCTTACCTTTTCACGTGACTGTATATATAAATAAAATGTATTCAGCATGGATATCTTCCCTTAATGATTCCCTCTGTTTCATGTACTGGTGTTGTTTCCCTCTGCTGGTCATTCTCTGAAATGTTACATGTTAAATCGGGCACCTGTCCCTGTGTTTGATGCAGTGCAGTTCTGCTGCTTTTGTCCTTTTTGCATGAGCAGATATTTGTTCTATATTTCTCAATGATTAAGACATTGACGTAGTGAAATTTGCACACAGCTGTGTCCTTTAAACATTCCTCATTTAAATATTTTTTGTTGAGATGGGTATTTGGGGTGTTTTAGTGGGCATTACTGCTTTGTTCCTCTTACATCCTCTACATTAATGAAATGTTATAGGACTGTTGGCAAATGTATCCTCTCTGAATACAAGATAAGATTCATTTTACTGATCCATATAAATTCTTTACAGATTATGGAATTTATACTTCTTTTACTAAATCATTTCATTGTACTTGTGTTAAGTTGAGGTCTGGACACTTCCACACACTATTTTGTCGTCATGGTCAGTCAGACTGTTGGAGCTGCCTAATCGTTGGCCTCAGTGTAAGTACACAGAAAGGCGTCCTTGAACAACCTGCATGCTGTTTGATACAATACAAATTGCTTGTGACCACGAGTTTTTTCAAGGGATGACTTGCTTTAAAGGTACACATGTCCCCATCAGACACCCCTTTCTGTCCCCTCCCGCCCCTGTGCTAGTAGTTCTGCTTTTGGAGATCGCATTATTCCCTTATGTGGTGAAGAAAATCGGCCAAGTTGTCAAGTCATCCACTCAAGCACGTTACAGCACTGGAGAGACATTTCATCTCTGAGTGCTGCTGAAGTCTGGCCAGGAAACAGAGTTTACTCACAGCTTTGGCCGTCAGAGGCTGCAGGCAGGCCACTGTTTACCTTTCCTTTTCTTTATGTGGTGGATCTTTTTATATATACAGTATGTGTGTGTTTTGTACTTATAAATGTTTATTGATCCGTAAGGAGTTTGTTTTAGAAAACATTAGCGTTAAGAATACAAACGTAATGTTAAGTTCAAGTAGTCATTAATACGTGAATATTACTGTAATATAAGAAATCCACATACGTTGTTGGAATGGATGTAATGTGTTCAGCAGTGGCTCCTCAGAATAGTAATGGCTTGGGTCATTTTTTTGACGCAGGAAATGTATGCAGTCCTGTGTGTTCTGCCTGGTGCTGATTTTCTCATGCCAGCTGAGTGTCTTGCTGTTGGTAGTTCCTGAGAATTTCAGGAAGTCAGCTATCCTGTTGGCCATTCCTTTCTTAAAAACAGGGACAGCTGACTAATTATCCCTTTTGCCGTTTGGATGATTTTGACGGGAGATGGCCCACCTACCTTTCCTACATTATATCCTTACCACGTTTGTCATCTGTCCCTGGAAGTGTAGTTATTAGTGTCCAGAGTAAAGTAGGGTAGGATGCATCCTGCTTGGTAGTGCACCTCTGCTAATGGTACACTATTCTAAAATGTGGGTGTCCAATCACACAAACTGCCTCCTGTTAGTAAGGAAGTTACAGACCTAGTGGCAGAGGGAGGATGAGTTCAGTTTGCCCATTTTAGCTTTGCAACATTTTTGGGATAATGGAGTTGAAATCCTAAACGGTATCTTTAATGTACCCATCCATCCAATCACCCATCTGTACTGCATCCTATGCAGGGTCACAGGAGTCTGGAGCCTATCCTGGAAGCTACGGGCAGGGGAGCATGGCAGGGAACATCCCAGGATGGGGAGGCAACCCATTATCTTTAGCATCTGGAAATGATAAATGCATTATTTATATGTCAATGTGTGAAATCAATGTGCCAATATGTGAAAGCCCTTCCAGACAATGGAAAATTGGTAAATGGTCATTAGTTTAAAACATCAACATTTAATAGATTAGATTTATGAATGCACATGCAGTTTTAAAATATGTATATGGATACATGTATTTAGATATATCAGCTAAAAAAAAGTATAAACCTTAATCTGGACTATTTTTGTGCCTCTTGAGAGAACAACAAACTTATACTGTCAAGAGGTTTTACAATCTACAAAAGTTTTATCAATCTGCATCTTTTCTTTGGAAAACAAATGCTGATTTTATGGAATTGTATTACTGTATTTCTGACCAAATGGCAGGTATGAGACATGCAATGTTGCTGTCACAAGGTGGCAGTAATGACCTGTTAGTAATATTGTACATTTCTTTTTTCTCTATAGACAGAGTTTCCTTTTGCTTGGACTGAAATGATAACCAGGAAAAATACTTATATTTAAACTTATGAGTGAGATTACCCAGATGTTACCATTCTCTGTCAGACACAAAATCGGGTAACAGAAGTACTTCAGTATTTACACTGGTGGCTCTTGTGATCAACAGAATCAGTTGGCATCTTAATTCATGGGGATGTTTATTCACACTCAAACTTTAGACAGAAGTATTCTGTTCTATGTTACCTTTGAGGCCAGCATTCCCATTTGCATGGTGTGACAAGGGTTTTAAACATGCCAAGTCATTTACAAGTTGTGACTTGTGATAAGGTTGTGGGTACATTGTGTCCCAAACAATATTAAATCTGGATTTACAACCATTGTAAACAAAATGTAAATATTGTTGAGTTAAATCTCCCTTTTCATGGGATTGAAAATGGCATTACATCCTTTGATTATGTATGGTTATTTTTCGATTGCATAAATAAAAGCCTTAAAAGTTCTGCACAAATAATATTACTATACAATCTTGAGTGGGCTGGGAGTTTCCACATTTTCATAAGGAGTTATCTTTAAGGCAGCTTTTAAACCTTGGCTTTGAGTTTTTGCAAAAGGTTATGCAGAATAACCTTAACAACATGCCAAAACATATTAGGCAATAATTGTAACTTCATCATCTAATATCATGTTGCTTCATATTGCTTCACTTTTTCCTAGTGAAGCAAAAATAACATTTTCAGGCACTTACAGGATGGGTCAATGAATAAATTTTGTGACTAATTCTGCTCGTTGCCCTCACATATTGGATTTTTTTCCCCTTGATGAGTAAATGCATTTAAATTTTTTCTTGGCTCCTTACTTATAAACCCATTTGGATGCACAGATCAACCGTTTTCAGAATTTGTCACAGATGCTGGTATAGGAACCGTTTTGCATATTTATATGTCAGGTTATGTAATGTCTGGTCTATAGGTAGAAGCAATTGAGCAGTTACTATATACTAGTTACTAGTTCCCATAATAAGATTTGATGTGAATTTTATGACCATTCCATGCAATTATATATTCTATGAATATACCATTAAGGCTTTATATACTGAATCTGAGCCTTCACCAGAGCAGTAAACCTTCAAAAATGAACTTTGGAATGACAGTGTACAGACTGAGTTGAGGTTTTGAAGTACAGGTCTTGCCTTTGTGCTATTAAAGCTGGTTTCTTAGTAGCCTGATGGAAAACATTGGCACTACAATAATAAATACAACTCGATTTTATATTTAGCAGCTATTTGGCTAAAGGCCTGAACTTATTAAATGGCCTTGTAAGGGCTGTGCACATTACATGTTGTTTTAAACTTGCAGTAGCAGTTGTTTTTAAATTCTGATCACCTGCGTAAGTTTATCCAGCTCAGCCCTTAAAGGTTTATTTCAGGTCAGCAGGCAGTATGATACGCAAACTTCTCTGTTAATTTCCACAAGAATGGAAATGAATGATTTCTATTTTTTATTTAATCTGAATTATTAATTTGGGGGGCAGCATAGGGACTCAGTGGGTAGCAATTGAGGATACTCTTCCCACATTCCATGCTAAGGTGAACTGGAGTTGCGAATTGCCTGTAGGTGTGCGTGTGCCTTGCGATGGGTTGGTGTCCTGTCCTGGGTTATTCCCTGCCTTGTTCCCATAGCTTCTGGGATAGGCTCTAGACCCCAGTGACCCTGGAATAGTCAAGCAGGTACAGAAACTGGAAGGATGGGATGGAGTTGGGGGTTCGAGTCTTGCCTCCACGGGGTATGTGTGTAGTTTGCAAGTCTTTCATGTGTTCTGTAGGCTTACTTCTGCAGTCCGCATACACGTACTTGGGTTAATTGGCATGTGAATTCTCCCACCTCTTTCTGAAAGTTGTTGGAAAGTCTTCCATATTGCTAGTGGTCTGTGTCATTCTTGCCATCTTTCTCACAGTAATTTGCACCAAAGACGACAAAAAGTGCCATACAAAACAGGTTTCATATTTTTTTAATACTTAAACTTCACTGCTGTAATTCATGTAACAAAGCATATGAAAATCAAAGCATTTTACACATCAGCCTTAAGAAAGTTTAAGTGCATACCCCCATTTAAAATCTTAAAACAAATGTATAAAAGCACTGATTGGCAATTGCCAGAAATGCCTGAGTAGGGCAACCCTACTTTGTATTACAATGTTGAGATTGAGTGTATGTATGTATGTATAGCTTATTCTCAAATATTTATACTGTACATGCTATTAGTGTTCAGTATATCAAACTTTGTGTGCTTTTGTACATTTCGCTAATTTACAAAATCCCCAGATAACACTTCTGACAAACATTTCATTAGAATTTAATACATCTGTTGCAAAAAAAAAAATCATACAAGCAAAATATAAGAAGATAATTAGCCAAGTTTATTTTTATCGTAGATATACATATTAAAACACATCATGTGAATAACATAGCTTCCTTTGACATTCCAATGAAGTTAAGAACTTAACTGATGGTTGGGAACGATATTTTCAGAGGTAATGGATTACTCCCTACAAGACAACAGCTTGAGTGCACCGTAGAAATGTTGCTTCCGTTAAGCGGTCAGTGCTGATCATCGAAGCTGCACTTCAGGCAAGAGACACGTTGACTGTGGATCTCATATGCCTTGCCAGCAAATGACCTTTCTTCACGAGGATGAAAATAAACACGACGTTCAGACTACTCTTTCCCAAAATGTCCAATGGAAAGGTAAATGTGCAATACAATAAACGTGGAACAGGGCTTCAAGGGAACCACTGTGGGAAAAGCACTTGTAGGTGCCTTTCAGTAGTTACGAAGCTCAGACCATTTAAAAAAAGAAATCAGTTTTTTTCCCCCAAAGAGAAAAAGATGTGGGGAAAAAATTGCCCCAGTCACCTAATGAGTTACCATAAGCATATAGCAGTCTTAAACACTGATGTTTTTTTGTCTGCTTGATTGTACAAGATTTTAATTGATCAGATTGTGTTCTGCTTCGGCCTTCATGGTGTGTTGAGGTCATGGAAGTTAACTCCCCAGTCTACGACTGTACAGTGTAAGAATACATGCAGTTGGAGCCCTAGAACTAGGATTCTGTGAACTTAAAAACGCCGACATTATGGAACGCTCGTACCGCTTTTATGGAATACTTCCCTAAACATCGACTGATATGCTTGTTAAAAAGCATACTTGGGCTGCCTATTGTAGGCCTGTAGTGGGCTGCTGGTTTGAGCCAGGTTAAGGCACTCAGGATTTCTCTGTGATTTTTGACCTTGAGTAAAAACCAAGGGAAGTATAAGGCAGTTTAGAATAACACTGGTGAGTCATTCTGTAACACACTGCTATCACAGGGAAAAAAAAGCACCTTTTTATTGAGGCCTTTCCCGCATTCACTTTTTTTTTTTTAATATTACCACCTTGGGATTACTAGTTAATATTCTCTGCTTAGCATTTAATTGAATATTTCCAACAATTTCTATTTAACGGAACATTATTTGAAAACATTTGATCATGCTTGTTCAGTATTCATATAAGGAAAACAAAAGGTTATTGGCACCTTGCTGGTCTCCTACGTTTCATGTAATTTTATTTCTTTCTCTTCTCAATCCCTTTTACCTTAAAAATATCAAGATGGAAAAATAGAGACCAAAACATGGTTTCAAAAAAAAAAAAAAAAACGCATCTTGGGTGAAATCAGTGATCAACAGGTGCAGAAACTCTTAATTGTTAAAAACGCCAAACATGGATCCATTTGCAAAAGCAAAAAAAATAAATAACAGAAAAGATGTCAACTATGTTCTTGTGGCACTTTTCAGTTTTCCTTCTGGTTAAATATTAATGTCTTTAAAATGATACTAAAGATGGCTGATTTAAAAAAAAAAAAAAATAGACCCTGGGAGGTTCCCCTTTCCCCTAGTCCACCCTTCACTCTAAGAAGGCAAGTGCTGTTTGATGATTTCTCTTGACTGAGGGGGTATCCTGTCTGGGAAGCGCACCTGGAACTCTACGATCAGGTCCCCCCTCTGCGATGGGCTTTTGGGATAAGGAAGTCCCTCTCCTCTCAGTCTCTTGACTGTCCCTGGCTTGATGACATCACTGCAAGGAAGGGGAATCACTCTGTTGTCCATAGTGGGAATGTTCACTGTGCAACCACACAGAGCCTGAAAGAGAGAGAGAGAGAGAGAACAGACCTGCTCAATGATTTAGTCCTTTTTTTTCCCTGGCAACAGACACTCATCTTTGGAGGAACTCATCCCAGGTTCACGAAAATCATTGCCATAAAAATGCAATGGTGTTATTTATTGCTACTTGGTTACTGCTGTTCATATTGCATTGTCCCCAACAGTGTCAAGCTGTTTATTCTGATTGAGAGCTTGAACTTTTAGATCTAGGAGCCTATTAGGAATCTGTTGGCTTACTTGTATGAAAATGCAGAAATGTCTAAACTGCAAGAAATGATAGCATCATATAATAAGGTCCCAGTTGTGCATGCCAGTTTCAGTTAGTGTTGCACTTGGTTTGTCATTTTAGTAAAGTGTCTCTATTCTGTTCTCTGTCTGAGTAATTGGCTGGGGAGAACTGCAGCACTGGCATGTCTGTCTCTCGCCGGAAGATGTACGTGTGCAGAATGCGGGGGTGCGAGGATGTGCCTCTGAACACCGCGTACGTCTGCCTTTGAACAGGCGTGGGAGTGGGAGTGTGTGACTGTGAAGCGTCTCTTGCCTGGCTAACTTAGCGTGGGCAGGAATGACTGTGGCGTGTGTGTGGGTGAGAGCCCCCGGGGGGGGTGGGGGGAGCTAAATTTAGCAGCTACTCTCATTTCTGAGGGCTGATGAGGTAGCTGAAGAATCAGCTGATGCCATGAATTATTGGGGGTTTATCAGGCAGCCTCAGACTGAGCAGGGGCAGGCAGGGATACAGTGTGGGCAGAGCGAGCCACTCCGGAGGGAGGGAGGGAGGCGGCTGGAGAAGGAACAGAGCACAATATGTTCCAGCCGGGATGTACAGAAAATCACCGAAATCACTTAGGCACGTACTGTTTCATGGCATTTCTTGAATATGTATTGAAAGATGGATTTAAGATGCATCCAAAAAGCATTTATTAATTCAGTATTGTACGATTCCGTCAAATTATGACTTATTTGTATCATGGTTTTGGTTCTTTTTGGTTATCAGTGGATACAGAAAACGGAAATTTGCCACCAATCGGGCCTCCTGATATAAACACCCCCAGACATGGTGAGATTGCAGCTGCCACTGGGGGTATTAAGCATTCAATAGCACTGACATCAGCTGCTTCCTAAAGGACTGCCTTGAGGAATGAATGGAAAGAAATAGGTTGTTAAAACATCTCGGCTTGCAGAAGGAGCAGCAACTGTTCAGGAACTAAAGCAAATGCACCAACACTTAGCTCCACTGAAACTATTACAGAGTACAAGGTCTGAATGGTGGTGCTTCAAAGGAAAATGGAAAAGGTGTCTATGTGGTCAGTCTGAACCAGAAAGGGGCAGTCAGGGTGTTATATACTGCACGCCTGCAATGTATCTTTATATATATATATATATAAAAAAAAGAAACTGACATCAGCAGAAACGGGTGTAATGGTGTAACTGCTTCAGAACATTAGCACAGAGCTGCTGAACTAAAGCCAGGTTCTAATTAAAATGCGACTCCCAAGCCCATCTCCCCTGTTCCTGGGCAGAAGAAGGCTTGAGTGCGGCCAAAACTACTGAGTTGGAAGGTAGCAACAGGATTCGACGTAACAAAATATTGGCACCTGCTGGCAAACTGTTATTAGCAACAACTATGACGGCTACTGACTGGGAGGGACAGGAGAGCCTCCCGGCTGGGGCCACGAAACCAAAAATAATGAGTTTTATTGGCTGGACTAAGCATAGGAGAGCAAAGACAGCAGTGCCTTCCTGTTAGGGCAGAGGCAGCTCAACGTGATGGAAGCTAAAACACTAATGAACAAAAATCTATTTCTCTACTGTGGTATGCCCAAAATGAATGCAAGTGAAAACCATTTTGTTGAATGCACTTATGATTCTCTGCGGTGCTACACTGCCATCCTTTATAGCAGATGAAAAGATGACATTTGGTTTGAAATCAGCAGGAAGGTATTATGTAATATGCGTTTAAAATGTAACTCCAGTCTTATCCTTGGTACTTCTCTAAAGTATCTGCAGTTTATCACTTAGTAAATGGCACAATATTGCTTTTAGTATTAAAAAGTGTGTGAATACATTTTTCAGGCAACAGGTGCGATAAAAATAGCGCAGCTTCTCACATTAGCCTTTGATGCATAGGAACCACTCTCATGGGCATCTATGTTTATCCCAGGAAGGGGGCCTGGCTATTTGCTCTTCTAAATAAAACCAAAGGCTTGTCTTATTACCAAGGTGCTAAATATTGACAAATTGTTCAAAACGGCCACTGTCCCAGGATAACACTGCTAACTTGATTAGCATCAAGTAACTTGCTGTTGCTCCTAATGTGTCCAGCATGACACTGATTCATTTGTGAGTATATTGTGGTATGACCAATCCACAGCAATGTGTGATTGTAGGAAAGGTCCCTTGATGATGTTTTGCTTTGAGATACAGAGAAAACTGCAGAAGACTGCCCACCAACACAACTGTATTGCGTGCAAAAAGCTCTCCCATCCCTGCCAATAAATTAATGGCTGGTAAACAAAAGCTATCCCATGGCCCCTCCTAATAGGCTGAGTGCAGCAGAATAAAACTGCTGTGTGTAATTATGTCAGCCTTTGGAGAAGCGGGTTTGCTGCAGTGAAACTCCGCAGCTCACGTAAATCTAGCACCTGGAGATCAAAGCACTGCAATCGTTCACCGCGATGTGCTAAGTCACACTCTGCCTAACCCACTGTGCCCTTGCCAACTGAGCCGCCCGCCGCGGTGTGAGGAATGCGCCG
>JAODKL010000118.1:10853881-10868567 GCA_026780765.1 Petrocephalus schoutedeni | reverse complement strand
CCTCAGTGCGCAAAGTCCTGCCATCGGGGTTGAGGCGCCGCCGAGTGATTTTCATGCGCTTGGTGCAGCCGTGGAAGATCTCCTCCAGGGAGACTCGGAGCTCGTGCACCACCGGCGGGTCCTGCACCTTTCGGCGGCTGTGCAGGGCGTCGGCGTGGTGACGGCGACCGCCGCCGTGGTGGAATCCGTTGATGCCGTTGAAGCCAAAGCGGCTGAAGGCGTTGAAAGGGTCGTCGTCCCCTTCCAGCTCGATGTCCATGTCATGGTCTCCGAAACCATTGCTAGAACCTCGGGTGCGGCCCGGCCCAAAGAAAATGTCAAATGGGTTGGAGCCGCCAAAGAAGGAGGCAAAGGTGGCATGGGGGTCTCCGTGGAAGGTGTAATGGTAGGTGTTCCCCTGGCCTCCAGTTGATCCCCCTCCTCCAGCTTTAAGGCCTGCAAAGCCAAATATGAGATTTTCACATTTTGAATTTACTTAAAGTATTTTATTGTACAAAGATTGCCAAATATACAAGCATCCCATTACACCCTGAATAACATGGCACAAGACATGGAAAAAGCTAATCAATCTTGGGGATGCATGGAAAAGTAAAGTTTGGTTGGACTAGAGTTGATTTTCTTCACTACTGGATGTGAACAACCTCGGCTACTATTATAGCTACAGCGCCTCTGACCTGGAAATCTATTGTCTCAGTAATGGCTAACCACTGTACAAATACACATTTCTCTTTGGAAAAACACAAGATACTCAATCAATTACTGTAATATCTTTTGCAGTCCATTACTCTTTGACAGAGGAATACATTGGTTAGATATAGTAAAGGAGCAAAATGTTGTCTGTGACTCCAAACTGTCCTTGTAATTTATCATATTGGTAATAGGATTTACTTATGTATCTATTATGTATTTGTCATAGATACAATGCCTGGTGAGTTGCCCTGCATTTTGAATGTCCTCTCCTGCTCACCTTTAAAATAGCCAGCATTGTAAATTCACACTTCAGCTGAGCTCTGAAGGAGCAGGCTAGCATGAAGCACCCCGCCACATTATTATCCCATGGTTGAATTTAGCAGCATTTGCTGTCTGTTTGAATATATCAGGAGCATCTGCTTGCATTTACAACACTTAAGTCTCTCCTCAAGTGAACAAATCATTGACAGTGCCTCTCATGGCCATTACGCATTACTGATTTTGACAGTCCCCATTAAATTTGTCCTGTGAATATTTACAGCATTAGTTGCAAAAATCTGTTGCATAGTTCTGTTCTATTCCCCAGTATACATTGCCTAGACATTCTTGTTCCTGGAACTCCAGGGATTTTACATGGAAGAAGTAATTGTGGAACAGGAAGTAAAAGGAGCCACTGTTTGTAGTTTTTGAGTGCTAAGACCACTCCAATCTGTATGCAGCTAAAGATGGATCGATGATCCTGGCGCATGGCATGGCACCGAGGGCGAGCGAGAGAAACAGTGAATCACAGTGTGTGGCCTAAGCTGAAATCACACTGTTACTTCAGTCTTATTTTTGTTTTTTTTGCACTGTGCAGCCAGTTTCTATTTTGGAAGCTGTATAGTAATCGTTTGTGCTAACACTTACAAAAGTTCTCATCCACTTCATGAATT
The DNA here is from genome assembly GCA_026780765.1 of Petrocephalus schoutedeni. Lineage (NCBI taxonomy): Eukaryota > Metazoa > Chordata > Actinopteri > Osteoglossiformes > Mormyridae > Petrocephalus > Petrocephalus schoutedeni. Next base: position 10,866,945 of record JAODKL010000118.1, on the reverse strand, counting down.
CTATAACTTGTAAGTATTCAGACTTACATTATTAATGTAAAATATGTTGGTGTCATTTATGGTTTATTCACAATACATAGACACTTATTGCTCCCAAAAATAGCCAAGCTATTTTTTCATAGATACTATCATCAGCTTGGTACTGGTTCCAAGTAATATAGTGGAACTGAATGGAAGTTCTCACCTTCCTCACCATACTGGTCATAGATGGTCCTTTTCTTTGGGTCACTCAGCACCTCATACGCCTCTGCAATCTCCTTGAATTTCTCCTCTGCATTGGCATCCTTGTTTTTATCTGGGTGGAACTTGAGGGCCATTTTTCTGTATGCCTTTTTGATCTCATCCTCGTTGGCGCCGGACTGGATGCCCAGCGTTTTGTAGTAGTCCTTCCCCATAGCTTTGATGGACAGACAGTGCACTTCTGGGACCACCTTGGCTTGCTGACAAAGAAGGCCATGAAAGTTAGCTAGTCATGCTACTAACAGCTGAGTTAAAGCATTGCAAGATGCATATCAAGTTAGTGGATGAATGCACAAGAAAATTCAATGAAAGGCTAATCACATGGATTTTATGCAGGCCACTATAAAGCATCGTGACTGGGTGCAATTCCCCATTCCCAATTACATTAAGAAAATTATGAGCAAGTAAAAATGATGAAGAGTATGCATTCATCTGAAGGACACAGTGGAAGTATTTCACACTAAGCCGTGTGGAGGCACTGCATAAAGACAGAAACCCATTTTTACATTCAAAAGGTACAGAGCTCCACAACTGGTCGGGTTCATTCTATAGTATTTTACTGACAATGCATTTGACACAGTATACAGGATACATTGTAGAAAGGCAACGACAACTGGTTAATTGGGTGTTCAGTCTTCTACAGACAAAAGTGCAGAATGGCTGGTTTGCTGCCGGTCTGCCCACTTAAAAACTAGAAATCCTTGAGACATTGTATCGTATTCTACATAACTGTTCTCAAAGAAATACATTCTGTTGAATAAAGCGATACCGTAATACCAATAAAATCGCTACTATGGACAAGGTCTATTGCAAATGACAAGTGATTACCTAATGTACATGTATGTACATCAAAGAAAACTCCGTCCGATACAAAAAAGCTGCTTCTACAAGGAAAAAAAATCACTGCTTAACGTCGATATGTAACGGAGACCAAGTCGCGAAGACAGCCCATAAAGCGCGGTCGATGTAGCCAATTTGTATCATAAAATAAATTATCCGTGAATGAACAAAAGATCACGGTGTGAATGGCTGGCACCGGGAATGCGGCAACTCGTGTGCGGCCGCGAAAGACCCATTTGACAGAACAAGGAAGGAAAGAAAGCGGCATAGACATGCAATAAACGAGCCCGATAGCGAGGACACCCTGATCTGGCAGAATAACCGTACAGTCAGAAGCGTTTTACCTTTATTCCTCGCTAATCGTGATCATCCGCTCCTTTGGGAAATCACAGACGAGATACACTCCCCAAATATGAAACAGTCGGCTATACTACCAGGCTGACGTCAAGTAACTCCTAAAATAACCCCGGATTACCGGGAACCGTGAACATTTTAGCTAGACAGAACTTAAAACATCATTCGTGTTTAAAACAATATAATAAAGACATTCAGCATTGACCGAAATAATAGTACAAATGATAAATATAGTCCTCCAATCCCCAATTCACATCCTTTGTATCCACTCTCATGAAAGCACTTTACAAACCGGTCAGACCACCAATCTATCGAGTAAAATGCATTGCACAACTATCCATCAACTTCGGAAACCTAGAATCGAACCGACAGTTAAATTCTGAGAATAAAATGCTCTAGCTAAAATTAATTCAGTATGGATTAAATAAACATTTTCCATTATAAACAGTTCATTCTGGAAAAAAAACATACTGTACAGTCTATAGAATAATGCTCACCAAACAACATTTAACGCTTTGACACGTTTTTTGTCCGGTTAAGTAGAAGTTTTGTGAAAAAGCTGAAGACTGGCACAAAAATCACTGGTAACAGACATGATATCAATAATGACAAACAAAAACTGCGAGGTAACATGAACAAATCCTAATGCATTAAATACAAATGGAATTTTAAAATGATAAAAAAATTATGAAAATCATGAGTAATAGTTTTAAATCTTACCCCCATTATCCAGTTGTCATTTCTGTGTATAACACGAACTTTACACTTTAGGTTTTTGTGTTTTAAACCAAACTGAGTCCAAATCAAAACCATTTTGACAGTGAAGCAAATCTATATGTGCGCCCGTATTTTATATAAAACCCTAGGACCTTACCGTGTCCGGGTACTGCTTTGCTGACTGTCAGCCTCCGCTTCTCTTGTAACCCTATTCCACAAACTCCGCCTACACAGCGCGACTCAGGATCCCGGAGAATCCGTTGTCTACGTACTATAGGGAATTACCATGTCAATCGACACCCCTTGGCCACCATTGGCTTCATTGTCCTTCAATCACATCAGATTCTCCGCCCATTTGCCCTTGAAATGTACGTCTTCCGGTATTCTCTGTGTGCTGATTGGCTCTTAACTTTGCCAGGATTTTCTTTTTTTGGATTTATTTATTTTATCCTGCGTGGGAGTTCTTTGAACAAAATCGGCGTTTTTATAGTTAATTACAGAGGATCTTATGTCACTGCTCAGCTTTGATTGGTATGAGCCGGCAGGCCCGCCCCTCATCGGCGAGATTCTCATGTTTGGCCAGAAGCTGCGGCTTGCCCTTGCTTATGAATCAGAATCGGAGCCGCGGGGAACCTTCCAGTCTTTACATAGAAAGTAACGGCCACTTTGCCAAATGCCTACCTAACTGTTATCACGAATGGCATATATGTCGAATGTCCGGAAAATTCATCGTTCTGGCTTATTAGTCTAAAAAATCTTCTAAAAGTAATAAATTGTTACTACACATCTATTAAAATCGGCAGTTGGCCAAGGTTTAATGGAAAAGGCGCGGGTAAAAAGAAGCGCCTTTCAGTTTTAGAACTACGTTGATGTCATTCATTCACTAAAACGGTATCAATATAATTTATGGTGAATAGACATTTGCGAATCTTGCATAAATTTTGCAATTTAAGGATTAACCTTTTGATATTATTGTCGGATTTCCTCTTTGTGGTAAAACAGAAAAGAACGTAACAGTAGAAATATAAACTTCTGGATTAACGCGATTTTTAATAGAAAAATGTAACTATTTATTATTATATTTTTACCATTTCATATAGTGCAACTTATATATTAGAAATAAAGCTAACGGAATTCTCATGCATATGAATGGACTATAGGCAAGGTGAGGAGATTAGTTATGAAACAGCGTGCTATGGTGTTCCTCGAGTTTGCCTGCAAAGGACATAAATGGATATGCTTCCTGTTCCATCGCTCAGCCAATAGGGAGGCGAGGATTCTCCACAGAAAAAGGAAAAAGACAAATTTGGTCTTGTGCTCATTAAAAGCGTCAGAGAGATCCCCGCGGCACTTCGGCACCAAATATGAAAAAGACCGGAATTAAAAGCTATATGCATTACACAACTATTATACAACAAGTACTACCAATAAGTATGCGAAACATTAAATACATGTCTTAATAGGAATCAGCTTTGTATATATTTCATGTATACATACATTCATTTATTCCTGTTTTCCACTTCTTTTGTTTTGTTGCTTTCGGCAGTTCTAGAAGGCCATTAAGTGATAAAATAAACAGCTGAATAAAGAAGCTAATATGACTTCAACTGTTTGCCCCTATATTTGCTGGGGTATAAGCCGGTGCTAGAAACATGTCCATATACTATAAAAATGCTATTTAAATTCATAATGGTAAGCAACAACATGATAAAAGGCTTTTACAGAGAAGACAATAAAACAAGATATGAGAAAATTATTGTTTGTTTGATTAAACAAAATCAGAAAAAGTATAACGCCTGATATCAGCCCGTACATTTTAGCTGTCAAATACATTTTGGTGAAAAGTAGCCAATAAATACAATGCACAAAATACAAATGTTGTAAATTACTCCTAATAAGGTGACATTTCTAAGCTAAAATATATTTTAGTACTATGCATGCAAATGCCTGTAATTTGTGTTATTTTGTTCAAATATCCCGAGAAATCTTACTGGATAGTAAAGTTAACTGCCACATCTGTGTGTTCCATTTTTAATGCTGAGGACCATCTTCTTCATATATGGGGATGTAGCTGGTTGTATAGTTGCATTGCTGCTTGCATTCAAAATGAAAATTGTAATAAAAATTGTTCCATAGATTCAGCAAAGCGGTTGGCGCATCATCTCTCTGGATCCCTACTAAACGGTTTAGACGTCCCAGTGTCATAAATCTCCAGTGTTCCAATGTTTTGAAGCAATCAGGAATACATTTGCATAGCTGGCACACACACCTCTTAAGCTTATTACACCATCATTCTAAACATGCTGCATATTTTAAAATGGGTATTTTTATTCTCTGACTTATGTGAAGAATTTTCTTGGAAGCAACCTATAGAATTATGGTACATTCTGTATTTTTTGAATGTCCCAGTGTAGCTCATATCAGCTACACTGGGACATTTAGGCCTTGTTATTTATTTCTCAGGCTTCTGAGTGAGGAGACGCTTAAAGTCAGGTAAGGCATTCACATAAACTTCCAAGGACAAACACCATAAGGAAAGGCTAGGCACATAAGTCAGGTATCTCAAGGCTAAAGATTTTGTTTCCTGCAGAAAGGTGTCCTGCTGATTGTGAACCAAGCATAGGTTCTGATTATGTGGCCAGACTTAATGTTTCCAAAAACCCCTTTTGACAATGTGAGTGCTACCCGGCCACAACAGGTAAATCTCTAAAGATAAATGGAGACGGAGATACAATTTTGCAAAGTTGCACCACACCTGGGGGGTTGAATTCAAGCAATATAATTAAGTAGCTGTTTCACATGCTCAAGGAACTGTATACAATGCGATATGAGTTTATAAGTTGTGAAGATACCACTTGTGGTTAACCTATAGCTATAGCCAGACACCCAGTCCAGTGTCTGAGTTTCTGTGTCTCTCTGGCCTTACAACTCTAATTGAACAAATCTGTTTGGTGAATGACATTTCTTTATATAAGTATTAGTTTATATAAATAATTTTGCATAATTGATAACGTTTTAATAGGGATATTTTTAGTTGGACAAAAATGTACTGTAATCACAGGTTCACAAAAATCGAGAAAAAACGGAATAAATAGCAGGATTATGTCAGCGGGAGAGAGTGACATGCATCAGCTCTTAGGCTTTTTTAAGGCTCAGTGTCAATCTTTCTCAGGGGAAGTACGAACGGACAAATGCGGGACGTGGGCGTGAGGGCGCATCACTCTGTCACCCGTCACGACTGTGGAGTGGCAGGGAGTCGGGCTGGGGGGTCGTGCTGGGAGCTGAGAGGCTGCAGCGGGCAGGCGCCGGCTGCGTGACAAGCGTGCCGCTGGAGCACCGGGAGAGGCGGATCGTGGTGTGCCGTGGACAGGATGTACCGAGTGTGGCGGCGGAGGAGGAGGAGGAGGAGGCTGCCGGCGTGACGTCCCCTCCACTGGGCTGCTGAGTCACCCCCCCCGGACGAAGGCAGCGGGGAGGTGTGAATGAATGGAACGCCTGGCTTTCTCTGTTCTCCCCAGGGAGGAGGGGCGTCTTCCAGCCGGCATGGCGGAAGCGCAGTGCACGTTCCCACGCAGCTCAGCACCGGCACTCGGCCGCCCTGCTCGCAGGCTTTCTGTCTGGCTCGGGCTGCCGTGTGCCGCACGCACCAAACCATATCTATAAACCTCCCGTTAGTCACGATATAAATCCACCGAAAAACTGTAGCTAGTAGCCTCATCCACAGTCGGCGATCAGTGCCTCTTAAAGGAATACAGATGAATTATTGTTACTATGTTTATTAAACCTGTAGTCATAATTATAAGCACCGACTGGGGAGTAGGACCTGGGGGTATGGGGGGGGGGGTGGATTTTTAATTGGGCTTCATTCATCCCTCTAATGAACAGACCTTTGTGTTTAGATATTAAGTCGCATCCCCCGAAATCAAACTCTGTCCTATGCCGTTGAGCACAGAATATGTGCGTTGTGAGTATCTGTGTGGAAGGAGGTTTATATTTAAAGGTTTGTTAAATAACATCTGCAGCATTACAAATCCATCCATCCTCTACCCGCTTATCCTGGTCTGGCTTGTCAGCCTTGGCCCCGCCTCCTTTTCATGATGTCAGTTTCCCTGCTGGCCAGCAGATACCGCTGCTCGCCCCACTGTCCCCCCTGTTCCTCTCATCAGCCAGTCACTGAGTCAGTTGCGTTGCCTTGTTGCTTTATGTTTACTCCCAGTATTTTTTTTGCCTGATTATGTAGTTGGTTCCTGTATTGCTCCCCGCTTTAGTCCATTGTTTTCTACCCACCTGCCTGCGTTTTACACCCCTCGTTGTTCCTTTTGTTTCTTGTTTCGCTTTGCTTTACTTCAAATAAAGTCCCTTATCTAGTTTTGAGTCTCATCGTGGATCGTCCCTCTGGGCTTCACCACGCAGGCAGCGTTGGGAATAAGGCTGAGGTGCAACCGGGTCAGGATGCCTGGCGCTCAGTATATCAGTTTCAAATAAATACTGTAAATCGTAGGATGCCACACTGTCAGCGTGATACATTACTATGCCTGACATGGTACTGAGCCACAGTGGAACCAAGATATGTAATTTTAAATTAATCAAGTTTGCACACAGCTGCATCGTATTCATCCGTATTTTCATTTCTGTAGCCAAAGGTTATGGTGAGCCAGGGGCCAGTGCTATGAAGCATGGAGTGTGAGGTAGGGACGTCCCTGCTGCAGCTCATTGTATTGCACAGACTTACAACCCTACACTATTGGCTGTTTCCAGACACCAATTCACTGCTGCCTCAGGGGTGGGTGCTTGGATCCAACCTCTGCTCTGTTTGCAGGTTCTCCCCATGTTTGTGTGAGGTTTTTTTTGCCTGGGATGGGCTCCTGGCCTCCCTAACCTTGAACAGGAGGATGGGTTAGAGGTGGGTGGGTGGATGAATGGATGGACATCAGGCACCCAGACGCATGTGTAATTCAGCTAACATGTTTTTGGACAGCTTGCGGAACAGAGGGTACCCAGAGGGAACCAATGCAAACTTGGGGAGAACGTGTAAACTGCACACACAGAGCAGGGGGTGGGAATCAAACACAGGCCCCTGTCCTACCCACTGAGCCATTACGCTGGCCGGTATTGGATATATATATATATGGGGCAAAAATGAAAATTGCTCACAATTGCCTTTTGGTTGAGAATTTGAAAGCAGGTGGAAACAGCACTTGACAGAATATGAATTTTTATTAGCGATGAGAGTGAATTGGAATGAAGCTCCAAAGCCCAGAGGGAACGTTATCACTGTGTACCGTCACTCGCTGCCTCAGAGGGAACCAATGGGAAGTGGGATAAGAGCCTCAGAGACTGACAGGGCATATAATCCCACCTACCACCAGATCTGAAGCTCCCATGTATCTGACCCAGATACAATAGCCTCTGCCTCCACAAGGCTGGAACATTGAGCATCTGTTGTTTGTAATTCCAGTGTTTTAGTCATAGTTTGACATGGCTGATGTTTGCAATTATAATAGGCATTAATTAACAATGACATCTGCTCCTGGTGTCATCAGCACTGTGAAAAGAATGGACAGGCCCCTTAGGGATGCATCAGATTTTCATGAAACTGAATGACTTTAAAAAAGAGATTCAGATGTCCTTGCTTTGTTCTAGCCTCCAAACTGAATAGCACACTCACACACACACACACACACACACACACATACACACACGTGCTGTTCAGGCATTCCGGGATTATTTATTCATCAGAAAATGCATAATTTATTAATTTACTGTTCTGTGTTGTTGCGAATTTTCGTCAGGCAGAGACTGTGACCTGAATTTGCATCCTCCTCCCCGCGTCCCATGCACACCTTCCCTTTGCCTCCGCTCCGCTCCCCTCCACGGGAAGCACGATTCGGCTAGAGAGGAGCCCCGGCCCACAAGCAGAGGAGTGCGAATTCGAGCCTCACCGCAGGGATTCTCTCGGCAGACAATGCCGCAGCGGAGCCTCCCTCCCCGAGTCCGCGTTCGCTCATCTGAGCCGCCAGGTGCCCACTTACGCGCCTGTGGGCGTGACTGCACACACACGGCAGACTGGCGGCATGCCTGTGCACTGGAGTCACGCCACAGCCAAGTAGAGGGTGGGAGGGGGAGCGAAAGGAAACAGGGCAATATGCCGGTAAGTCTGGGCAGCGCCGTGCCAGCGATGTGGCCGGAATGCTAATGAATCTGAACGGCAACCTGCATGGGCGTAAATTATGGGGGGTGGGGGTTATAACCCCCCCAAATAATCATAGAGTCACGATGAATGGGTGGGGAGCTCAACCCCCCCCAGTGTTCAATCCAAAGTTGCGCCCTTGGTGACCTGTGAGCTGTAGAGGGACGTCAGAGGCCAGCTTCTCTTTTCTCTCCTATTTCCTGGAAGCCAGAAGCTGATAAAAATATGATGTGTATCCTCATGCCCTTAGTATTTCTTTTCTTTTTTTTTTTTACTGTGGACCATTGTATTAAAGCTTGCTAAGAAGCCTGTGTATGTGCGCAAAAATAGTATGGATAGCATAATGAAAATGCACAATCTAAGTAAAATGTATCAGACCAGGAATTAATTCTTGTGGTAGCTGTATTTAAAATGCCAGAGATCACCTCCTTTAAATTTTAATATAACTTAGAGGTACCTGAATGCATTACATAAACCACTTTCTTCAAATAGCTACAGACAATTACAGCAATTTGCTAAAGCAGAGGAAGCACTTTGGCTATGGGGTGCCACTTTAGATGCCCAGACTGTTATAATGTGGGGTCTTAGACAAAGACTCTATTTTCTGCATAGCCATCATGTTATAAGGTATTAGCCAGGTTATGTTTGCTTTTTCTCATATTTATGAATAGTGTCCCACCTACTGTACTGATTGTATTGATTGTAGCGATTATAGATGCTGATCTCTCCAGGCACTTTAAGGGACACAAAACTCACAACAGCGATTTTTCTGACATGCTCATTGCAACCCTGCATTGGAAAAGCAGGTCTGGAAAAATGATGGATCTATAGGGACAGACGTCTATCCAGAGAGGAGCTGCTAACAGCCATATGTAGGCATATTCAGCTTGAAGATACAGCAAACACCACAAGTAGCTCAGAAGAGCTGTGATGTTTTTGTCCCAAAAACAAATGATCTAATAAAAAATGTGTCCGCATCTGTGCTGAGAATTAAAATAGCTAAGGCAACCTTTAAGCTAGGGAACATCTCGAGCCTCAATCACAACTCAGTGTGTGAGAACACTCACTAAATGGCATGCCAGAACACTGAGACTATTGGTGAGATCCGCTGTGTCCCTGCTATAAATACCCGGGCAGTGGGCCAAAGTGCCAAATGCCCTCTATGCATCTTAAACCTACATTAGAACAGGCAAACTTTTCTAACTGGCCAACTGGGGAGTTTGATACCATGGGGTGACCTGACAATGGAAACACAATATTTGGGAGAGAGAATATCACAAAACTCTCAAAAGAAGTGTTACCATAACAAAGGATCCATCCCTGAGCCCACTGGCTTGTCTTGCTATAAAACATTATGATTAAATACCCAATATATTCTTTATAATGTATAACTGGGGTGGAATAAAACGGCTCTGATAAGCGATAATGCATCCCCAGATCCATATTTTAGAATATTTGCAGTTCATAGTTATGAAATGGATTTTACATTACATGTAAATCACTGCTATGGAGGTAGCCTGGTACGTGATTTGTTTTCTTGGTGGTGCAGTGTTGATTGGAGCCTCACAAGAGAAAAACTTTGCCCGAATATTACACTGAAGAGCATATCAGCTTATTGCATTTATAAATCATATATACTCCCCTGATTGCATTTTTTGGCACAGTTATGCAATGAGTGCGCTACTTCATCTGTTGGCACGTTTGTGAAAAAATTGTCATGGATATATTTAGATTTAAGTGTTGCATAAGATATCTTGTTCTCTGTTTGCAAACTTTCTTTTGAATTACCTGAATGACTGAAAGCAGTTTATGCTTTTGAGGACAATATCATGTAATATTAATAGAACAACAGGTGGTGCAGTTATGATGCTTGACATACAGACATAAGATTGTAGATTGAAGATTGCTTCTCTTTAGCTGCATTAGACATATATTCAGTATCATTAATACCCGACAACCATAATGACTAATTGCAATTTTTGTCTAAGAAAATGTTTCAATTTCTGTAAAATTATTGGGTGCTTGTATGTTTGTATTCATATGAAATTATCTTTTATGCATCGTATAATCCTAGAATCTTTCTTTGAATGAGAATACAAAGAAGCTAATTAAGAGCAATATATCTATGAATTCCACTTTCCCAGGGAATATGCAGGATGGAAGTTTAAATACAGCTCAAGATCTACAATAATCATAACTACAAACATTTGTAAAACAACATGATTAAATTATTAATGGTGGGTACACTTCATAGCAGTGCGATATAAATGACTAGAGAATGTCAAAATAAACAATAGAACTGTTTGTTATGGGAAGGGAGTACTCATTTCTTTATTAACAAATTAAGGAATAGCTAAGACTCAAAAAAAGGATTATTCATTTGGTGCTGTATTCTAACAAAATCAGGGCTGTTTGCTCTCTCATTTTAAAATATAAAAATCCGTCTATTTACACCATGGCTGACATCTGGTCAGCATCTGCCTAACATTGTTTACAGGGTCATAAACTATATCTGATTGTGAAGAACAGTTCTCTCACACGATATGGAAACGACTTTCACTTTGATCTTTTCTGAAAGCCAACATGACAGATTTCTACACAGCCAAGTGCTTCATTGCTCCATACATATCTGCATGCAGACACATGGAAACCAGTCTAGCAATTAAATTTTAGATGACAGTTATGTAAGACACTAATTATTATTTACATCTATAATAAAACATCCACGATAATAAATCAAGCAGTTGTGTAAGGCTTTTAAAACAAATACGAAGCACCACAAAATTAAACAAAAAGCAGTGGTAAATTGTGACAAAACAAAACACATATCAACAGTCACTCAGGGGTACAAGAGGAGTGTCTTTCTGTAGTACTGTGATTTCAAATCACAAATCAGAACTACTTTCCCCACTTTGTTACATGGTACTCAATTCATTACTTTGCAGGCCCGAACTGGGGTCTTCAATTTGATCCTGGTTGTCATCTGATTGTGTGTTACCTGAGAAACTCAGAAAGGATCGAGCAGATTTAACATGTTATACACAGATTTAACATGTTATAAAGGAAGAATGTGCATCTACCTTATCGCTATTAAGGTACAGCTTGTAAAATTTTCATTGTAATAAGCTTTCTTGAAATATCAAAAATCTGTATGTGAAAAAGCTTAAGTTGGGCAGGCAAACAGAATTACACAACATGGGGACAGTCATGGAATGCATTGTTTGTAGGGGACAGTATTTGCCTTTTAAAGGCTGCAGAGTTGGTCCAGGAACTGATAGGACACAACAGGGAAGGCAAATTAAAAACAAGCATAAAATGTTTAAATTTAAATTTCCAAGTGAGAATAATACATCTGAACCAGGAGGAGCAGCCCCTCCCAAATGTCTGAGTTCCTCACCATATCTCTAACTCTGCAGAGGAAACTCATTTCAGCCACTTGTATCCGCGATCTCATTCTTTCGGTCACTACACAAAGCTCATGACCATAGGTGAGGGTGGGAATGTAGATCGACTGGTAAATTGAGAGCTTCGTCTGGCTCAGCTCTCTCTTCACCAAAACAGAACAGTGTCCACATTACTGCCAACATCGCCCTGATCCGTCTGTTGATCTCCTGCTCCCTTTTTCCCTCACTCGTGAACAAGACCCTGAGATACTTAAACTCCTCCACCTGAGGCAGAAACTCAGCCCCACCAGGAGAGGACAATCCACTGTATGTTGCAAGTCACAGCCCGATGACACTAGCAAGACCACGTCATCCACAAAAAGCAAAGACGAGACCCTGAGGCCCCCGAACCAGACCACCTCTGCCCCTTGGCTGTGCCTAGAAATTCTGTCCATAATAATTGTGAACAGAATCGGTGACATAGAGCAGCCCTGGCGGAGCTGATGGCCTGCAACAACGGGCCTCGTACCCCATACTCCTGGTGCACCCCCCACAGGACCCCCCCAGGCACATGGCCGTATGCCTTTTCCAAGTCCACAAAGTAGACTGGTTGGGCAAACTCCCATGAACCCTTCAGTATCCTTGTGAAGGTCAAGAGATGGTCCAGTGTTCCAGGATCAGGACGGAATCCACATTGTTCCTTCTGGATGTGAGGTTTGACTAACTCCTCTCCAGTAACCCCGCATAGACCTTCCCAGGGAGGCTGAGGAGTGTGATCGCCTTGAAATTGGAACATATCCTTCGGTCCCCTTTCTTAATGATGGGACCTCCACCCCAGTCTGCCAGTTCAGAGGCATTGTCCCCAACGTCCATGCAATGTTGAAGAGGCATTTCAGCCAAGACAGCTCTACAACATCAAGACCTTTCAGGAACTCAGGAATGGAGTGTGATTCTCATCCATCCCCAGAGCCCTACCACCGAGCAGTTGTTTGACTACTTTAGTGACCTCAGCCTTAGAGATCTACTTCCTCCAAGGAAGGGGTATCAATGAGATTTAGGAGGTCCTCAAAATATTCCTTCCACCGCCCAACTATATCCCCAGTCAAAGTCAACAGCTCCCCACTCGCACTGTAGATTGCATAAGTGAAGTCCTGCTTCCCCTTCCTGAGCTGCCTGACGGTTTTCCAGAACCTTCTCGAGGCTGACCGAAAGTCCTTCTCCATAGCCTCACCAAACCCCTCCCACACTCGAGGTTTTGTCTCCTGACTCCCTCAGCATAGAAGAGAAGTTCTGCTGGACTGGGGCCTCCGCCAGATGTTCCCAGTACTACGTCTACGAGG
>JAODKL010000118.1:10790951-10806369 GCA_026780765.1 Petrocephalus schoutedeni | reverse complement strand
GAAGCAAATGTATTAATTTATGCACAAATGCCATGGATCGTGGAATTTTTTTATAAACTGTCTATAATAATACAACTAGAATTTTGCAACCTGGGAATTCCATTATAGTAATAACTAAACAGTGGTCCTTGGTTTCCCTACCATTTTCCTATATAGCTCATAGTTTATATATCTGGGTCAGTCTCCTAAATGCATTGCAGCATCACTCAATACTTAAAAAGTGCTTCTTAAAAAGAATGGCTGCAGTGGCTCTAGATATATACTGTATATCTATGAATTTATACCTGACAAAAGGACTTTCAAATGCCTACGTAATTTTCACAGATTTCCAAATCTAGTTGACTAAAATAAAAATAAACAAACAATTTAAAGAGAATTATACAGGCAGTATTGAGAAGAAAGGAAATGTAATGTAACACTGATCAATCAATCAACAGTTCCATAAATATCACTTTCTCATCAGGAAATGGATTCCAGAACAATTTTGAAAATCCAAAAGCCAAAAAAAAAAACAATTCATTAAGATTAGAATATATTTGTTAAGAAAATGAATGAATGAAAAAATACTGATTATGTAGTTAACTACATTATGTACATTATGTAGTTAAAAGTACCTAAAACTATTGTATATTATACACAATAGCTAACTGTGCACCAAAGATAAACACAAAACAATAAATTAACGAAATGCACATTAACAAATGCTTCTATAATGAGATGGCCCTCAATGGACAGCCTACAACAAATATATCTGCCAACTTTTCGGAAACAGTCAGCGGTTCGTTACTTTCCATGTATGACTCAGTACTGATCCTTTCCCAAAACTGAAGACATCACATTGTTTACTGCGAGAATAAGGAAAATACTACACATAAATTAAAGAAATTAATATGACTTAGATATACGAATCAGAGCAGATTTTCCTGCTTCCTTCAATTGTAAATGATTGCCTTTATGTCCTAAATATGCAGGCTGTCAAGATTACTTAAGTAAAATTGGGAGTGGTGTAAACAGGCAAAAACACAGGGTGAGGTCTTGCACAAAATTTTGTGTTAACATAAAATTTGTCAGTTTATGACAATGAGCAGAAGCTGGAGACACGTAAATAACACAGGGCATTGTTTTGACATACTAGAAATTTGCTAACTTTAAGGACTTAAGACTTCTGTATATATAAGATTTTTGTATACATTTGCATAATATTTCTATATTATTAATATACTCTTTCAACCTTTGAAATATTAAAAGTAATTCTTAGCGAAAAATGTAAACATTTTAGATTCAAGTTACTTTTGGCCATAGTCACTGGGAACGTTACTCATGATCGAAACAGAGAGTTAATGTTCCTATAATCCTTTTAGCTAGGTTTGTTTCAACTGAGTGATGCCATCTAAAAAGCCTTATAATCCACGGACCACCAAAAACGGTCACAATACTGATTACTCTAAAAAATAATAATTAATTTAACCAAAATTAATATAATTCCAAAATTGCAATAAAATGATGATAATCTGTTTGCATACATACATATATCTATACTTCCTGCACAGAAAAATGAGACATTAGCAACTTGGCTGATATACATACTACACACAGTACAAATGACCACTAGACACTTTATTCCAATACCAATATTTTGTGAGGCATTGTGGATTATTATGATTATGAATTATAATTAGATTCTGGAATTTTCCCCTGACCATCTGGTCATTAAGGTTGTCAAGTTACCTGAGCCTTATGTCATAGAGGGCCTGATTAGTACATCATTCTCTTGGAAAAAGTGGATGACTCACTTTGTTTCCCCACCAAGAAGTATTTAGCAGATACTCTGCTAAAAGTATCTTCCCTAATGCTGACAGTGTGTCTATTCAGACTGATTGATGAAACTACAGGTGCATAATTTGCTTTCCTAGAAGGATTTTGAAGATGCTGTATACGGACTTTACATATGCAGACTATATAATGCCTTTTTCTCCTGCCCGTGCGATCCACTTGCGAGCAGATGTTTGCTTACTTGCAAGACTTAAGACTTACGTTTCAGTTTTGCTTAAATTCTGTTTTTTGCCATGTAATCTAACAATTCACTGTTCACGATTGTAGACACTGTGACTTTTCTTAGGTACCTCATTGAACATACTCCATCAATGCACAGATGGTGGAAGGGGCACTCAAGTCAAGTAATCATGAAAAATATCGGCTCAAATTATTATAAGAGGATTACTTTTCCTCAATTGCTTAAGTGATGCTTTACTGTTAACATATGTTTTTGAAATATTCAAGGAGTATCTCAGCATTATACCAAAAAGTCAATACACAAAATAAGCCAGCTGACTGGAGTCTGAGCTGGTACCAGGCCATCACAGATCATTGTATGAAAAAGGCACAGTGAAATGCAAAGACAGATTTGCTATCCCAACACTCATTTGAAAGTCTTGAATTGGCCCTCATGGGTCAATATCAGTTCTCCTAAAATAGTCATGAACACCTGAAACTTAACTAAAACTGATAACAAAGAAGTGATTATAAACACTGAAACAGAAATAATGACTAACGACTGCCTTTAATAATAAATAACGACAAATGTTTTTGCAGACAAACTTTCAATTTTTAAGTTTTTAATGTATATACATTCCTATTTTTTCTGGTGGCATGGATTAAACGGATTAAAATAAATGAGAGGGGGAAGATTATTGTCCAAAAGACTATACATATTTATAATAAATGGATTGTGCTGTAAATTAAAATCTAAGGAGGTCATACTCTAAAAGCAAAGAGACAAAAGATATACAGTCTATGTACAGTTGCTGGTAAAGGTGTGGCCAAACCACAGTCATAAAGATGACGATAACAAAACAAGACTTTACATGATGGTGTAGCTGGCATGGCAGAATTGACACAAGAACTGCACGATGCCGGCTCGATTTAAACAGATTTCTCTTCGAGGACTGCGAATGTGAATCTTCAACATAAATGTAGATAATTGTAAGAGGCTAAAGTGCTGGGGCGATTCAGGGTGTGAAGTGTACTGATAAATGACTGGAGGACAGGCTGCAGAGGCCGGCCTGCTTCCTCCCCATGGAGAAGGTCGCTACCTTCTCGCTCCCTGGACACCATCGGACCCGCTTGGGGTGAACTTCCTCCCAGTGCTTTTCAGGCCGAGTCGGCTGTGGCGGAACCTTCAGGCGACCCGTATGAACCACAGAATCAATGGTGTCCTGGCTGAAGAACTCAGGCTGCTGGCGAAGGCACTTCTTTCCTGGGAGGTCGACACATTTTTCCAGCACTGGCATTTGACGCACAGGCTCCTCGTCAATTGACAAAGGCTGCTTCCTGGGCCGCCCTCGCCTCTTCTTCACGATGTTGTTGCCAGTCTTGGCTCGTCTTTGGAGCCTTTTGGCCTTCAGGATTTTGTTAACATGATCCAGATTCTTTTTGGTAGAGAGAATTTTGCAAACATTTCTCATGCTGCAATGCATCTCCTCGTTTCCTTTTCGCTTAAACGTTTTCTTCACTGGAGGACTGTGGGCTTCTGAGGAAAGAGAAAGAAACACAGTTAAAGACTGTAAACCTAAAGTTACTGTCAAAAGAGATTTTTAGTATATTCAGCAAAGAGTATGTAAAAACATACGGATGGATGGATGGATGGATATGCATATATGTAAAAATATATACATATCTGCAATTCCAACACTTTTGAAAACTTAAAACTAAAACAGACAGCTCATTTTTCACCCTAATCAGAAATAAAATTCACTATAGTCTACCCAGTGCATTATTGTAGCACTTTGTCACCTACGACATGAGTGAAAGCAGTTATTTCTTTGTTATGTAAACAGATGGGTTTAAAATGATTGATCAGATATAGCTGCAAGCAGACGTATTTTTTTATTTCGGTCTTTGAGAGAGGATGGGATTTTAATTGGCATAAATCATAATCATGTCTATTAATTTTTTTATTTAATGTTTGTCTGGACATTGATTATATGCCGATATAGAAGTCTTACTTAAAAATACAATTAATACAATTTTAAGCATATATTCTAAAAGAATAAAGACATCATACAGAAGGATGAAGACCTCAGCAAAAGACAAAATATTCACACAACATCTGGAAAGGAAAATCCAAGCTCCCATAATTAAACACTACAAGACTCCCATCTGATTATAATCAGTTTTTGCTACATATCTTGAATTTCCATTTAAATGCGGGCCATAAAATATGGCATTGGCCCTAGAATATGTAGATAAATAATTTATTTCTTTCAACTCTATTCTGGAGTCTTGGAAAGTAGCCTGGACCCTAAAAGAAAACTACACTCATGCAGGTCTCATGCGGAAAAAAGTTATAGTCTGTGGCTGTCCAAGAGTGAATACAGGAGAATATATTATTTCACTTGAGATTTTTTAAATTGCTTTTTTTAGGGATAAGGTAGTGGGAACTGGACAAAAGAGAAGCATATTAGAAAAACAACAAAGGCCTAAATTTTAAATTTGTATGATTTTTTCTGAGTGTTAACTAGGCACACATTACGAGAAACTGAACAACCCTTGGACAAATATATTAAACAAAGTACCAGAAGTGTAAAACTCGAATGCGTTCTTTGAAATCTATTAATACTGCCATAAAGAACACTCACTTGTTCTTGTTTATGAAACAGATCTAATTTTTAAGGGAAATGGTATTCAACTACAGCAAGGCTTTCATTGGGATTATACACATTAAGGCACATCAGTTATGAACATATGTTTTTATTTGGGCATTTTAGGAGAACCCTTTGCTGACAGGGAAGCTCTGCAGTGAGACCATTGCAGATTAATCAAAATTCAGCAGCAGGTCTAGTATTTAATCAGCTGAAATGCTCTCATGTTACCCACTTCTTGTCTCTCTTCATTGGCTCCCTACAGGCACTCATAAAGTTTGAGTCCTTATACTTGCTTTCACAGTGAGTAATGGAATGGCACCTATCCACACTGATTTGTTCATCAGTAGCCACATTCCATCTTAGCCAATTTTACCTGGCTTATTTACAGAGATGGGAAGTAACAAAGTACTTTTACTTCGTTACTGTACTTAAGTAGATTTTCCAGGTATCTGTACTTTACTTCAGTATTTATTTTTCTGACGACATTTTACTTTTACTCCCTATGTTTCAAGAGAAATATCTGTACTTTCTACTCCTTACATTCTCGAAAACGGCTCGTTATTTCAGTATGGATCCCCGTAATATACGATGCCAATGCTCTTGACTGCTGGTGTAGTTTCACTTTCAGCATAGTGCACTTCACATAAACATATAAGCTACAGCCACCGTAAGAGCTTGTGCCTCATTAAGGGTCCGTGAACTGATAAACATTGAGCATAGGCTACGTAACCACTGTCTCTGATACGTGCAGCAGCCTTACTGACGATTCCTCAGGCATGCGCAGAGACAAAATAACAGAATTGCCATTGACCTTTGTCAAAATAAAAGCTCCCCTTTCTACCTCAGTACATAGGATGGCTTAAGGCTCTATATTTCCCTGACTACTAATAGGATAACATTTTAGACAATATCAGAAATAAAACAGCTCTGAAATATCAATGTTTGTGTTTACCAAAGAATACCAAAGCTCTAAAAATAGTATTCTGCTGTTCAGTTCAATCTATATTATCCTGTTTGAGATTTGGATTGAAGAAAAACAAGACCGTATTAGTAATTTTTAAAAATCTACCAACAAAATGCAGGTTGTGAGCAAAAGAAGAAAAGTAATGCATTTTGTATGCCTAGAACTTTTTTGTTTTTTACACTTATAAAAAGGCATTTTGTATCCTTGAAGGCAAATTATTTTTTACATTTTACATTTCAAAACCTGTACGTTTTTACTTTTGCTTAAGTAAAGGATTTCAATTTGTACTTTTACTTTTACCAAAGTCTTTTTTCACACAAGTATCTGTACTTCTGCTTGAGTAGAGAATGTGAGTACTTTTGACAGCTCTGCTTATTTATTCTGGGAACACATCAACTAACTCATTGACTGACCTTCTCCGTTTTGCTTATAATCACTTAGCAACAGTGGATGTTCCTTTCTAATATTTTGCACACATCGAGTAAGAAGCCAATCCTCATGGTGTTTTGATTCTCATTCCTGAGGTTAGATTTTAACGTTTCATATAGATCTTATTCCAGTGCTAACTTCTGCTTGTTACATGTAATTCATTGGCAATTCAACCTAGTTGGCTTCTTTAGAGTTGTGTAAGAATTCGGTTTTAGACTCAATATAGTGTACATGTTTTTTTCTATAAAATGATTCATTATTAAATTTATATAATTTGTTGTTACAAATTTTTATATTATTTTTCATCATTGCTTTATGCTTTGGCACAAAAAACACATTAAATTTGCTTACAGAATCAGGTAACACTTTCTATTAATCCCATAAAGTCTAATAAATGTTCTTAAAAGGCATTGTAACACATTCATAAAGTATTCTAAACATGGCTATAAATATTTATAAGAAAGCATAACACATTATAGCCATGGTTCTCATGCATTATGAATGCTCTATGAAGGTCTATAGAAGGTCTATGAAGGTCAGTATATGAATTACGGATGCTTTGTGCTGTATTATGAAGGCGTTTATAGTGCATTATAGATGAGATCTTCATAGAGCATTCATAATGCATAATACATTTACGGCATTTAGCTGACACCCTTATCCAGAGTGACTTACATTACCACCTTACAGGGATTACAATCTCCCTGGAGCAACTTGGGGTTAAGGGTCTTGCTCAAGGACCCAATGGTGGTGATAGGTGGGATTTGAACCGTTGGGATAATAAACACGACTATTTGTTATGCCCTTTTTATAAATAGGTATAGCCGGGTTTATAATTCTTTATGAATGCATTATAATGCATTCTGAAGGTATGTGTAATGCAGCATAATGACTGCTTCAAATAAAAAGAATGCGTTTCCTTACCTTCCAAAACAGGAAGTGACAGTTGTGCCCCCTCCCTTTGCCCATTTTTGAATAGCAAACTTTGCTCCATGAACATACTATGGCTTTCGAAGCTTCGCTTTTTGCTGCCGATACCTTCTTGAGACAACTGTAGTCTCTCAAACAGGTCTGATGAGAAATCCTGCCTGGACTGTATGCTGTCAGTGTGTCTGCATTTGCTGGCACTCTGTATCTTGTGCATTGGCTTTCCCGGTTCTTGTGGATGTTTCCATCGCTGTGACTGAGGAAGAGATGATTTGTAAAGAGTACTTGCTTGAAAGATATTCTGAGAGCTTCTTTGTGGAATGTGAGTGGTCTCTGGGTTCTGTTGCTTATTTTGTTGTTTAGGTTCAGTGTGCTCATTTTCCAACACCCTGAGCCTTTTACTTATATGGCTCAGAAATGTAGGCTTCATTGTCCTTCTAAAAAGCCCTCCCAAGTCTTCATTATGGCAGCTGGAGAGCTGATTTTCATTATGCTTGTGCTTGTGCTTGTGTTTGCGTTTGTGGTGTCGGACATTGGGCAAGTTACCGGTACCACCTTTAGGAACCATCAATAATGGCTGGACATTGTCCATTCTTGTGATGGGCAGCTGATGGGTGCCAAACCTGTGTTTGCTACCAGGAGTACATTTTACATGAGTTCCAGAATGGAACTGGGATGCAGGGAGGACTGGCCTTGAAAAAGGAGGGGTTGTTGTGCCAAAAGTATGAGGAATGTATAAGGGAGCTGGATATTGACCATAGTAGCCTAAGTTCATCATAGTGGTTGCAACAGGCATTGATGTATAAGGCATTGTATAGGGTGCATAGAAATTGCTGCTGGGAAAAGGACAGCCAAATCCATGGATAAATGGTGTTTTTGTTATCAACTCATCAGTTTTGCTTGGCTTACCGTGCCGTTTTTTTGATTTCATTTCCAAATTCTTTCGAATCTGATGTAATTGGTCATAAGGAAAACAGGGAAGAGGACAGTACTGGTCATAATGGATCTGGTAAGTGCTAGGACATAAATTCTCACAATATATCCTATAGCTGTGATGAGAAATATGGAACACTTGGAATTTGCTAATGAGTTCCTCTAGGTCAACTAGAAACTGAAGGTCATTGTGTCTTTGAAGACCCTTGCGTTTACGCCAGTGCTTCTGTTTCTTCAGATTTTCCGGACTAAGAGGAGTTTCTATACTGGGTGCAGTGCCATTTTTATTATGCCAGTGTCCTCTCCTTGATTTATTGGCACTGCCTGCTGGAACAACCTCAGAGGGCTCAAGGCTACAAAAGTCAAAAGAATATCTTCTTCGGGAAATGGAGCCTTTCTCGGCTTGATCAGATGTGCTGTTGTTGTCTGTGCCAATTCCGCTATCACTAGGGATTGTCTCCTCGCTGTGTGACTCACTGACAGGAGATAAGGTAACCTCTTTGAGGGAGACCACCTCAGAGAGATGAGAAGGTGAGTTAGTCATAAGATGAGAAGGAGAACGCTTCCAGTTGCAGGTCTTTGGGGTTTTCATGGGTAATCCACTGACAGCCTGAAGATTTGGCATGGTCTTCAGCTCCTGTATATTGGTCCCTTGGTTGAAAAGGTATGGTGTACAGCCTGTTCCACCAGCACCAACAATTTGGGCAGAATTCGATTGGATGGCTTTGGGAGAAGTATGCACAAGTGACCATGGTTTGGAAGGCACTGTAAGGTTTTCAAATGAGCAAGAAGACAGTTGCTTATTTCTCATTTTGTCCTGCTCACTCTGAACTTGAACCCCAGGTCTTGGCTTCCTACCCCTCTTTTTACCGATATATATAGTTCCTCGCTTACTTATGTTGATCTGCTTTCCGAGCCTGGCCTCAATTGTTGATGCCACAGTTGAAACAGCATTTGATGTGGGAGCCATGGATTTTAAAAACAGATTGTTCTTATGGCAAGAGAGAATTTCATTTAAGATACGTTTCACCTCAGTTGTTTTTGTTTTATTACAAGTGCTTTTGTTTGTTTTAGCAACCTTATTTGCCTTCATTTCTTTCAGTTGGTGGGTATGGGACAAACTACCATCGTCCATTTTAACAAATTTTGCTAAACTTTCCTTCCTCCTTCTTTTCTTTTGTGGTTGAGGTGTCTTCGTAACAGGAGTAACAGGGCTGTCGCAGGTTTCCTCATGAATAGTCTCAACTGTAAGTAAAGGTTGTTTTTTTGGACGCCCACGGCTCTTTTTAACAGGGGCGATGACAGTTAAGCTACCCACATTGGAGTAGAGCGGGCTAGAGGGGGTGATAGGAAATGCTGAGGGCAGCTCTGAAACATTCTGATGACTTGACTCTTTTAATTTCATACATGACATTTCCTCTGCCTTTGATTTGAGTGATGTCTTGTCTCCCTGTTCCTCTGAAGCCGTCCTTACACTGGACCTTCCCATACCGTTTTTTCTCAGCCTGATTTTACTCGTGTCTACCATACCACTCATAGCACCTGCCGTCTTTGTTTCAGGTTTATGATGGTCCGCCAGCTTTGCTGCCCATGAATCTCTCTTGTTGGGGACCTTTGACTCTTTGTCCCTTTTTTCAGCTAACTCAGGGATTTCTTGTCTCAAGTCTTCAGAGAACACCATGTCTTTTATTGACTGTTGATATTGTCGCCTTCTTCCAGTGTGCCCCTTTGACTCATCAGTTTGCACAGGAGCATACACTGACAACATTACGCTTTTCTCATTACACTCTGTATCCCCTAAAGACAGCTCAGAACTGTCAGACTGATTAATTCGCCTCTCTTTCACACTATCTTCAGAGATGCTTTTAGCCATTTTCCCTTGCAGGATATTAGAATTATAGGATGAAACTTTCCGCTCGTATTTCCTCTTAATATTCCCAAAAACTTGCTCAGAAACCTCACGTGAACCTTTATCTTTCTTGATTGGAGTAAGTCTCATTAGACTGTTGTCTGTCTTCCGAGCTTCCTGTGGCATATTTCGTGGAGGACTTGCAGGTTTGAGTGAGTGGCTTATTTGGCAGGGGCTTCCAGTAACACAGAAACCAGAGGAAGGGTTGCTGGCAACTTTTTTTTGTTGGGATTTAGTAGAGGTGTTTCTCAAATCTGGCAGAATATTCTCAGCTACATTTATCATCTCTCCTGTAGTTCCAACAGCTGGTCTGTTTTCTGGGGATGAACCCAGTGGTGCTTGTGACTTAGTTCTGTCCAGCTGAGGCTCACGTGTCTTTTGATCTAATTTCTTGAAGTCCACCTAGTAGACCAAAACAGAAAATACATTAATAGAAATAATGTGAATTTGGGAAAACGGTAACAACTCAAGAATCGGCTTATGTTAAAAAGTGAAGTTCGTCCTGTACAAATATGGAAATGAATCTTTGTCATTCTCTATCCATTCATTTTCTGACACCACTTGTCCTATTCAGGGTCACGGGGGGTCCAGAGCCTATCCTGGAGGCTACCAGCACAAAACAGGGAACAACCAAGGATCGGGCACCAACCCATCGCAGGGCACACCTATGAGCAATTTGATTCCAATTAACCTCACCATGTTTTTGGACTGTGGGGGAAAATCACACAAGGAGAACATGCAAACCATACACATTTTAATACATTTTAAGTTTTATGTCTTAAACATCTGTCAAAGGTAGGGAAAGGGCTGCAACTGCTTTATAGATCATTCTACACATATATTTCTCCCAAAGGAAGCTGACGGCAGAACTGTTACAATGAACAAATGAGTCTGCAACCAAGCCAACGGAAAGGGGAAGTGGGCCTGAGCAGTGCTGACTGTTAATACCTCCTTGTGACATCATTCATTTCATTGATCATCATGGGAAAAGGTTTAAAAAAAAAGGCTTAAACAAATATTAATCTAATTAAATGGTAAAGATGATCCCATTGAGTCAACCAACAAAAGGCTCTGGCCTTAGAGGAAAAAAAGATAAAACTTTATTGAAAACAATATTCATGTAACTCTGTTCTGTGTCGATAATAAAATGTAACATTGCAGTATAACATTACACAAACTGGTAAATAAAAATCAAACTTGATATCTCCAGCTTATCTGGCAAAGAACATATTTAAAGCATTGAATTAATGTCACTAAAATACATGACTTACAAATATTGCATATCTCCTGATCTGACCAGTAATCACTCATGTCATGTCATGTTTTCATGAACAATCTGATTACATTCGTCTGTTTTCCAGATCGTCTTCATTGTTGTTAGTCTTACCATATTATGAAAAAGTGTACTGTATTATCAGGTGGCTTGTGGCTCTACACAAAATACTACATTTTAATGTCCATATCAGATAGCCAGGCAGCTCAATGGGTACAATTGTTATCTAGGACAGGGGGCTTGAATCTCGCTGCCAATGTGCAGGTGAGAAGTTTGCATGTTCTCCCAGTGTTCTGGATGTTTCCTGTAAGTACAACTGTCACAGTTCAATGAAACTGGATGTCTAAAATTGCCCATATATGTGATATAGCATGTGAGGACAATCTTGTGAATTAAACTGCAGGGCCTAAAGGACCATTGACAAAACATCTGCAATCCTACTAATCTCAATTTGAGAAAAATGTTGATTCCGTCAATTTATTTATATGTCACGTAACACAGGTAATGGATCAGACCCAAAAACAGATTTTATTTTGCCTAAAGAAATTATCTGCTAACCAAACAATACATTTCAAGGTAGGCCTATGTACATTTATATGCACAAATGCTCAGGTTAAGGTATCTTAAAGAACATTAGTTAATGCTTTACATTAACTGCACCTTCATAATGCATTCATAGAACATTCAGTGCACCTTCATAAGAATTCAAAGAATACTAATAAGCAGCACGTAAGTATACTTCAGCATCCTAACAGCTGTAATATTCATGAATAACAAATATTTATTTTATGATTTTATCCATATGATTTATGTAAATCGTTACCTGACAATATCCTTGAGAATTACTACTGGCACTTTCAAATGTCAAATAATCAATAATTAAAGTTGATTATTGACAAAATATTTGTCGGCTTTGTAAGAAAATGTATCACAGATTAACTTGTATGTTTCGGTAAAAATTGAGCCACCAAAAAAAGATTACTCATACAGATGGTGCCTGAGTTAAGATGGTTTGACAATTTTTTGATCTTACAATGACAATAGTGATACGACAGCATTGTAAAAATATTTACAGTATCGCGCAGCAGGCAAACGTAGCAGCGTACACGGTGCGATACGTTGTGATGCCTCACTCTCACCAGCGATCCACAGAGTTCAGTTGTCTCTGTGTTAGACCGTTAGAGGGGTCATTGGGTAAGTTGGGGACTACCTGTACCTATACAGAAAAGACTTGCTGACACACCTAACAAAACACGTAACCATCACCTAGATTTGTTTTCTCAATACAGTCATGCTGAAGGCTCCACTGACCTAAAACTCGGACATAGAAAATGCGGGGGGCATTTTGCATCTGGCTGATCTGTCTCAGCCATTTCGGGTAAAACTATGGGGTCACAGCAGACACCCCCTCCCACTGGCATATTCACTTATAACCAGAAAATTAATGCAGGAAAGCTATACATTTTTTCTGTGTACTCAAAATAAGCCTTCTTCACAGTACGTCATGCCTGATACTGGAATAAACTTTTCTGTTTGGAGTAAGCACATTACAATTCAAGAGATTTACATCTCACAGCCATGAGAGAGTGTCCTTTCATCCTTATGGCATAATTTTGTGATTCAGTGAACTGGTCTAATTACCACTGCATATTATACAGTACATTATACATATTTATATATATATATATAGTAACTAAACATTTGCCTGAGTATACATTTAGATGTCTCTTTACGTTGCAGATTCGAAAAAAAAATAGAAGGCCAGTTGCAGTTAATCAGGAGGATAACATCTGTAAGCTCTTCTGTGTTATGATGAAGCATTGCAACTGCCTCTTCTCTACAGAACCATATCAGGGGAGCATCCGGTCCTGATAATTACAGATTGTAAAAATTAACAGTGAAATATTATCTCGTCCCAGCAGTTACTCGATTCAGATTCCTTCCACACTGATAATGCGTTCTCCTTGGCTTTTCCTAATTAGGCCAGATGCAGTTGCCATCATCAATCCTCTACATTCAAATAAGGGTGCTCTTCAGTATTAACCCAATCTCTTTTAAAATGAGTCCTTTCCTCTTTTACAGGTACTTGTCCCTTTCCTCTTGAAAGTACTTACCGGATTAGTGGACTCTCTGTTTCCCTCTCACTCACCATCTCACTTATTAAGCCTCTGTGTAGGGCTGTGCAATATGGCCTAAAATTCATATTGCGGTATAATTTGAACCACAGGCAGTAGACGGTATATATTGCAGTGTATAATTTGGTATGTAAATTTCAATATAACTGTTTTTGAATGGGTAACATACACCCATAGCAAATGCACTGCAGCAGGAAGTTGTATTCTGAACTGTTAACATATTTCAAAGTAGTCGTGAATGTTACTTTAAGAATATTTGTTGTGCAAAACTGCAATTTTAGGAAAAAATATGGAAAACCTTTAAAGTAAATTTTTCGTGGTTTTATCACCAAAAATTCTTATTAAAAATACCAGTTGGATTTGTAAATTGTAGGTACGCAGAAAACACTTAAGACACAGAACCAAAAGCTATAAAACGAATAAAATTAAACTAGTTGCATGACTCCATCCCTATTTGGATGAAGACCATCTGATGTGCATACTTATTTAAAACAGATTGCTCCTGTTACCTTTCACTGCAATCACTGCTGCCCGGCATATTTTGCAGATTATGCTTTTCTGCTAATTATCCGAGACCTTAAATCCAAACCATGCCCATATTATGGACTTTGCACCAGTCTTTGCAACAAGCTTCTCCGGGTTATTAAGAAATCGTTTACATTTAGCTTGATAGTGCTGCCGACGTTTCATTATATTATTAATGTATACTTAGATCCATAGCGAACAGTTTTATCGACTATAAGTGGCATTTTATTTGATTAATCATATGTACATTAGATTTGATTTTATTACATTATTGAAGTATATTCGGGTCTTTATCGATGTTTTTTAATTGTCAAGGCTTTGTTGTTTAACACATCGGCATTACACACTCACATGAACACGCTAACTTCAGCTTCATGGCTACTGCTTTAGTCTGCATGCGCCAGAAAATGTAAATTGCGTGTAATTAGCCCTGCAGTTAAATGCATATCGGTAAAGTAAAATTCCTGACATTGCACATTTCTCAAGGTAATAATTATTCAGTTCATGCCAACTCAGCAAACATTTTGCTATGGAGCTAAATATGTAATTCGTATTCGTATTTTATATACGTTATACCCAAAAAACTATGTTGCTTTCAAACTACGGTTATAATCAACAAGACATATCGCTACTAACCTAAATATACATGAATAATCTCATAAAACGTGTCAGTTATAATGGATAAAACACAGACCGGTATTGCTGCCGAGCTAAATATACATTGTCTAATGAAACATGCCGATTGTGCCATCAAGATAAATGTAAATGATTTCTTAATCAATAAAAACACACTTCTGAATGTTTTTAATTGAGGAACAATTTCATAATCATACTTAACGGAAACATTTAAAAACAATTATGACCATCTTTAATTGAGGTACGATTTCTTAATGATAATTAATAAAAAGACACTTTTTAAAAACATCCGTAAATGTATTTTATTGATGTGTCTAAATTCCTGCCGCTTGCTGCAGCCATAAGGATAAAGTTGAAAGCGTGGAGCAGTTTTACTCCGATACTCTGAGGCATGCCCAAATCGTAATGAGCGCGGAGCGATTTGACTGGCGCGGGGGTGAGTTTTAATGGAGCACAGAGTGGTATTGACTGGAGGAGTAGCCAGAAATTCTCACCGCACCGCTCACATGCTCTAATCATCAACAACCACTACCGTGGTAGATTGGTATAATCAAAATCTCTCCCGTTGGCCAAATTTATACCGCATACCGTTTATACCGCTTATACCGCACACCCCAACCTCAGAGCAATCACACTGTGCTGTGAAAGAGATGCCCAGTGTGGAGTTCAGTGCAAGCTGGTGAATTCTCACTGTAGGTGTGTATATGTATGTCTATGGTCCAACCACTAAGACTGCCTTCCAATCCCTGCCGCATAATTAAATAACAGACACAACTGTGATGAATTAAATAGAGATGCTCCCTTGCTGGTTTTACTCACTTTATTTCTGCTAAGAAATGGCACAACTTCTAAGCTTCTTAATCCTGTAATCCTGTGAGTCTACAGTTATAGACATAGTGAATTGAGCTTTCCAGGGGTGGTTTAATTTAAATAAAAGGTTCCTCGGTGTGCATTCTTGAAAACAATTGACTCATATCAGGTGTATTATGTTTCCACAGGGTAGAAGGTAACCAAACCTTTACGTGGCAGGTTGCATGCCAATAT
>JAODKL010000118.1:10769163-10780169 GCA_026780765.1 Petrocephalus schoutedeni | reverse complement strand
CACTCACACATACACACCTACGGGCAATTTAGGAACGCCAATCAACCTCAGCATGTCTTTGGACTGTGGGGGGAAACTGGAGTCTGTCTTATATCGATCGGGATAATTAAGAATAATTGAAGAAAATAATACTTTGAATGGAAATTCTGCATTCTACCACTGGTCAAAATCTGGATCATTTTCACATGATTCTCCAACCACGTTATGAAGACGGTCTTAAAAATTGGTAGGAATTTTTGCACTCAGACTGGCTTGCGAAAAGTAGTTGTGCAAGTTGTACAATGAATGGACCCATATTTATTTTTATTTATTTATTTTATTTTTATTTATTCATTTTTGGTCAATTGTTTTAATAACAGAATTTAACGACATTTCGTAGGGGGCTTGTGCTCAGGAAAACAGTTGTCACGGGAGTAAACAGTGTGAGGTCAAGTTCATTCTGCGAACTCTTTCTTTGAGTTCACACGCTGCACTCCTCCAGTGCACTCCCCCTGTGCACTTAAGCCCGTGACACTCCCTTCACCACAGCGGGCTCTCATTTTAAACAGGCTCCCCGTATGCCCAGTCTTCCCTGTCAGCCTCTCTACTTTGCCACCATCTGGCCAATTAGTTCAGCCAAAATAAAAAAAGAGAGAGACCCAGACACAATGAAACATAGACACTTCCCATCTGCTTGGTACCAGACTCAGAAGCCATCACAACACAAAAGCCTGGGTCTGACCCTGGTGCCACGCATTGTTTGTGGAACCCACTGCTTTCCCACTGAATCATCTCCACGTGCGTAGCTGACAGTGCCTATCAGCACTGCATCATCAAACATGCAAATATCCCACGAGTGAAACTCACATGAGCAAAAATAAATGCTACATTTTCACAGCTTAGGTGGATACGATGAGGCATCTTTCTGGAAGATAGAGGCTATTAGCAAGCTGTCTAATTTACCAAGCGAGTGCATTAAAAATTAACACAAACATCCACACATTTTAAATCAGGCATTTGATTAGATAAAATCTCATTAAATGAAATAAATACATTTGCATAATGGCCAAATGTTAAATTCAGTACCTTGAATGCTGTGAAGCACAAAGCTAATCACTGATCACTGGTGCTGATGAGAGTGGCTAATGCTGGCATTTTCCTCAAAAATATGAAATTATAGGGTCTGCACTATAACTCTGTCCCTTTATATGCACCAGAACAATTCTACACAAAAAGTTAAGAAATCTATGTAATTAATATGCAGTAGCACAGAATGTTTTCAATACTAGTGACTTGACGTGATGCTTTCAAGACGTACTGTAACACTGAATCCATGTTGCTCTGTAAATCTGCTTTGGTCAGAAAACACCAGGTATAATAACGAGATCTTACCATCTTCTTATGAGCTTTTTCCTCCTCCTTTGCACCCTTGCCGCTCTTGCACTTCTTGGTCATCTTGGGTTCCCCGGACTGTTTGAGAGTTATGCGTATCTCGGGGGGACATATGTAGTTCTCGAGGCTTTTCGGGGGCTTTTTGGCCCGCTTGGTGGTCTGTATCTTCAGCTTGAGGCTGCCTTCTGAGAAGTTGGCCTCCTTGATAGAAAACTCCTGCTCCTCAAGCCCATCTTGTGACCACTTTTCTCTGTCCAAGTTCGACCCTCTGAACTCAGCCCTCTCCTTAAGTTGAACGTTCTTCCCGGCCGTGGATAGCCCCCTCTCGATGGTGGGCAGGGGACCCCCCAAGTCCTTGGGGAGGTCAGCCAGAATGGCCTCGCTTCTGCTTCGGTGAGTGTCAGCCTCCCCCGCTTTTGGTCGGGCAGAGCTCAAGAGCTCTCTTTGCTCCATTGATGTCCCTGGTTTCCGATGCAGATAGAGGCACCGCACCTCTCAGATGAATGGCTCGGTTGTCAGCTGTCAGAACAGACTCAAATGTTCCTCCTTGCCACTGCCCCAGAAATCCAATGACATATGCACATCTGCCAGAGAACAACTGGGGATAGAAAAAAAGCATATATTTGAGAAGGTACTGACCCACTTTTATATTTCACACAAGTACAATTATTACACAAATTTAAAAAGTGTGTGTGTAGATATATATATGAATGTATATAATATTCTGGATGCCAGCGTCCTAATGCAGTAAATCGGTTGAAGGTTTCAGTCAGGTTAATATCTGTGGAAGGTGAAACCATTTAATACATTAGTGAAGGTCAATTTGTGAGTTAAGTGTGATTTCTTCTAACAATCAAGATTTGAACTTATACGATTTATTTGCCAATGACATGCCATGTCAAGTAGGGGCGTAAATCACTGGCTGCAAGGCAATTATATTCAATTAAGATTACTGAGGACATGATTTGATGCATCAGAAATCTTTCACTTCCATCACAATTCAATTTTTTTTTGATAACCTAAATTCGAACCACAACCTAAATTCACAAAAAAGTCACAAACATTACCATGGAAACTTAATTATGCACTATAAGTGGAACAAAGAGAGTAGAATCTCGGAACATTCACTTTCATTGTTACTATTAAATATGGAGGTGTACAGAAAAAAAACCAAATGCATAAAAGAAGCACTACCTGATTCTTTGTGCCAAGCATACTAGCACATATTTGCAGAACTTTACATTGTCTATTATTCTGTGGAAAGCGAAAGATCGATCTGCAGGCCACATTTAGTTCTGAATTATAAACATGTTGCAGACCAGTACATTGACACCTCTTCCAAGTGGTGAATGAGCCGATAAAATCCCTTGTCCTCAACTATGGCTGATGGTTCGATGCAACCGTCTCCATTATTTTAATATTTATGTCTTTATCTTGAATGCTGCTAACTTTGAATACTGATGAAGTTTAAATCGGCCAGCCAGGGGTGTATGAACCTTCTGAAAGAGTCGGGGTGGTACCTCAATGTCCTGGCTAAAACTGCCCACTGTGGCCCTATCAAATCTCGAATCCTCATTGTCCCTTATATTTAACTGGTGAATTCTCTCCTGACCCTTCATCACCTAAAGCTACTGTGTGGCGAGCGCTGGTGCAGAATGGCTGCTGTTGCATCATCCAGGTGGGGGCTACACAGTTCCCCCCCCCCCCCCCCCCCGCCCCCTTGCTTCTATAAAGCACTTCGGGTGTCTGGAAGAGTGCTATATAAATGTAACATACATTCATTCTTTCATTCATCCTGCTTTTAAGAATTTGAGTGCCAGCACTACTACCTGCAACACGTAACCGCGAGAGAGCGCTACCAGGAAGAAGAAGTACCTTTATCATTATGGAGGATTTTGCCTCCAAAACACAATTGACAATTTTGCAATTGAATTGCCATCTAATCGATTCATCGATTGCACTGATGCATCTTTATACTCCTAATATCAAGTTTACAATTCCAGTGTTAACTATAAAATTTTTCCCATTACATTTCAGTGACTTAAGGCCATGTCACACCAAATGCAACACAAAAGGACAACACTAATTTGTGAAACATTCAGGTGAGCATACAAGTGAAAAGAAAAAGGCTACTGAATGCAACCAATTCTAAAAAAGCTTAAACTTTACAATTTCAGACAATACTTCAAGAGAAGCAAAACTAATATTGAGAACAAGGCAGCTTCATAATGTATTATCAGTTAATTAACTGTAGAAATAGAGAGAAAAGAGCTTGTTTATTTTTAACTGAAATTTTATTTGATATTCATTGAAGACAGATGGTTCTATCAATCAAGAAAACAGTTTAATATAATCTAAGAGGTATATTATAAAACCTTAAAAAAATGAAGGAAGGTTGGGCCGGCAATGAATATCACTGAATCCATTGTCCAACCCGCCTTATCCATTTCGGGTCGTGGGGGGTCCGGAGCCTATCCCGGAAGCTTCGGGCACGAGGCGGGGAACAACCCAGGATGGGGGGCCAGCCCATCACAGGGCACAATCACACACCATACCAACCTCATGTCTAATTGAAATTGGATTGAAAACAAGATCAGTGGTATTGCCTATCACTGCAGGCTAATGTTGTAAACCAAATGAAAGGTCTTCAAAAAATTGACCAAATGTGCAGAAACCGAACATCCTATTTGTCATTTTTTTTACACTGCATCTGAGAACTGCAGAAATTGAGTTCTTTCCAAAAAAAATATAAGAATACGGTTCACGACAATGTGAATTGCCAGACTTGGACCTTCACTAATGACCTTACATGGTCCCACCACACTACAGCTGTGGCCAAGAAGGTTCAGCAACACCTCTACATCCTCGAAAGACTGGAAGGCCAGGGTGTCTCGCACAGCCCTGACTAGCTTCTACGGCGACGCTGTTGAGTCCATCCACACAGGATGCATCAGTATGATAGCTGCTCAGCACAGGATGAAAAGACGCTGCAGAGGGAGGTTAAGACGGCACAGAGGATCACAAGCACATGGCTTCTGGTGGCCCAAGACATCTTCATCACACACTGCCTCAGGAAGGCGAGCAGCATCCTGAGAGTCTCCAGCCAGCCAGCACTGCCACTTTTCACCTTCCTCCCCTCTGGCAAATGCCTGAAGTCCATCCGCACATGCACTTCCAGATTTAGAGACCGTTTCTTCCTCATTGCAGTAAGAGTATTAAACAGCCACTGATATCAACATTTCGTTTGCCACTGATTCTTCATGCTGTACTGTATCTGTCTATACTGTTGCCATTACCTTTATTTTATTCACATTGTATTATCATAACATCCCTACAGGTGCTCTCTGTTTACACTGTTGACATTGTTTTTTTATCACCCTATTATTATACCATATTGATGTGACATACACAATATGGACAAAAGTAATGGGACACCAATAACAGCTGCCACTGTTCTTGGAAGGCTTTCTAAGATTTGGGAGCGCAACTGTGGGAATGTTTGCTCATTCATCCAGAAGAGCATTTCTGAGGTCAGGCACTGATGTTGGCCGTGAAGGCCTGGCTTGCAATCTCCGTTCAAGTTCATCCCAAAGTTGTTCAATGGGATTAAACAACCCCATACCATTATCTATCCTCACCAAACTTTACAGTTGGCACAATGCAGTGAGGCGGGTAAAGTTCTCCTGGCATCCGCCAAACCAGGACTCGTCCATCAGGATTCCAGACAGAGAAGTGTGATTTGTCATTCCATATAACACATTTCTACTGCTCCAGAATACAGTGTCGGCATGCCTTACACCACTCCATCCCATGCTTGGCATCGTGCTTGGTGATGTGAGACTTGCATGCAGCTGCACAGCCGTGGATGCTCATTCCACGAAGCTCCTGGTGCACAGTTTTTCTGCTGGGGTTAATGCCAGAGGAAGTTTGGAATTCTGCAGTTATTTAGTCAACAGCACATTTGAGACATTCACGCACTATGCGCCTCCGCACTCGGTGACCCCGTTCCGCTACTTTACGTGGTCTGCCACTTCATGGCTGAGTTTTTGTTGCTCCTGAATGCTTCCACTTTGCAATAATACTACTGTTGACCATGGAATATCTAGCAGGGAATAAATTTCACAAACTGACTTATCACAAAGGTGGCATCCTATGATAGTACCACGCTTGAATTCACTGAGCTCTTCAGAATGACCCATTCTTTCACAAATGATTGTAAACTTGACTACATGGCTAAGTGCTTGACTTTAGACACCATGGGTCAGAATGAAACACTTCAATTAAGAGGTGTGTGCCAATACTTTTGTCCATATAGTGTATCATACTGCAGCCATTTTATGTTTATTTATTGATTGCCTATTTACATCATATTTATGCACATCTTCAATGGTGCTACATCTTATATACTTGTATTTATTACCACTTAAGAGTGAAACTACAAGAAGACACACAAGTAATACATTTTATCACATAGTCAGTCCTGCTACAATGCGTCATTTCACACTGCAAACCTGGTCTAATACGATTGAAATATTAGTGCCCAAGTCAAATACCACACAAAATATAATTTTAATTTATGCTAATTTTCAGTCAGAGGGAAAAGCACTACACAAACTACAACAAAACATAGCCTTAGCAAGAAACACTATTTGCACATAACACAGAAATGCAAGTGACCGGTAGATGTCCGATTCATGAACGAATCATTTGTTTGAACCGTTTCATTTCAGTGAATTGATCGAATCTGTTTTCAAATCTAAAAGAATCAGACTTTTTGTACATCCACGCATTGCACATGTGAAAGTCTTAGATTCTGAAAGTCCAAAAATATTTTACTATCATATAAAAACACACAGAAATATTTTTTAATTCACTTACATTTGCTTTTCATTGACTGTGTGCAGCCATGTTGCCTTCAGTGCCCCCCACCATACGATAAGCCATTGTATTTGTGCTGTGTGCATGCCTAGCCAGACAATCAAAAAGTCAGTGTGTTTGGCAAATTTGGTTGAAGCGGTTACTATGCAATTCATGGAAGACTCATAGATATTTGTGATATAATTTACTAAACTATTACTATTTCTTACTTATAATGTATATAACTACATTATTGGCCACTGACATCAATGTTTTATTTCCCATTGGATATGTATATTTTAGTACATTATTTTAGTGAACAGGAGGTTTTTCTGGAACTCATTAGTAACGTTTAAGTAGTTATTACATGTGACAATAAATCTTGAATCTGAATCTTAAATCCTTCACACAAATACAATTGTTCTCTTCAGAATAATGCTGTTCAGTTTCTTCATGGGAGAAAATTTGCCTTGGTGTGTAATGGCCTTTAAAGGAACCCCTAAGGTATGCAACTACATTTTCCACAGAGTTCCTAAGTTTAATGTATAAACTTACAAATGCATTGCAAACTGGAATATAATTTTGACTTTTCACTGAAATAATTCCTTATTTTAAACCAACTGGAATATCTTATTCCTGTAACTAAATTCACAAAAAACTAAACATGTAGAACTAATTTAACAGGATCAGTTTCAGGGTTGTGGATTCTAAGCTGGTGTCCCTGAGGCACTGAATGCCCTTGGTGAGTAACAATGGTAGTGTGTGTGTGTGTGTGTGTGTGTGTGACTGCTTCTATTAATACTTTCAGTTCACACTCTGCATGCTACTTTAAGCAAAAGAAAAATATCAGCAGAAAAATAGCATTGGGAATTCATGGCATCTTCAAACAAGAATCTGTAAACTGAGTTGATATTATACCTTGCTAACTCCAGGATTTTGCAATGGCTGCAATGAAGACTACTGAAGAATTTTCAGCGAGCATGAAGACAAAAGAACAATGCTGATTAAAACAGATGCCTTTTAAATCAAAACCAACAATGAGAAGATTTAAAGAGGTCAAACCTGTCATGTGAGAGAGAACTCTTGTGAGTTACAG
This sequence comes from Petrocephalus schoutedeni, assembly GCA_026780765.1. Lineage (NCBI taxonomy): Eukaryota > Metazoa > Chordata > Actinopteri > Osteoglossiformes > Mormyridae > Petrocephalus > Petrocephalus schoutedeni. Next base: position 10,772,845 of record JAODKL010000118.1, on the reverse strand, counting down.
ACATTTAAAGCAAACTGACCTTACATGATCATTCAACATTGCTGAGAAGTGACGTTGTTGGTGGCCACTGTACTGCATATTTTCCCTAAATAGTTTTAAAATGGTTTGCGTACTATACCTAATAAGCTCATTTCCCTACATACTACTCCGGTAACTGGCATCATACATGACATAGAGGAAATAAACTGTTCACTTACATTTCATTTATATTAGCAGTACTTTTGTTGGTACATGAACACAATATCACCCCCCCCCCCTCCAAAAAAAAAAAATATATATAAAATTACCGGCGAACTGCTGGGAAGTTTTCAGAGGTGGGCAAAGTAAAAGTAAAAAGTAAAAATCCAGACCAGGATTTTGTTTCAACCAAGTAGTTGAGTACTCTGTAACTGAGACAGTCTCTTTTACTCTGCCCACCTCTGGAAGTTTTGCAGCCTCAGAGACAATTTGGACTTCATTTAACATTTCAAACTGTCCTACAACATAGTAATGCACACTCCAAGCTGGAAAATTAGTTGACCAAGTCTTCCTCTCTGCACACAGATACATGCACTGGACAATTAATAAAACTGCACAACAAAGTTTTTGCTTCTTGGACACTCTTGGGTGTTCCTTATAGATTTTTGGCTGCTGATCACGAAAATCACATCCAAATTTGCCCATCACATACCGTTTCATCAAAATCTTTGTTGTTTTGTCATGCCGTGCCAAAGAGTCACATTATTCTAGACAGAGCTGGCGACTCTGTAAAAAGTGTCATGCATGAACTGCTTCTCGACCCAACAAAGATTTTTGCCTTCACATAAAACTGAGACTTATAAAGAATTTCATGAAAGCAATGAAGATGGAAGGTGAAGGTTTTCGTTACTTAAAACATGTTCCCAAGAATAACTGATACCAAGATCAAAGAAGGCATTTTTGCTGGTCCTCAGATTAGACATGTTATGAGTGACAAGCGGTTTGAAGATCTGGGCCGGAAAAAATTGCCTGGAAAGCCTTCAAAGATGTTGTTGACAATTTTCTTGGCAATTACAGAGCCCCAAACTACATTCAGCTGATAGACAAACTTCTGAAAGCATACAAAGCAATGGAGTGCAACATGTCACTCAAGATTCATTTTCTCCATTCACATTTGGACTTTTTCCTAACAAACCTCGGTGCTGTCAGTGACGAACATAGTGAAAGGTTTCACCAGGACATTGCTAAATATTGCTATAAATATATACAATATACTATAAGTGGCGAATCCTTAAAATGCCTCACAATTTTTCTAAAACTGGCAACAGCATCACTTACACTTTGCTGCGATCGCAGCCCCTTGTGTATCGCAAGCTGTAGCGAATACGCTAATCAGCCCAAATCAACCATTGCTTCCTTCATATTACTTACGTTGTCTCGCACAATTGCGTGTGCTTTGGTTAGTGGGATTTTCCACTAAATGATACTTCCCCCTCTCCAAACTTTTTTTTACAAAGATTGCAAATCACTGTGTTATTAGTTGTTGTTAAGTATAAAATACCTCCAGATCGTCACCCTCTTATCTGATTTTCTTATGCTCCTCGTACTGCCAAGTGTATGTGCATGACGTCACATGAGGCGGAAGTCACTGCGCTCACACCCACTTAGCAAAAACACATCTAAAATGGGAAGAGCTGTCGTGCGATTGATTGTACAATTAGATTTAACATGAAATAGGAGCTATCCTTTGACAGACGGCCGAAAACGAATTAAGTAAATATCGGATCGGCGCATCTCTAGCAGTAATCCGGAGCTCTGCTGGTAGACGCAGCCATGTTGCCTCGTGGGGGTGGGTAACAAACATATGTTGCCACTTACGGCAAGCCCTGGAGGGTTAACGTACTTTACTTACAATACGTTTGGCTCATCACGTAGCGCACATTGCCGTTACAAAACACTGACGTGGTTTTACACAACGGGTCAACACTAAAATTCCATGTTGACTAATTTTTATAATTGACATCGTCCTAATATGAATTAATATCAGCTCGTTATTTTTTTGTGACAGTTATATCTATGCTTTCTTGTGCTAAATTAAGTTTTCTGCAGTTTTCCACTCTCCAGTGATTCAAGCGACAACAACCTGTGTATGTGACTCAGTCGAATTTAGCGGGTTTCTTGTTGGAAGTCAGTTTTTCCTCAATGTGTGACCCCCTTTCACATACAAAACCTGTTAATGTATCAGGCAAAAACAACCCAGAATAGATGCATTTTCATTCCCACTCAATCTTCCGTAAGGGTAAAGTAACGCCTATATCGTGTACTCCCAGCCATTCTTGAGCACAGCAATCTGTTACGGTTTTACATTTACACTGGAGCCGCAGGAACTTACCACTAATGTTACTTAGCGTTGCTAGGGGATAGATTAATGGGTAGATTTTGCTCCCATTCCCACATGACACTATAATGGTAAAATAGCCATATATAAGCGGGTTTCAGTGTGTGTGTATGTGTGGCTGTAAATAGAGTATAACACAGTGAGGAGACAGGTGCATCATCAGCCGCACCTAAGTAAATGCCCATGGTGTTCACCTACCTCATATGTTTTTCTTTTCCTGGGAAAATAGCTCATTTTATTAGAGCTTTATAAGAGCATCTGCTAAATGGTAATGTAGTATAGCCTATTAGTGCCATTAACTAGCTGAATTCTGTAATGCGTGCATGGGGGGGGGATGTCTTGTGCCGTGGCTGTAAAGATTTTGGCAGACCGCCACAGAGAAATGTTACCAGTGAAAACACTGGATGCATGCGACTGAAAGAAAATGACTTGTATTTTGTACAAATCAGTCAAGCCCTGTACAACATATGACTGTGCATAAAGAAAGAAAAAAAAACAATGACTGGGCCTAAACAGAGATATCCAAAAGCACAACAGTAATGACAGTGCTCCAACCGCTGTGTTAAAGGCACCTCCCTGGTCCTCCATCATGATTCTCAGATGATACTACCCACAGATGAATTATGTGGTTTCCCTGAAAACCCTGGCATTCCAACATATAATAGACAGCAGTGGTAGTGAGCTCAGTATATAATTTTCTTAGACTGCTTTTAACCATTTTAGTCCACATTCACCAGTCACGCTCGCACACTTCCCGCTTTCCAAATGCACTGCCAGAGTTATCCTGTCTTCCTGTTTTTTCCTGGAAATGTCCTTACTGACTCTGGTAACATAAGTTATCTATGCTGCATGACAAATGCACAGAAGCAGCAAATTGAGTAAATCGATCAGAGTCCATAAATTACATACATAAAATTTCCATGACTGGCCCTGCCCTGTTTCAGTCTATCCTAATACATTCAATATCCTTTAATGAACCAAAACATTATGACCATTCCCATGTGTAGCAAATAAGGTTGACCATCTCATAAAAACAGTGCATGTCAAGGTCAGGGATACATTCGGTTAGAGCTGGGCGATATGGCCTAAAAATACAATCTCCGATTTTTTCACAATAAATCCGATTTTCGATTTTAATCGATTTTCTCCTCCCCTACTCAAAATCAAACTACAAATGACAAATAAATGGTTCAAAAGTTTTAACTTTATTTTTTTTTTTTTACTTTAGGATTAAAGTGCAAACAGCGTTTAGTAATAGGTAATAATGATAATATTTTTTATGTGCTCTTTCTTGGGCACAAGCTCCAGCTTTTTCCCTATCGTTGC
>JAODKL010000118.1:10758779-10769063 GCA_026780765.1 Petrocephalus schoutedeni | reverse complement strand
CTGTGCAGGCCAGTCAAGTTCCTCCATACCAAAGTCACTCATCCATGTCTTTATAGACCTTGCTTTGTGCACTGGTGCACAGTCATGTTCGATCAGGAAGGGGCCATCCCGAAACTGTTCCCACAAAGTTGGGAGCACAATTGTCCAAAATGGCTTCGTACGCTAAAGCATAAATTTTTTCTTTCGCTGGAACAAAGAGGCCAAGCCCAACACCTGAAAAACAACCCCACACCATAATTCCCCCTCCACCAAACCTTACAGTCTTACTTGCAGCCAGGCAAGTACCATTCTTCTGGCAACAGGCAAACCCAGACTCGTCCATCATCCATCGAACTGCCAGACAGAGAAGCGTGATTCGTCATTCCAGAGGACACGTGGCGAAGTGCTTTACACCACTGCATCCAACGCTTTGCATTGCACTTGGTGATTTAAGGCTTGGAAGCAGCTGTTTATCCATGGAACCCATTCCATGAAGCTCTCTACGCATTGCTCTTGAGCTAATCTGAAGGGCACACAAAGTTTGGAGGTCTGTAGCTATTGACTCTGCAGAAAGTTGAACACTATGCACCTATGCACCTCAGCATGCGCTGCCCCGCTTAGTGATTTTACGTGGCCTACCACTTTGTGGTTAAGTTGCTGTTCCCAAATGCTTCCACTTTGTTATAAAACCACTAACAGATGACCGTTGAATATTTAGTAGCAAGGAAATTTCAGGAATGGACTTATTGCACAGCTTATTGCTTGTTCCTGAGAGCCTCCCATTCTTACACAAATGTTTGTAGAAGCAGTCTGCATGCCATAGGTGATTTTATACACCTATGACCATGGAAGCAATTAAAACATCTGAATTCAATGATTTGGAGGGGTGTCCCAGTACTTCTGTTATGTCCTGCCTGCTGCATGTTCTACCCTAGCACCACCCCGCCTACCAACCGGAATATTTTTAGTTGTTGTAAAAGCCTCTGATGGGGAAAATCTTTGGTTGTATGCTACATCTGTGGAAGGGTCCAGAGTTCATGTATGAAAATGGCTTTAACTACAAGCAGCAAGGGTTGAGAACAAGCATGAAAACTATCTAGTACTTTTTGTCATGACCACATCAGCCACCTTTGTTTTCTTCAGTGCGGGTGTATCACATGTTTGACGGTTATCGTTTCAAAGCGAAAGTTGATTTCGTTAGTTAAGGCTGCCAACATCACCACGATAATATCGACATATCGCCCAAGCCTAGTTAGCAGAACTGAATCTGTTCATTCTCAAAGTGGGGACATGATCCAGGTATATAAGATTCTGGTCTGGATGCTGTTCAAACAAATAGTTATTTCAATATTAGTTCTAATACAAGAACTTATGGCCATAGGTGGAAATTAGCAGAACATTTTAAGCTTTAAGCTATTAGTTGAATTCTCCCCAAGCGAGCTTGATGGGCCAAATGGCCTCCTCTTGCTTATAAACTTATGTTCTTATTTCTATTTTAAGGATTTTTGGCTGCAGAAATAAAATAGTCTTTAATAAGCATTTTTGTATACAACTGTGTCTTTAATATTTCAAACTAATAAAGTTTCTATGGCCATAAACAGTGCAGCACATTCCAAACTGTGATTCCCTACACACTGCAGTGAATCCTCCCTAAGCTCAGAAAAGCAATTTAATCATACACCAGAGCAAAAGTGCATGTAATGAGCATGTTAATGTTAGGAATCTGCATCCAAAGTATCTGCAGCTGTCTGGGTTCAGAAATGAGTGTAAGAAAACCAGTGGTTGAACATTGAGCCAATTTAAACTTTTTTGTTCTGGTTATAGGTAGAGTACAGACAAACTTAGTTAGTTAAAGCAGGTCAAAGACCCCGTTTCTGAATAGATTGAAAACACTGTAGGTATTGTAGTGGAACCCCATACTACATTACCACTAAACCCAATTTATAAAGGCATGCAAACACCAGCAGAGGATTCAGGGATAGTTCTTACCCACAGAAAAAAAGACAAAAAACTGTATTTGCACACTGAAAGCAAATACAGTTGATGCTCTGGCACAGTTAAACAGGTTCTACCTCCTGCAAATGTAAATGCTAAGAGTTTGTTTGTGGTGCTCTTTCTGTTTATTATTAATCATCAGATACAGCATTTATTATTTTTATTGACTTAATTTATTGTCACTATGGTCAGTAGGAAGCACACACTAGACATCAATTGTATTATTTACACATAAAAATAATCACTAACATAAAATTCCTCATATGCCCATCTTATAGGGAATGGAGTCCAGAATAGGTCATGTTTTATCATTTCTATCATCTGAATCTTTCAAGGACCAGAAATTACATTATAACCAATGGCAGATATTTATAGAATTTTTAATTAAAATCAAAAGCCTTGAGGGCATAGAATTCTTGATCATTTATTGTATTATATTTTTTAAATTACGTAACAAACATTAGTAGCTGCATTTAGTATAATAAGAGCAGCATCCAGTTGAATCCTGCTAGCAGAAAGGATTACTTTGGCCTGGCCTGACCAATGGCATGTCCTCCCTCGGGGAAACAAAATGCCAAGAAGCAGCAAAGCATCTGAAATGTTGGTGCTCAAATTCCCGACTTTGACTTAAAAAAGAAAAAAAGGCTACTCTGTAATACCTGGTTGCTAGGTAACTATGGAGGCCAGACCTGCTAGGTGCCAACCTTTCAGATCATTGGTGAAAGCAAACAAACTGGGAGACCTCAGGTCAATGAAATAGGGCTCTATTTTGATGATCTAATGCAAAATGTAAAGCACAAGGCGCAACTAACATTCATGGGCATGTCCAAATCCATTTAGCCATTTTGATGGCGGAAAAAACTGACTTAAAAGATTGTCCTAACTCTCTTAATTATTCAGAGGTGTGTTTTGGGCATAACGTGCAATAAACCAATCAGAATGGTATGTCATCTCACCTTTAAAAGGTAGGGGAACATGAGCAGGGGTGGGAATCAAAACTCGGTTTCAATTTAGAACTGGCTTTAATTGCTGCAATGCATCGGAATTGCGCACCTCTGGCATTATCGATTCCTCTAACAATTCCTCCGGACTTTCCAGCGTTGAGCGCGATGATGTCACACACCATAACCTGAATTCTTCATCATGCTGCGGAAGAAGCGGTCCAAGACGCGGGTAACCAACTATGGTGCCTTAACCTACATGAGCAATTTTTCTGAAATGTAAACGAATTATGTAGTACATTTGTTTCATCCATCTTAGAAGATGACAGACAGGGTGACAACAATAGCTCCTCCAAGGCAGCTCCGGAAAAACAAACCCCATTCACACTCGATGTGCAGGCAGCAAAGTTTAATGCGGAGGACGAGATTCGGCTCTGACAGCGAATAAAACAGCTGCTTTTGGTGCTGAAAACTGCGTAGGACTATTGTTTTTATTTTATTAACATGCAGCTAATCAAGTCTAATTACATGTCCACAAAATTAAAATCAGTGATAATTTAATATTTAGTTATTTTATGCTGATCAAGAATTGATGAGGGAATCGGTAAAGAATCAGGTTGATAAGAAGAATCGTTAATGGCATTGACATCAATAATTTCTTATCGATTCCCATCCCTGCACATGAGCTATGGTGGATTGCTATTATAATGATGGCTTTACCTGGCAAACAAGGTTGTCGGCCAAGGAAACGGACATGCCTGTGCACAAAGTGAAAATGTGCGAGCACATCATTTAGGGGAGCACCACTGTTCCACATACAGTGGAAACCACTTATAGTGATCACAGTTATAGTGATCAATCACTTGTATGGATTATAAAGCCTGGGACAGAATTATTGCTGTACAAATGTGGTTTAAATTATTTTACACATTAAAGTATTTTAAAATATTAAAGTATTTTACATATGACAACATATGGGAAAAAAAACAATAAAAAATTTTAAAAAAAAAATTTAAACGCCGGTAATTCTTTTTTTTTTTTTTTTTTTTTAAACTTTACTTCGATAGCCCTACTTTGCCTTGCAGTAACCTGTCTGCTTCTGGCTAACTACCTGAGGCTAATGCTGCATGCACTGAAAACATGACGGGAATAAGACAGTGATTTTCTCTCAGTGACAACTACAGACTCAATCTTATGATAAACTGCAGCAACGAAACTACAATAAGCTATCTTTTATATACTGTACTGGGGTGCATTATAGCATATTTGAATTATACACAGGTCAGTAATTTAATTTGTACAGTAATTTGAAAAGCGTTTGAAACCGTTGTACTGTATTTAGATAGACTCAATAAAACGAGCTGACAAATCAGAAATTTGGCCTAACAGTCTTTCTAACCAATACAGAAACAGAAAAGACGTGTGTGTGTGTGTGTATATATATTATTTTTCTTTTTTTAAAAACAAAAAAAAAAGCTTTCTACAATGAGGTAATTGGAAAACAGTTTAAATGAGCAAGATGAAACACATTTAACTTGCCAACAAACTAACCTGAAGACCCACACAAATGTTTATTATTAAATTTAAATAAATATATTACATACATCACTAATCAGAAACGGCATGAGCAAGAGATGGCCATTATTACATTAAGAACAGTGACCGTGGTCATATTACCCTTCTCGTCTTGGTAAGAAACCTTTTTGAGAAAAATGTAAACTAGTATGCTAAAAAATCAAATAAATCTGGCAAACTTTGGAAAGCACTCTGCATTCAAACCCCGCCTCATACACAAACCCTCTAGCTGGAGGACGAGTGGCTATTTGGGGTACCTGTCAATTTTGTGAATGCCGCACTATTGGTAGTTAGGCCTCTCCTGTGGAGTAGTTTGCTGACAGCACAATCACATGTGCCTCCTCTGTTTTGGTATACCACCCCCCCTCCCACCACCACCCAATCATCTCTGAGTGGTTGCTTTCTCTGCATGCATTCAGCATCGCCAGAACCATGGCGTTTCCTCGGCCCTGTAGAGAGGTATACTATTTACAGTCAACACAACGCCAACTCTGCATCCAGCCAGGGACCAGCAAACATAGCAGTAAGCAGCGCAATTGCCCCCATATCCTAACTCATCTGACTTTAAGGCATTTGCGAGAATACCTGGAGTCCATGGATGGAGCCAGTGGTTATGGCTGGCATGGTTGCGAGCAGATTTCCATGAAGTGTGGGTGTGGAGTTATTGTCAAATATACTTGGGAAAGGTTTCGAATGTTGCTATATTGTCAAAAAATGTTACAGGTGTGAAACTGGGATAAGAGTTAACGTCAGATTGAAGGACATCAGCTCCGCTCCAAAGAGCTTGCTAAATTGTTGCTTCCACGTTCCACTACATTGTCATGCACAGCCATTAGGGTTGCAATTCATTGGCCCCAAGGCAATTTGATTCAATTACGATTATACAGTGAACAATTTGATGCATTGAAAATCTTTAATTTCCAATATATTATTCGATTGTTTTGATTAGAGATGCTCTGATCTATAGGCAGCCTCTAAATCAGCTGATTTTCTATTTTAATTACTCATTCAGTGGCCGTTTTTAATTGACAGGTCTTAACCAATTTTGCAGATGACATAACACTTTTAAGAGGAAATGCACACTTAAATTTGTTTTTTGAACTGTAAACTAAATATGCTTGTGCTACATGATGTATATCGCAACATAGTGATGGATCGCAAAAGGGTGCAATTCAAGAATGATTTAATTATTTAAAATAAGCCAGTAAAGATTTCATGGTAACACTTTACTTGACAGGGCACAGATAATATAGTATTATGATAATACAATTTATTTTTTATTAACCACAAACTAAGCTGTATTTACATACTGATCTCATGTTCATTCATCATTAATGAATCATGTTTTATCTCAAGTAGTCATTATATTTGTTACTATATCTTAATTCTGTAAATCTTTGTGAACTACTGAAGGGATAAGGAATGAATAAACAAGTGAAATACTGATGTCATGTTCATCATTAAACAATTGTGACGCAACCTGCATCTTAAGTAGTGTACTTCAGTTGTAATGGAGTTACTACTATTTCTGCCCTGTCAAGCAAAGTGTTACTGCTTTCATTATTTAAAATAAGCTGAAGTTAATTTGTAAAGAACACTACCGCTGTGTATCATATTTTCATTATTAAACATTACAAAAAAATTATTGATCCATATGATTAAATGATTTCAATCAGGTATAGGAATATTTCACTTCTTTAGGTTCATGTTTCGTCTAAGCACTCGGCATGCGCTGTGAATTGGCCTCAGTAATGTGCAAGCAAATAATGAAACAAGTCTGATATCCATTTTCTTGGACAACTGAACTGAACAACTTTGTTTCCATTTCTGTAATGATACTAATCACTGTTATATCTCAGCCCCTTGTCCACTTTTTAGCGTTTATCAAAATTGTGCTGTGGGTGGAGTTAGGCTTAGAAGTAGGGGTGAAGTTAAAATAAAAATTTTAAACTTTAACTTTAATTGATGAGAGAATGGCATGAGCTAATTCTGATTCCAGGGACTGGCAATTCCAGTCTATCCCAGAAGCTACGGGTACAAACCAGGGACTAACCCAGGATAAGGTGCCAACCCATCTCTATCACACTCACTTGCCATTCACTCACACATGCACACCTACAGGCAATCTGGTAAATCCAATAAACCTCAGCATTGTTTTTGGACAGTGGGGGAGAAACCAGAGTACCTGGAGGAAACCCTGTGGGGAGAACATGCAAACTGCACACACATGAAGTCAGGATGGAGACTTGAACCTTAGCCCCAGAGGTGTGAGGCAACAGTGCTAAACACTGCACCCACCCCCACCTCTAATTTCGATAAAAAAAAAGCCTTGAATTTGGGTTAAGTGTAACTGAAACAGTGTAAAACTGTGAAAAGGCAACTATTGAAATGTGCAGTAAATAACAAGGGGGTAGATTTGGGTATGGATGGTAGGGACATGCCTCTACCAATATTGTGGGAGTACCATGTGTTTACGTGGGCAGGTGGTTTGGAGATGATATGGTCTCTACCTACACCCTTCATAAACTCAAATTTTAAAGAAGCCTAACCTGATTGGGGGGGGGTTGCCAGTGGTGAAGCTTGTCAAGCATGCTGGAGTTGATCAGTGGAATTTATTAAATTCTGTGGAAAGTGGAAAATCGATCTGTGAGCCAAATATGATTATTAACTATAAACATGGCCCAGTACTTAGTGGCCTCTTCTAAGTTCTGAGTCTATGAAATTCCTCACCCTCCACTATGGGAATTGGCTGACCGACCAATGCAGATCTCTGTTTTAGCAGTTGCGTCTTTTGCTCTGGTGCCGTTTAAATATTGGCCAAGACTGACACATTGGACCCACCTGTTAACCAATATTTTGCGAAAAACCTACTTTTTACTTGGTTAGCTACCTGAGGGTCTTGATCACTGCTACCATATCTGGTAAAAAGAACAATATTTGTGTCCTACAAAAGAGGACCATTTCAAAAAAAGCACTGTAGCACAAAGACTAACTATAATAACTATTATTAACTATTAGAGTGCGCTTTGCTCTACAAAACAAGGGGCGAGCTTCCTAAAAGTGCCATAGTGCAAAGATCATAAGGTAGGGCTTCCTTTATGAAAACTAATGAACCTTCCCCTGCCATCCTACATTTCAGAAATTCACAGGCCTGCACTGATAATTTGTTATGCATCTACCTGCAGCACATGAACAAGAAAGCACATAATCTGGTAACAGGAGTATCTATATTTTACCTACAAATACTGATTATATCACAGATCAATGCTTCGAATCACTACCTTAATAACCATTTCATTATGATGCACCAATGCATCTTTATATCCCTAACAGCCATAGAAGAGAGCTAAAAATGATTTAAGTGAATGATTTGCATTGATGTGAAAAATATGAAGAAAGTTTATTTGGCTTTGTAAGATACATTTTTGGAAGGTTACAGGGTAATGCGAATGCTTTGGCAAGGCAATCCTTGTGCCAGAGCAATTGTTAAGGATTGAAATTCATATTGCCCATAGTAATTAAATGGAAATTACATCAGCATTCCACTACTGACCTCCATGCAAGCAACCATTAAATTAACCCTAGAGGCAATGCAAATGCGAGCCAGAGAATCTTTCAGATTGTAAACTGACTTCATAAAATATTATGCACAACATGCCTAGAAAGACTTTTTATAATAAAATGTGCAAATTACTCACCTACCAATACCGCCCTATATTTTTTATAAAAAGTCCTATATCCGTCTTTTTTGGTAGAAATATTTTAGACTTTTGAGTATAGTTACATCTGTTGGCCAGAAGCAAGTTACCTCTTGATGCCATGGTTTAATAATTAGCCAACTCTTATCTACAGCATAATAGGGGTTTCCTCTTACTAGTTTATTATGTATAATGACTAGTTTAACATGGTTTTTCAAAATGGTTGACATATCCATGGCCAAATATTTTGGTTTCTGATCCCAGGCATGATAGGGAACAAATGGTTCAATGTTCAGAGTCAAGAGGTACTGTAGACAGGTTTAGAAAAAGGAAGAAACTTCAACTCAGATTCCACACCTCCAAAGCAGCAGCATGCACTCTCTCTGGGTTTGATCACTCAGTCTCCTGCCTGCATTACAGTACATAATGTTCCTTTCGAGTGTGTACATCCTGAATCAGTTCTGGGCAAGTTTCACCCTGGCAGCATTTCAGGAAGTCGTTCATTTTAAAGCTGCGGTTTGCAGATAATTTTAAGAATGGCCCACAATTCGCCTTTCTGCAGCTGTCATCATACACACCAAAGCAAAATTTTGGAAATGCCACTACTCCTGAAAAGCATGCTTCTGGACTGTGGGACCAAACTGGGGATTGTCAAAGGAAATACTAACACTGAGAGATCATAGAAATTTGACAAATCAGAGGAGGTGCTACATTTAAACCTGAGGTATGATGTGATATTTCTAACAGCTATGTATATCAGTCCACAAATTCAGACTCTGAAGATGCTTAGCATAAATACTTCAAAGACACTAACGTGTTCAACAGACACAAGGTACATTTCCTCCCCACTATCAAAAGCACAGTTATCATTCAAGGCACAGTCATTCATTCATTCATTTAACTTAGATATAGAAATATGCCTTTCTGCATGTGAGAGAGCTCTGGAGGTCTGAAGATCATGGGAGAGGAAAATTTCAAACAAATTACTATGGGTCTGATGCAATCAGGTGTCAGAATACAACCTCAAAAATGTCAGAACTTGCTGAACAGATCTTTGATACTAGATGTTTAACTAATTATATAAAGGTAAGATACAAAAATGGGAAATAAATCTTGATTTTGGCCACACTGTGTCTTTATTAAGTATCTAGGTTGCGACATAAGTATAAAACTTGAATGTCGGTGGATCTGTATAAAAGATGATTATCAATGAAAGAGTTATAACAGGCATGTGCATACACAAAGTATTTTGCAACATTCAAAACGTGAACCGCTGCCAGAGCAGCGCTTGTACCTGATCATCGCTTCACTCCTCATGTCCCAGACAAAATTAAAGTTCATATGCTCTTAATTAGCATTTCACTTATTTGTGGGAGCAAATATAAACATAACACGTCTTAAATTTTCTGGTATGATTGGTTATGTAATCTAAAATATCTATGTAAACTAATGTGAGATTTCTGTCAAACCAGTAACTGCCGGGCTAAACCAAAACAAGTGAAAAGAAATTAAAGCTATATCTTGCAGTTACTGAGGTGTGTTGAAACCGTTTTATTGCTTTTTTTTCCATTCATCTGTTGCGATTCAGTGAACATATCGCCTTTATTGACTTATGAAATCTACAGCTTGTGAAACCAAGACATGCCATGAATGCAATCTATAAATAAACGTGAATCCGAAGTAAAACAAAAAAAAAAAAAAAAACTTGAGCCACAATACAAAAATCTTATAAATACCAAAGGTTCAAGGGGATTTCTATTCATATAAACATGGTAAGGAAGCAGAGTTATAACTGTAGACTAGAGGTCGACCAAAATGGGTTTTTCAATAACCGATGCCGATACCGATATTTAGAAGTCGGGGTCAGCCGATGGCCGATATATATTGCCGATTTTTCCTGCCCAGTAACTGGACATTTTCCCCTCTATATGCATGGTAAAATATCACACTAATAATATACAGTAGGATACACAACATTTCTCAACTTAACATTTACTGAACACTGACTTTGAACATAACTGTAAACTTAAATATAAATAGGGTGACCAGATAATCCATGTCATCCCGGACACTTTGAGCTACTTCAGGTTTTACAA
>JAODKL010000118.1:10694714-10712406 GCA_026780765.1 Petrocephalus schoutedeni | reverse complement strand
ATAATATATATTTTTGCGGGAGCGGGACAGAATCTTGCGGGAGCGGGACTGAAAAATCCGTCCCGCGCAGGTCTCTAATCTAGAACCCATCTAATTAAAACTAAGGGTACTAAGATTAGTATTAGTCTGTGCTACAGTCATTAACACGTCGTAATTATCTTGCTTATACTTGCCATTCAGTATATTTTAAACATCAGACTGCGCAATACCTTGAGCTGAATGCCAGGCTCAGCCACAGCCCTGAAAGGAGTGGCCTGCCAGTAGGTCTGCTCCGTCTGCTTCCACATAACCACGTAGAAGCTGGAGGAGTCCTGGTATCCAAAGATGAAGCCGGCGTAGTCATCATCTGTCACAGTGTTCACATGGAAGGTGCCCTCGAAATCCACCCCGCTGAAGGCAGTGTAACCTGGGACACACCTGAGGGTCAATCCACAGTCTGGTGTCCAGGGATCCTACTTTAACCAAAACCTCTTAAAGTAAGTCTTCAGTTATTGTGTATTACATGTCTGGACTTGCAATAATGAGTGATGGGGGGGTAGTATATTTTGCCAACCAGCCCTCATTGGACCAGCCCACCAGGAAATTTTGCAAAACTTCCCTGCTGGATTACAGAAATAAGTAAAGCAAAAAAAGCACAAGATGAGTCTTACCAACAGCAAGTCCAGGATCACTGTTCATGGTCTGTACAATCTCCATGCCCTAATGACAGATATTCAGGACAATTACACATCATTTTTCTACCATGGAATTTACATTAATAGCTGGTTGGTGCCCCTTTATAACTTCTATTTTTACAAGCAACCATAGACTTTAAGATATTTTCCAGTGAAGAAAAGGATTGAAGTCAAAATGCACCCATTTCAATTTAACGATGGAGAAACAGGCAGGAAAAACAAAGAGGAGGCATTGGGCCTAAAAATGGGGCAATCAGCTCTGGTCGTGTGGTCTTTGTGGACCGAGAGACAAGCAGAACCTATTTCAAAAGATTGTCCATGTCTTCCCTTTGTGTATGATCCTCATACAGCAGAAGTGGCTTAAAGTGGGGACACGGTATTAGTGGGTTACCTGATTGAGGACCACCCAGTTGGGGTCGATCTGAGCATCACCCTCAGGATCCAACACCACCGTCTGGTAGGCTCTGAAGTCAGTCAAGGTGATCTCTGCATTCTCTGGACAGTTGTCAATTCGGTCTATTGTGTTATCTTGGTCGAAATCCAGTTCACACACATCCCCTACTCCGTCATCTGTCCGGAAAGAAATCAGGTTGGTCCATCATTAGACAGTTCTCTACAAAAGCAATGTACTACATCTTGAACAACGGGGCCTTTCTGGTTTGAAAGATGTAATTCTATGATGACATAACAGCTTTTATCTCTATTGTAAAGCTATGGTGAGCAGAGCTCATGGTCTCTGCAAATTATTCAGACCTCAATATGAACACCAGCCACAAAGGATTTTTATCAATATGAACACACCAATGTAACCAATGTATATTCCCACCAGAGTAAATATGAGCATCAAGAATGTATGGATTTTGATTTAGGAATTTTCCATTACATAAATGTTTCAATCTTCAGGAAAACTAGAAAAGGGACTATTTTTAACCCAAAAATGCATGTCGAGTGCCTGAGGTTTCCTGCTGCTACAATTTTCAACAAAAATGTCAGTTGCATAATGTACTATATAGATCCTGTGATATTCTGTGTTAAGATGTCATTGGCTCAGTATTTAATAGAAATATTTATATATTTGATGGAGTAGTTATAGAAATAAGATGTCTCAGCATATTGGCAAATAGAGTAAGCAATATTGGGGGGCACAAGGTTTGTCTATGAGCCTGATTATTGTCTATAGATATGGGGGTGGCATCTCATACTGTTATCATCGATCTGCTCAGGGTTGGGCACCAGCCTGCAGTTGTCTGGTCCTGGTGGCAGAATATCAGGAATGCCATCATTATCATCATCATCGTCACACTCATCCCCAAGACCATCCTTGTCGGTGTCCAGCTGGGAGCTGTTGATGACATTGGGGCAGTTGTCTTTGGTGTCTTGGTGGCCATCGCCATCGCTGTGCCAAAAATAACAAGACGACATCAGTCTAATGCATGAAAGAAATACAATTTTGAATTTTTAAATATTAACGCAAATTACCTGTCTTGATTTGTGTCACAGGAGTCTCCTACAAGATCATTATCTATATCTGACTATATCAGGAAAGAAATAATGTCAGTAAACAATTAAATGAAGTCACTAAACAGGAACAAAAAGTTATGATTTCTTCTGTAATTTTTCCAGAATCTCAAACAGGCCTCTCAGAAATGTAAGGACCTGGTTGGGGTTGGGGATCTCAGGACAGCTGTCACATGCATCGCCAACACTGTCACCATCTCTGTCCAGCTGGTCACGATTTGGGACTCTCGGGCAATTGTCCAAGAAGTTCTTCAGACCTGAAGATTATTAGAATATACTGTCATAAAGGGCAAGTATTCATCTGCGTTTTAGGAAACATGATACTGTACTACTATAGTAAGAATGGTAAAACATGCATAATATGTAAAACTAATTATATCATTATATTTTCCCAATAAGAAAGGAATAAAATAAACATGTTTATTTAAAAATAAACATCACTTCCTGCGAGAGTTCTTTCCTAATACCACAAGGGGACACTGTTGTTCTCAAAGTGTCTCGGAACTGTTACTGAATCCTATTTGTGCAAAAGTACAGTAAATTTTCACTTAAATGTCACTAAAACTTGACTTATAAGAACTTAACCTATTGCCTTTTAAAGTATTTATTACAAAAATTATTTTGGCAACTATAAAATATAATGTAGATTTTGGGGTGTTAAAGGACACCAGATAGTTATTTGGATATTTATTGACGTCTGAACCATAATTTAGGTTTATTCTTTAGCTTTAAAATTGACTCAAATGCTAAACCTTCTGAGGCAGATCATTTGGTGCCTTTTTATTTTACAATACTTAAAAAAATAATCTTGTCTCCCTGTCATGTCAACTTCTCTCAGAAAATAAAAATCAATATATTAAAAAGAAATCAGTAGACTGTGATTTTAAGGAAATTTCACATCATTAATCGATCCCAAAGAAAACAGATGTGATCTCTTTTTAGAGTGCAATGTTTCCAGGCCAGACGTATATCTTGTATGCCATGTTACATAAACTGTGGAATGGAATACTGGCTTTTACGAGTGTTTAGAGTCTAATCAAAGTGCTATAAAAGGGCTTCAGACACAACATCTGTTTTATAATTCTGTAGTAGCTATGGTACTCTTGCGGTTCAGTCAAAGGCGAAGCGTAGGTGAGCTCCATTAGGACTGCCGGCTTTGCATCAAAGCAACACTGGACATGCATCAGCCAATCAGAGCTCTGCCTTTCACTGGAACCATCTGTGTAGCAGTGGCAGCAGGAAGGAAGGCTTTTTCAGGAGAATGGATGGGCAGCTGTGACTGACCATCTCCGTCCATATCATCGTCGCAAGCATCCCCCTTCCCGTCGCTGTCCGTGTCCCTCTGGTCAGGGTTCTCGATCATGCGGCAGTTGTCGCAGGCATCGCCATGGTTATCCTTATCGCTGTTCCTCTGATCGATGTTGGGCTTCAGCCAGCAGTTATCCTGGAGAGGATGCAGTGCAGTGCAGTGCTAGGTCAGCGAGCTGAGAAAGACCCAGTGTGACCTGTAAGGGGGACCGGCCGTACCTGGTCGTTCGGAATCCCATCTCCATCCGCATCTGGGTCACACGCGTCTCCCATTCCATCTCTGTCCGCATCTTCTTGTCCAGAGTTGGGGACGTACGCGCAATTATCCTAAAAGGAAGCGGTAAATTGGAGTACAAACCTCTCGCAAGCTGTTACGTTCAGAATCTGCTCATACGCAGCAGGTGCATGTTACCTTTCTGCAGTTCTGGTCTTTGCACCTCAGCTTCTCATCAGGATAGCCGTCGATGTCGGTGTCCTTGCCACAGAGGTAGCCGTTCCCGGCCCAGCCAATACCACACTGAGGGGCAGCGAAGTGACAGGCACGTTTTATTAAAGCATACTTCTGAAGCAAAAGATGCCAAATCGGCTGTAATTGTTTGGCCATTGTTGTTTCAGATTCAGATCTATCTGTGAGATTATCATGCATAATTGCATGTTGTGTTGTGGCATAGTTGCCAGTAAAAATTTAACTTAGAGAACGATGGTAAACTTTAGAATATGCCTGTAGTAAATGGTCAGCAGAGGTGGACAGTTCAGGTTCAGAAAGTAAAAATCCAGACTTTTGTTTCAACCAACCAGTTGACTACTCTGTGTCTATGACTCTTTGTGCTCAACTGGCAGGTTGAGACAAAACTTTTACTTTTTGGACTGGAACTATGCACCTCTGGTGACCAAGAGATTAATTGACTATTATTTAATTCCACAAACAAGCTAAGAAGTGAATCAGAGCTTTCTGGAGATCAATTTTGAATCATCAAACAGGAGCCAAGACCAAGAAATTCCTGAAGCGGAGCCTTGGGGTCTCCATCGGCACGCTAACCCGGGCGGAGTGCGGCTTACCATGCAGCTGACGGAGCCGTCCCTCTCCTCCAGGCACTGTGCGTTGGCATCGCAGGGGTTGCGCAGGCTGTTTCCACAGCCCTTCTCCGGCTTGCAGCCCCTCACCTGGTCCCCCGTGTAGCCGGTTTTACAGGTTCCACAGTGGTACGAGCCCTGGGGAGCAGATATGTCCTGTGAGAGGCCTTAACCACAAGTCAGCTCCTGATACAGTGCAGCTGCTTTTCTCTGTACCATTCCAATAAACGATTAATAATAAACGATAAACTTCTGCTCACTTTATTGAAATTATCATGATTTTATTAATAGTTACCAGGCAGGTTTGGGACCAAATGATTAAACAATATACAATAATACTTGCAATGTATTCAGTATATAAATCTATATCAATTTCACAGTTTGCAGTTACCTATTTTAAAATACCTTTTGTGCAGTACCTATATTACCAGCTCTCATACACACATATGTATACACAAGCACATTTTGGATTATGTGTAACAACACCACCCACCAGTACAGTACTGGAGCTGTTACTGGCCAATAACAGCAATGCATGCTTACCACAGAGTTATGGCACAGAGAGTTAGCTGTGCAGCCTCCATTGTTAGGTGTCTTGCATTCATCAATATCATTGCACACCTACGGGTAACATTAAGATCACTCAGCAAATGTAAATCAGTTCTCAATTCAAAAAACCTCAATCAAGTTTTAAAATAAAAAGAATTCATAATCACATGCACAACGTATTACTATTTTTAAACTTTAAAAGAATTGTGAGTCTTATTTTTAATATAAAAAAAACAATATTTGCAACTTCCAGGTCTCCGGAAGGGTATATAGTTTTATTGTAAATAGTGCGTGTTGGTGTTAAGTTCCTGGGGGTCTCTCTAGGAGGCATAATGATTTATGGAATGAGTGATGACTGGGGGGAACTATAAGACCTGGAGCCTCATACCTAAATAATTTCACATGAAATCCATGTTATTAATAGTTGTAGTCATTTTAAATTAAATGTATTCTTCTCAGGGACTCACCTGCTTGTGCGTTTGTGCGAAAGCAACACCGACTCCCTCAACTGCAAGGCCGCTGTAGCCATGTGGGCAGGCTTCACACTTAAAGCCGGGGGCCGTGTTGATGCAGCGCACTCCAGGAAAACAGGGGTTAAACTGACACTGAAAGCACACAATGCCAGCAAGTAACCTCACACGGCATAACGGAGGCATGAGACACACAGAAACCGAAGAAAAGCATTGCGACGTTTCCCAAAACTACTTAGAATGGACTGCCTCATAACTGTGTACTTTTATTGACGCTTATGAGTTTGACAAGATAAAATAAAGATTCAGCATTCCAAGTCCATTTTGTTGTCTCTCTAAAGAGACTTGAGAATAATCTGAATTGCAAACATTTCAGAATGCTTTTGGTAGCGTGGTCCTCTGCAAGAACAAGACACACCGAGTAAACTATAACAACAGTGCTACATTCCACCGAGTGCTAAACTATAACAACAGTGCTACACTACATAACAGTGGTACACTACACCAGGCTGAAGGCGTCAAGAAAAGGAAAATGTTATTGTTTAGAGGTATTATTGTAATATGGGTATATTATCTTCTATTACCGTCTGTGTAAGATTATAATACAGTGCATTAGTGTAGTACATGTAAGCACGTACAAGCAAACCAAAAGAGCGTGCACTCATCCATTCATTTCATTCTTAGCAGCCGCCTGTATAAACCGCCTACGTATCTAGTGAATGGGCCAAAAGTCCAGCTAAGAAATATCACCCAGTAATCTGGGAGACATTACCTCATCCACATCATCACAGCTGAATCCATCGCCGGTGTATCCATCAGGACAGGGGCCACACTCTATCCCGCTCTCTGTCTCGAAGCACGCGCTGTCTCGGAAACATGTGCCAGGGCTACACTTCGGCCTCTCCACTTCGGTGCCACCAAGACCTTCAGATGAAACCAGATGACACCGAAGAAGTCATTTCATATTTGATTGCATAAAACACATACTGTATATATCAAAACCAAAACCCATCAATGTACTGCAGATTGGTAGACATCGGAGAATTTGAATATTAATGGTGAATTCTATTGGATGGAGATGAAGTACTAACAATGACTGAAGTCGACAGCCTGACAGTTAACTCACCACAGGCTTGGCATTCCGAGATGGTATTTCTGAGGAAAGAGGTTTCCTTAACCTACGGACAAACCGAAACAAAATCAGCAAATACTGATAGCTTGTCTCATAAAGATGAGCAGCAATGAGGAGTTTGAGAGGGTACCTGCTGGATGAGGACCTCCTTCATCTCTGAGATCACTTTGGTGAGCTCAAGCATTTGATTTGCCAGCTGCTTGGTATTAATACCTGTACAGAATAGTCTTGTTATCTACATCAGTCCATCTGCGATTCATCCTACCAGTCCAGCAAAATGCCTTGATGACATTATTTACAAGCTTAAATTGATAAACTAAGATGAAAGATATAATAATGACAGAAAGAAAGAAATAAGAAATACAAATGAATTAATGAAGACTAGGATGACTCGGAATTTCTAGATTAGGATGATACATTTCAGTAGATAATGTTTCTTAACATATGTATCTGGTATTTCCAGGTTTATGAAAATTACTCCAAACTTAATTTAAAATATCACCATATCATAAGATGCATAAAAACAGTATTGAAGGGCATTACATTTCACCAACACTTACCCAAGGCCTGGACTGAATCACTCTGATGTAGATAACAGCCTTGGAGAGAAGCAACATTTTCTAATGAATCACCCATTACCAGCTTCAGTTCCTCTATTCCATCCTGCCAAGAGAAAAGTGCATTTTGAGTAGCTGGCATGGAACGCAGAGTTTAAATTACCCCGGCAAGACAAATGAATGAACAGTTCCTTCTAATTATTTGGCATTGGGGCTTATTCATATATAATAAGCAATCTGTTATACTGACAATACTGAAGCTATATAAATTTCAGTATTTATAGCAATTAAGACAAGGAAGAAGTCACAGAAAACAGGAATTCATTATTTACTTTGGTCCTCTCTAAATGAGTTTCATATGCTGCTAATGTTGTACTAAATGATGACAGTCACAGCATCAGTAAGCCTGACCTGTGTTCTCTGTTGCATGGTCTTAAGTTCCACCATGTTGGGTCCGGGAGGCAGGCCCCTGAAGGCTGCCGGCATGTCCTTAACCGTCTCGATGAGCCTGCAGTCGGTGTAAAGCTCCACGCTGCTGGGCTCCTGCCTCAGGCCCTTCAGGTGGAACATCACCACGTGCCGCTGGCCGTCGGCAAGCTTCACATTGTTGAACGTGATGGTGCTTGTTCTACTGTCACTCCTTAGGTAGCGGAGGGTCGCTGTCACCAGAAAACAAGCATCTCCCTCTAATTAGGGCAATGTCAGCCAGGGCCGGAGCTCCAAGCTGATCCCTAACCACCTGGTAGCTATTTCACTACAACTGTATGTCTAGACAGCACAGGTGTCAGTTTGTAATTATTTTAATTTATAAGTTTTTTTTTTTCCCACGCTTGAGTTATTTGTGTTCTAATAAAAATATGTAATTTATGGTTTTTTTATGGTTAAATGTGTTTGTAAAAATTCTTATAGTATACAGTATGACCTTTGTCATACTGATTTGTATAATTTTGATATGTGCAAAATTGTTAATCACAATAAATAAATCATACCTCTGTTCAGCTTCCCTTGAACTGTGAATTCAAAAAATTTACTGTTGTCTCTTGGGTTATAAAGGCTAAATACTGTGGATCCTGTCCTGGGTTGCAGACTGAATGTAGTGAGAATAAAAACTTCATTCACAGCCTGGGCTGCGAGGCCTTCCTGCAGGAGGTCTGGTAAGCACTCCGGTGATGCCAGAAGATTGTAGACTGCATAGTAAACAGAACAAGTTAGAAGTTGTATTATATATGGAAAACAACTATAACACAATGAAGACTCTTGCTTTGGACTGCTGTCCACCATTACTGTTTAATTAAAAACTCTTAAAACACGCATTATGCTAAGACAATCAATTTTCCCTTTCAAAGGCAAAAAACAAAGATCTTTTCAATAGTTAAAAGAGCTAATTCTAACAGTCCAATTTAGTTGTGTGTCATTACTTAATATAGTTTGCTTCTTTAAACCTATTTTGAATACAACTTTAAGTATCAGCAATGGGTTCCGGTCATATTAATGACTCTTCAAAATTTGGTCTATTGCAATATTTTTATGCATATTTTTCTAAAAATACACAGAGAAATATTCTTAATCATTCAACATTTTCATGCTAATAAAATCAAACGAAAGTGATGCTCCGTAATTAATCAATAAATCACTAAATAGCATTGTTAAAAACAAAACTATTTGCATACAAGAGCATAACAGATAAAATGAATACACTAGAACTACAGTGAACAAAAGAGATCATTGCAAAAGTAGCCAGGTATGAACAGATGACTGCTTTGTGCAAATAAATGAAGTATTTAGAACAAATTGGTAACAAATGCTACAGGAATGTTCCCTCCTCTAACAATAACCCAGAATCTGAACTTTCAGACACATTTGCTCGCAACAAACTCACTAAGCTTTCAGCACTGCATTTAGAGACAACGATCATTCCAGTATGTCTGAAATGACACAGAATGAAGCCGTGGCTTCCTGCTTAAGCCATTAAATACACCCCGCTAAACACTAAAAGATATGTTTATTGTCTTAAACTGCCAATAGCTCCTGTCTTGCCAACAGATAACTCAATCTTTGAGCAAGCATGACTTGGCCCAGGAAGAAAGCCTCCATATAATGGCCAGATAAATATTTTTTTATCATTAACCAAAGCTTTGTTTAATCATCTCCCTCTGATAGGAGTGGGTCATACTTGGTTCAATGACAAGCTGGCTCATTACTTCAGAATTGCCTCTTTCCATCTCCTAACAAATTAGTGGGTCCATTCATTTGACAATTTCAGTTCTTAATAATACATACTAATGTGCACTATGCAAACACATTTGAAATTGCCTGTTAGCTATGTAAGAACAATATTTTTCGAAATGCTGTAAAAGCTTATTTTGTCCATAGGCAATAAAATATATTTCTTTAGAATAGAATAGAATAGAATAGAATAGGAATGCTTTATTTGCATGTGACCCAGACCAATAGAAATTTTTATTGGTTAATTACCAATGACCCAATCACTAAGCTGGAAAATGGATAGATGGATGGATGGATGGATGGATGGAATAATGTTCTAAAGCTGCTTTTACATATAGCTTTGTTACAATATAGGATTAAATGAATAGCTTTCAAGATTTCAGAAGCTGTGGTTGCACTAAAGGAGATGTGGCAAGTTCATTTAGATAAGAAAAGAGGTAAAATAAGAGATAACAGAATATCAAAAGTGGATAAAATGTGTAATTAACCAAAATAAATTACTTTAATCAAAATAAACAATGCACTCAACTTTGTACATTTCCTAATATTAAGTAAAACAGTATTTTAGTATTGCAGTCATAAAACAACAATTGGTCATAATTCAAGATCATAATCAGCCTCTTTTCCAGTGCAGGATCATAAGATGGGCTTTGAACCTATCCCAGGCAGCATAGGCCATAGGGCAGGGAAAAGAAAGCAAGACAGGATGCCTATCTATCACAGGGCGTATAATCAATCACACTCTACGAATAGTTTATAAGGGCCAGCTGACCTGACTGCTTTCTTTTGAACTGCAGGAAGATACGTACAGAACACAGGCATAACGTATGAACTCCACATAAACATATACAGCAGAAGCAGGATTTGATCCCACTCCCCGTTGTTTTGTGTGTCCAGACTTGTGCATTCTGGTCAACAAAGATTGTTGCTGAGTGGGGGATTTCTCAGGACTGTTTGGCTAAATCAAAGACAGGTGACTGAAACTCCCCACAGGGGCACTGAAGTCAGTGAAAACGTCTGGCTGAACTTTACAACATGTAACATTACGCTCTGTGTGAAGGAAGAGGGCCCCAGCTCGGCCATGGATGGTGATGCAATACAAAATTTATTTCAATTTGTTTCCTGTGCTTAATTATGTACCAGTATGATATAGTTGCTGAACTGACATATTTATGATTAAATAAACGTATCCATTCGAAAGCGTTGACAGAATTACATTTTTTCACGCAGTGTTTGACATAATGTATAAGGTATCTGTGAGGATATCATGGCAGTTAACAAAATAGTATAATCATGCTTTTGATTTTATTTTTTAATTTTACATTCAGCAGTATGAGAAATGAAAAACAGATAAATTAAAACATACAGTCAGAATTGTTCTTATAATCAGCCATTGTATCAGCATGCCACGATATATGGTGCAAACGTCAAATTTACAACCAATTCACAGAATAATTATTATTACTTAAAATAGTTTTTGTGGTCAACTGATAAAACTATTGCATAGAGTTTGAGACAGGAGCTGAATAGAGAGTCTACTTGAAGTATATACTTGGTGCCCAGTGCAATTCTTAATGGATGTGAAAAAACAAATGTACTTACTGGTACTTTGGCCATGTGCCCTGCTGACCATCTGTAACAGCACCTGTGAGAGGAGGAACGGCCCCACCAACGAACCCATTCTCCTCAGCGTCCACCGATGGCTAATATCACCCAGTAGCAGCACTGCTTGGAAGCGCGGAGGCAGTGAATGAAAGGAGCTGGGAGTCTGGCTGACTTATAAAAGGAGAGAGGCCACACTGACATAGTTACGGGGTGAGGTATCTCCCCAGCCAGCTGGCTGCGGGGCAGGGCAGTTCCTTGAAAGAGAGGCAGAGTAGCGACTGGTAGAGGGAGATGATGCGTTTTTCAGACGGCCCCACGCTGGGAAAAGGCTGACTTTACCAGAATGAGTCTGTTAGATCCCCAGGAGTGGCATTTCACAGTTTGAAATGTTTTTCCTCTTTTTTGCTCATTTGAAGCCATTCAAGTAGTACACTGAGTACTTGAAAGTGATCCTATTTATATATTTATATATCATTCCTGGTATTTTCTGTGCTGAATATATAATGGTCAAGAGTGTGGCTTTAAGTCAACATGAAATAAATGTTAAGTGTTGTATGGGGCAAAAATTAATTGTCTGTAGAAGCAATTAAATTTTACCTTTTAATTGCAGTGCTTTCTGGTATTGACTAGCTATTAAAGCCATTTAAAATTAATATGAGTACTATTGGCTTAATTTAGACAATGCACACTCTTCAAAGGGAACAACATTCACATTCAAGTAGACTTAAAGTCTACTTGTTTAATCCTTAAGTCAACATGATGGTTTTATGCAACAGTTTGTTTTTGTGTCATGGCAACTAATGAGGGCCCAGTTCCTCGGAAATCTCTGTAATTAAAAAAACCCCTGGACTTGCACCATTTTCTTTATGTAAAAAATGTGCTAAGTAGGTTTAATGTGGAACGGCCTTTTTGCAAATGAGGATGTAGCCTTTATTTAAGAAGAGGTTAATACACTATTCACCATTAAATAGTGTATATGCATTTACCTAGGAAATATTTTCCCAGCAGTCCAAAACTTCTCACAGATTAGGTAAATAACATCATAGCAACAGCTACCTCAGTTATCAAATTAAATAATAATCAAGCTAGAATTGATTACCACTCAATATTTTTATTAAAATACCATCCAGTTTTAAAGATTATGCTTTTGTATCAAAAGTTATAAGCACTGAATGATGTTTTTAAGTTGTACATTATGGGTCAGTTTCCCAGACAAGGATTAAGCCTAGTCCTGGACTAAACTGGAATTTTGTTTGGGGATTCTCCATGTTTAGTCCAGGACCAGGCTTAATCCTTGTCCGGGAAACTGGCCCGTAATGTAAACATTGTGTCACAACCAGGAGACAGGGAAGACAGGGGATCCAGGTGCTGGAGACCGAGGGCTTTATTCACTAAACCAGGCATACAGAATCATAAGACTGAGGCCATAGTGGCAGTAGGACATCTAGCAGGTTCAGTGGCTGAGGAAATCAGTCCTACAAAGATCCACGAGACAGAAAACAGGAATACCAGGCAGGATGGGCAGGCAGGAGCAGGCAGGGCAGTAGCAAGCAGGGCTAGAATGGGTAAAGTCGGAATAAAACGGGTGAGATGAAAGACAGGGGCAGAGAATTGCTTGCTACAGTGCATCAGGGGAAACAATACTTTGCGTTATATACCTGTGAGCCTTTTGTAGCGTAAAATGGGTGGAGAGCTGATTTATCCTCAAATGTTAGAGGGGGGTGACACATTGCACACTTCAAACATGGACAATATAAATCAGTGGCCCCCAATTACCTTTCCCCGAGGGTCAAATTATGTAAAGCAATTCAGGCTGAGGGCCAACAAATCCCCCTCCCCCCCCCCCCACCTCATCTGTATGGCGGATTCAAAAAAGAGTATTTTTTATTTCCTTTTAATAGCAAACTTCATCTTAATTCCTCTTAGAACTCCTCTTAATGGCAAAAAAATTTGCATGTACTGTACAATTTTGCAAAATACAAGCAGCCTGGGGCAGAGCCAGAGGGGAGGCCGGGGTAGCACTGGACCCCCCCTGAAATCTGATTGGACACCCCAGGTGCCATCCCAGATGATTGACTTTATTGACTTGACCTAATATTTCAACATTACAGACTCCGATTGCAATTGATTGTTCGAGAAACACATTCATTGTCATAGTCTGTGCACCCCTGAAATGGCCTTGGCCACCCTCTGGCCACCACAAGTATAAAAGTCTAGTTCCGCCACTGCAAGCGGCAAACCGCTCTGCGTAGGCGGAAAATTCGCTGTGTAGTTTACACGGTCAGCAGCGAACTGCCCAGCGCTCATCAAAAGCCACTGGACGGGTGAACATTATGTTATGAACGAGCGCTTACCATAAAAATAAGTGCGATTGTAAAGAGCTTGAAACAACGTCACACCAAAAAGGCAGTTGTGCTCTTGCTGTTTGGCCGAAAAGAGGCAAAATGTTAAAAAAAAGCTCGCGATCGGTTTGCGAAGCCTTACTTTCAATACGCGACACTAAACGTGAATTTAATTTAGTGAGGGAACTTTGTATGAATGGTGAGTGTCAGTGCATTTTTTTCTGAATTAAAACTCTGTATGACTTTAAAGTGACATTAAATAATTCAGGGTACTGGAATACTGCAATTAATAGTTTCTCCTCCATGTTGCTAAGCAGTTTTCCAAGTTGCCAATCCTGGCCATCACAAAGTGAACATTATATCTGGGTGGATGCTGCTTTGCTAGAGCTCAACGAAGTAGGTCAAAGTTCAATCTATTTGAACTTTGAGCGGTACGGTAAAGCGGCAAAAAGCTGGCAGTGTTTGGCGCCCAGTCGACGCTATGCTAGCTGTCATGTGGACGGCGCATTATTGGGGGCCAGATATATGGCTTGCGCGGGCCGCCATTTGGGGCCACTGATATACATTTCTTTTATAAATAAGTTTTGATTTCCCATTTGTTTGAACCAAGTGATAAATAGTCTAGGTACAGTATGTACTATGCAAAACTCTGCACATGGAACATCTCTCACAATCAGAAAAGATATTTTAGTTACATAATAGTAAAACATTTCTATATATGTCCATTGATTAAAGTGGTCGGAAAGTTATTAAAATAATGATTAATTTTCTTTCTATTTTCTTTCATTGTTATTTTGATTGATAAAGAGATTTGTTTCTGTTGTCTTGTCAGGTGACATGACTTATGGCAGATTGCAAAAGAAATTTTGAAAGCCTTCTGCTTGCTTCATACAGTCCAATGATGTCTGGCAAGCACGATAATTACCTTTAATAATTTTATTTTGATAAAAAATATTTTGTTATTCTGGCTATTTCTAAGAAAACATATTCAGTGTTTTAGTATAGCAGTTATAAAACAACAATCAATCTTATTCAAGATCATAATTGGCCAGTCATATAATTGGGCCTGTCTCCTTGGCAGCAATGCAGCTCTTAATGAAACTGTAAAGCCAAAGGAAGCTATGATATGGAATGGAAAAACGGTCTTTCGATTGCAATAGTCTGCTCAATTGAGTGTACTAAATTAGAGGGAGAACATTTCAAACTGGATTTGAGGAAGCACTTCTTTACACAGTGTGTAGTTACAGTATGGAATAGTCTTCCTGTTAGTGTAGTGCAAGCTAAATCTTTGGGTTCCTTTAAATCAGAGCTAGATAAGATTTTAACAACTCTGAGCTATTAGTTAAGTTCTCCCCAAGCGAGCTTGATGGGCCGAATGGCCTCCTCTCGTTTGTATATTTCTTATGTTCTTATGCTTGCATATAATCCAGTGTTAGGGCTGGCAGAGAGGATGACACAGCTACACAAACCTCCAGAGCTGAGGATTTTAACCTCACCTTCTGTTTCCTGCTGTTGTCCTGTATAAGGTTAGGCTAACTGGCATCTCTTCATATGCTTGCCATATGTGGGCCCAAACATTGTGTCCTGTGCTGCCTGAGATAGGCACCATGTCCTTGGTAGCCCTGCCCAAACCTTAACCAGGATAAGGCTTTGGAGAATGGATGTTATGGTGTTTTAGCAGCAAGAAGTTCAGATTATAAGGGTACAGCAATTTAAGATTTACAACAATCATTACAAATGCAATTAATTAACAGTTTGTATTCCACAGCAATATTTTATCAGCCAAAAACAATTGTCTTTCACAGTTCTGATAAATTAGACACTAGACAAATAAGAAAGTCAGCAAAACACTCCATTGTGCAGTTGTTGAATATAGGTTAGGGTTAGTCTCAGCTACCAGCTGTTAGTCTCAACTACCATGAATGTTAAGCTGATGAAGTAATTTCCAGGCGCACTAGTTTTATGATGGAACCACCATCCAAATACAAACATGGATATATACATGAATCCATTTACAATAGTATGGCTTCATATTAGGCATTGTAACTTGCATTAGGTAATGTAACCTATTTACCCTTTTTACTTTCTGTATGCATCTATATGTAAGACGGTGTAATTTATATTCCTTGCATTAAATATACATTTTTAAACAGAAGTGAAAGAAACTAACTCTAGAACTAACATCCTTTTTCATTGCATGTGCCAGGAATCAAACACCTAAATGAGTCTGTAACGATGACAGCTTAAATTGCTTCCCCAGACTCATTAAGTATGTCTGTTTAAGTTTATTACTTTTATAAATAAAACCTAAATATACCTAATGGAACATGACTGGCGTGAGATCTGGGAAAGTCTCAAGCACTTATGGGATATTTATGATGGTTTCAAGCATTTTGTTTTTATTTGTTTAAGCATACTAAATGTCCATATAGGCTGAGAGCCACTGCTTATTTGGTCCCAGGTGAGGCTCACAGCCTCCTGCCTTGTAAGGTACAACCTTAGTACATTAGCAATTGAAATTCACGTACAATCGGACCCTGGAGAAATTAGAGTTATGGGTCTTGCTCAAGGCCTCAATGGTAAAATCATTCAGCTGACCATAGGATTTGAACTGGCAACCTTCCGATCACAGGAAGGGAGCCACACACCCCCATATTAATCATCTTCTTATTCAACAGAAGGTCACGGGAGTGGGAGGGGCCCAAACAAAATAGAGGTGGAAAGATCAAGTCCAGAAAGTAGAAATGCAGACCAAGATTTTGTTTCAACCAACCAGTTGACTACTCTGTGACTGTGACTCTATATACTCAACTGGTTTATTTAAATGGAACCTTGGATTAATACCTTCTGGGCCTGAACATTCCACCTCTGCTATTTATAAATGCAGGTTTATAACTGCATTTCTTAGGAGTGCAGGAGGAAGAGGAAACTTGTGGAACATGGGGAGAACATAATAGAGCAGTGAAGGGATACCAACTGACAGTCCTGGTGGAGCAGATTGGCCGATCTGCCACCCCAAGCATATTAGGGGCACAACACTATGCCAGCCTTATAATGTGTCCAACACAGGGATGTGACATTAAACACAAAAGGGGTGAATCTTAAAACCAAGATCACAAAGATTGTACTTGTGGTCTTGGCAAGACCGGTCTTGCTACCTTGCCTTCCAAGAACGAACTT
Organism: Petrocephalus schoutedeni; assembly: GCA_026780765.1. Taxonomy (NCBI): domain Eukaryota; kingdom Metazoa; phylum Chordata; class Actinopteri; order Osteoglossiformes; family Mormyridae; genus Petrocephalus; species Petrocephalus schoutedeni. Next base: position 10,695,771 of record JAODKL010000118.1, on the reverse strand, counting down.
GGGGCGCAGTGAATCATGGGATTGGTCTCGTTTGGCGAGGATGCAGCGATATATATTAGGGGCGGGGCAAGCATCCTGGGATTTTTTGACATGATGATGTTTGACGTTTTAAAGATGACGTGAAATGGATACATGAGAACACAAGTACAGCCAAGTATGCATGTAAAACCCAAGGTTTTATCCAGCGCACTGACGTTATCATATTAGAAAATCTGTACAATCACTTTACATTCTTCTGTTGAATGATACTGCTCCATGATAATTCTGCACATCTACAATCAGGAAACATGAAGCAGGTGATGATACTGATGGAAATAAGAATATAAGTGCATCTTGATGATGTCATAGGGATGTGACAGGAGTCCACTGTTTCACTTACTAATCATAAAGATCTCCAATGTCTAACATGCATGTCTTACGTCTTAAATACTGTAAGCAAACACTTTCACAAAAAAATTCAGCTATATGAAGATTGATATTTTATAGAAGCAATGCAGGTTGAATATGTTGTTAAGGTTGCAGCCCCCACCAGAACAACATCACCCTCAAAGTCTTTGGGTTAGGATGTGCCCTACCCTTTGCAAAGTTTTGCAAATTCTTACAATCCATTTTGGGATTTTGCTTCCCCAATCATTTCAGGAAAAACTATTAAAAGTTCTATCTTCTGAAATGCATTTAAACACATTTGTTTGCCATACAATTAAAAAACATTAATACAATGCTAAAAATTTGTTTCCCACAACACACTGTGTGCAGAATTATTAGGCAAGTACTATTCCTGGAAATATTTTTTGGGCAGACTTCAATGAATTCAGAAGTTTTCTCTTACTCCAAGTTATTTAGAGAGAAAATGTCACATTAGATTTTCACAAACAAAAATTAAAGAAAAGCGATGGATTATCAGTGTGCACAATAATTAGGCAATCAGAAACAAATGGATTTTTCTCTCTTCATAATCTACAGAAATAACAATAAAACAGTTTTATCCATTCAGTGTTTATTAGGAATGACAAACTATGAGTCGTCGTAAACAGTCCACTTCACCAAGTTTAGTGTG